>BSBN01000826.1:2150000-2750000 GCA_027924645.1 Cunninghamia lanceolata | reverse complement strand
CTTCATGGCACTCTTGCCATTAATAATCTGCTAAACAATAAAAGCCCTCAAGGCATAAACACAAAATGTGGGAGAGACCTCAAGGAGGTTCCTTTCCTCTACCCATGACAAGCTGAGCATTACCTCCATTGGAGATGCTCTTACCATACACCCATCCCAACAACACAATGCAAAATAGCAAAACAACTAAAACAAAAACACAATACATTACATAAGCTAGGGTGAGAAAAAAAATAAGTTAAGAGGCCTACCTTCAAAGCCCTTATAATGGTAGTAAGTTGGTGAAGAGCTCCAAGCCTTCCCAAGCAATGCCTCTAACTCTCCCAAACTCCAAAAATTAGCAATAAGAATAAAATTGAAGAACCCCACACTCCTCAACAAGAGGAGATAATATAGGCCATGACTTTGGCCTTGAGGAATGAGAAGGTGACACTTGTCACCTTCTCCTTCCTCCTCCCATGCCACTTGCAAGGGAGAGGAAGTGTGAGGATGACAAGTGTCATCCTCCCATTCCCTCTCAATCCTCACCTTATCCACTTGTGCTCTCACACATGTGTGAGAGGACAAGTGGTGAGGTGGCAACTCCACTCACACCCACAAGAGGATAAGGGATGCCATATGGCATCCTCCTATTCTCTCAAGGAGCCATCTTCCTCCAAGATGCTCTCACACGTGTGAGACTCTTGGGGGAAGCTCCCACACACTTGGGAGTCTTGGAGACCTCCCAAGTCTTCCTTGGGAAAGGGTTCCCAAACTTTGGAAAGGGAGATGAGTCTTTCCCAAGGCATGACTCATCTCCCACTTCCCTTATTTCAAATTTTCGTCACTTTTACTAAACTAAGGTTTAGAGTGACCAAACTTGAGTCAAATCTAGGGTTAGATAGTCCAAGTTGACCCTAGACTCAAGGGTAACCACCTAGGGTAGCTTTTGGGACTCTAGGGTTCACAAAGGGGGTTAAAAATCATGTTTAAATGGCCTCAAAATAAAATAAATTCCAAGTGGTGTAAATTAAGTAAAATTATACAACACTCATTATTAAATAAATAGACAAAGGGTACTAAGGTCAAAATAATAAAAATTAAGTCAATTACTTAAATCACATTCAAATTCAAATGTGATCCTTATCCATCTTGGGAATGGATCAGTTTTATAGGGGATAACATAGTGTGAATTCTACCTCTGATTTTCCCGTGGCTAGGGAATGTGAAACCTGCACATCTCGATCAAGTGTTAGTCACATCATGAAGATTCATAGCCGAAGCAACTGGAATTAAATTCATGCAATCGAATACAACAATAATCATCGTTACATAACTCCAAATTAACTGCATTTTTAAATCATATGTCAAATAGTTCACATGACATAAATAATTAAAATCTAATAGCAATATAACATCTACTATATCCCATATGTCGAACTACAAAATATAATCCAATATGATCAAACCAAATCACATATGTCAAATCAGTGCCCTATCATAATCAGGAGGTAAAACATCAAGTCTGCATAATGAAGCATAGTCACTAATGTCTGATAATGTCATCACAAAATAGCATAATCGATCAAAATAAGGGAGGTAAAATAATTGGCCTCACATCCTCACCCCTAAGACTGAACTTCCTCCTGGAAGTCATCAAAAGGTGAGGATAGATTGCCCTCAAACTAGCTGCATCCTCCCAAGTCGCTGTGACCTCGTCATATCGATCCCACTGGACCCTAACTTGGTCCAGCTCTTGACCTCGAAGGCCCAGCGTCTGATGAGCCAATATGCGAATTGGCTCCAAAGCCAACTGCCTATCTGCCTCTACCTGTAATGCACTCCAACCCAACACCTGAGATAAATCAGATATATATCACCTCAAAATAGAAATATGAAAGACATCGTGGATATGTGACAGGCTAGGTGGAAATGCTAGATGATAGGCAACTGGTCCTATCTACTCCAAAATCTCAAAGGGTCCTACAAACTGTGGTGTGAGCGTAGAGACCTTTCCATAATGGATAGGACTCTTGTGTGGCCGCACTCTAAGGAATACCCTGTCACCCACTGAGAAGCTTCGATCAATCCTCTTAGCATTAGCATACTTCTTCTGCCTGTCCTGTGCCTCTTGTAACCTTTGTCTAATCAGTGTGACCTGCTGCTCCATATCCTGAACTAGCTCTGGACCAATGGCAATTCTATCCTCTATCTGATCCCAACTCAATGGTGTCCTGCACGGTCTGTCATACAAAGCCTGTAAGGGAGGCATACCTAACGAGCTGTGATGCCCATTATTGTAGGCAAACTTGACTAGATATAGATACTCCTCCCATCTAGACTGATGGTCCATAACATACATCCGAAGCATGTCCTCCAACACCTGATTCACCTACTCTGTCTGTCCATCTATCTTGGGATGGTAAGTGGAGCTAAAGTTGAGCTGTGTGCCCAACGCCTGCTGCAAGGCTCTCCAGAATGCTGAAGTGAAAACTGGGTCTCTATCTGAAATAATGTGGCAAGGTACTCCATGTAATCTCACAATATCATCTAAGAATACTCTTGCCATTGCTGG
Source organism: Cunninghamia lanceolata (assembly GCA_027924645.1). NCBI lineage: Eukaryota > Viridiplantae > Streptophyta > Pinopsida > Cupressales > Cupressaceae > Cunninghamia > Cunninghamia lanceolata. The sequence goes on along the minus strand of BSBN01000826.1, from coordinate 2,747,446 downwards.
TGCATTGTACGTCATGAGTATAGGTGTGAAATGCGCTACTTTGGTCAACTTGTCAACGGTCACCATGATGGCATCATGGCAACATGAAGACATAGGAAGACCAACAATGAAATCCATAGAAATGGTGTCCCATTTCCACTCAGGTATATCATGTGGGTATAGAAGACCCGTTGGATGTTGATGCTCGGCCTTGACCCTCTGGCACTCAAGGCATCGAGCAATGAACTCTGCTATGTCACGTCTCATACCCGCCCAATGGTATAGCTGTCAAAGATTAGCATACATCTCCTTCACCCCTGGATGTGCCACATAAGGTGCTCTGTGAGCCTCTGATAACACTACAGTACGTAGGTCACCTGTGCGGGGTACATAGATGCGCTGTCGATGACGAAGTAAACCATCTGCTTCAAGTGAATACCCTGAAAACTTGCCCACAAGGGCCCTCTATGCACTGATCTCCTACTGCACCTCTAGATACCACTCATCCTCTGGCAAATGTTGAATAATGCAATCCCTCAAGTCCACACTCAGAGTCAAGGTCAAGAGCTCATGGTGCCTCTGAATCAATGTGTTAGCAACCACGTTCTCCTTCCCTTTGATGTAGTGGACATCAAAGTCATACTCGCAGAGGAACTCCATCCAACACCGCTGATGGGCATTTAGATTCGGCTGTGTAAAAATGTACTGAAGGCTATGATGATTAGAATGGAGCTCAAAGCGACGACCTAACAAGAAATGTCTCCAACGGACTAGAGAATGAACTACTGCCACTAACTCCAAGTCATGCATGGGGTAGTTCAGCTCATGGGTCTTGAGCTTTCATGACTCATACGTGATTGCTCTACCACCCTACATAAGTACAACTCCCAATCCCTCAAGTGATGCATCCGTGCAAACCATAAATCCATTGCAGGATCAGGAACCGCTAGAATAGGAGCACTGGTAAGACGCTCCTTGAGGACCCCGAAGGCCCTCTCACACTGCTCAGTCCAAAGAAAGCTCTTCCCTTTCCGCTGAAGGGAAGTGATGGGATGTGCAATCCGAGAGAAGCCCTCAACAAAATGATGGTAATAACCAGCTAACCCCATAAAACTCCTGACCTCTATCACACTAGTGGGTGCTAGCCAATCCTTGATAGCCCTGATCTTTGATGGATTTACTGAGATTCCATCGCCAGATAGGATATGCCCCAGATACTGAACCTCTGTCCTGAAAAATGCACACTTCACCAAGTTCCCATAAAGATTCTGCTCTTGCAAACACTACAGAACCTGACAAAGGTGCTCCTCATGCTCCTCCTTGGTCCGTGAATAGATCAAAATGTCGTCGAGGAAAATGATCACGAACCGATCTAAATAGGTACGGAACACCCCGTTCATGAGACTCATGAACACTGTAGGGGCATTTGTCAAGCCGAAGGGAACCACTGTGAACTCATAGTGGCCATAACGAGTCCGGAAGGCAGTCTTATGGATATCCGCCTCTGTGATACATAGATGATGATACCTGAACTTCAGGTCTATCTTAGAGAACACCCTAGCTCCCTGCATCTGATCAAAAAGATTGTCGATCCTGGGCAGAGGATAATGGTTCTTCACCGTCACCTTATGGAACTGCCTGTAGTCCATACACAAACGAAAAGACCCATCCTTCTTCTTCACGAAGATGACTGGAGCACCCCAAGGTAAAATGCTGGTCAGATGTGCCCCTTCTCGAGCAAGTCTTCTAACTGTAACTTGAGCTCAGTGAGCTCATGCGTGGTCATCTTGTAGGGTGCACAAGACACTAGCTCGGTACTTGGCACTAAGTCTATGTGAAAGTCTACCTCACGTCAGGGTGGCATCCCTAGTAACTCTGCTATAAAAATGTCGGCAAACTCTCTAAGGATGGGATGATCATCCAAAGATGCCTTAGGCTCATCATCTGATATGTCGCTCACTGTGATGGTGAACATCTGACATCTCTTCCGCATGTAGCACTTAAGCTGCTAAGCGGATACCATACATACTGTTGTGGGCTTCTACATGCCCACAATCTCAACCGATGTGCCGTGATCATCTAAATAGCTGATCACCTTTCGGTGACAATCTAGCTTGGCTCGATGAGCCGCAAGCCAATCCATGCCCAACACCACATCATATGATCCTAATGTCATGACTCTAAGGTCACATACTGTGGTAAAGGGTCCCAAACCAATCTCATAGTCATGGACTAAGGCATCTACTGTTAGTTTGGCACCTGATGCCAACTCAACCACCCACCTATCACCCTGCCTAGAGGCCACCAGCCTGCAACACTCTACTAACGATGGAGATATGAATGAATTAGTAGCACCAGAATCAAAGAGAATAGAAATGGGGTTACCCCCAATCATACCTAACGTCTCAATTACTGACGCCTAAAAATTTGCCTGGCGGTTATCAACCGCTGCAAACATACGGTGGGATCTACCCACATCACCAACGGTCTACTCGGATCCTCCTGCACAAGGCTTTCCCCCTATTGTAAAACCCTATGGACACTCTCTAGTAAGGTGTCCAGCTCCACCACAAACATAACAAGGGCCCCTAGCCTGAACCTGTCCAGTCTGAGTCCTACTCCACTGCTGCTACCCTGATCTACCAGTAGACCCCTATGAGCCCCTATAAGATTGTTGCAACCTCATGGGTCCTGTAGGTGGTCTCTGCTGCCTCTGATCTTTGCGTGGGCCCTACTGCTGCCACCCTCTATTATGTCCCCCATGTGACCTCTATTGTGTTCTAGCTCTCTGCTATTGCTGTGGGGGCCTAGGAGGTAAAGGTGTGGAACTGAATCCTCCTCTATGAGGTGTCTGTGATGGTCTATGGAAGCTCTGCTAATGCTGCTTCTGTCCTCGATCCTAAAACTAAGGGCGTGAACTCTGCCCTCATCCCTAAATCTCCTCAGTGATGTATGCCTTCTCGGCAGCATCACTCAATGTCTGGGGGTCTGCCATCCGAACAGGCCCTGCTATACTGTGGTTCAATCCTCTGATAAACTTATGCACCAAGAATTTCTCATCATGGAGATACTCCGCATATCTGGATAACTTTGTAAACCTAGCCTCATACTGAGCCACTAAAAAACCCCTCTACCATAGGTCATGGAACTCATCTATATGACACTGCTTGTAATGGTCTGATAAGTAGCGCGCATTGAAGCGCTCAATGAAGGTCTCCCATGTGAGGGTGTCTAAAGAAAGGTGACGCTTGCACTCCTTAGTGCACCACCAGGTAGCTGCTACATCTCGCAGGAAGTGTACTGCCACACGAGCCTTTGTATTGCCCTCGTAAGGACGCAATGCGAAGCATCTATCTAAACTGATAAGCTAGGCCTTTGCCTCGGCTCCCTCTGTGGTCCCGATGAATGTAGGAGGGTTCAACCTCAATATATCCCTAATGGGGTCTCCTCTATCTCTAGGTCTCCTGATAGGCTCATTTGTATAGTAGTCATAAGGCTTGTGACCCAAGTGCTCTACCCATACTACCTCGTCATATCTAGCATGACGTGAAGGACTCCTGCTACGGGCCTTGTCAGCTAAACCAACCTCCTCTGTTTCTGGCAACTCAACATAAGGCTCCACACATGGTGCATCTCGCAGCTCTACGTGGGGCTCCACACATGGCTCAACATGGGACTCAACTCGTGGCTCCATGCGTGGCTCCTCTCGCAGATCCTTGCGGGCCTCGACACGTGGCTCTATGCATGGCTCAACTACTGCCAGTGGAAGCCTATCTAGAACTACCTGTAAGGCCTGCAAAATCTATGGCCCAATATCTAGTATGACCGGTGGTGCCTGCGGTATCTATGGAACTGGCTGATCCGGTCCCTCAACTGAAGAGTCAGTCTGCACCTCAGCGGGTGGAGTGCGGTGGGACTGTGCTCCCCAAACTTGTCAGGGAGGCATCCTACAAAATGAGGTAACCACAAATTAATCAAAGTTGCAGAAATAAAATGTGCCCTAACAAGCCCAGTGTTTAAACTTAGGCTCTGATACCAAATGTCATGCCCGCATTTTCCATGCGGTCACGACACACAAACACACGTGTCATGTCCAGATTTTCCATGTGGTCATGACACAAACTACAAAAAACTTTTCTACCTATCCCTAGGAACCCCCTCGCACGCATCTACGTGCTCGGTGGCAACACACCCAAGGCGTAAACCTGTCAACATAACTACTAAGGTGATGGCCATCTAGGGGGTATGCGACACATAGTGTGTTGCTTCTAGGGTTTTGGACCCTTAGATTCCTAAGTGAAGATGATTCCATCAACAACTCACCCTAATTTAACCTAAGCTGAAAAGTGATAAATAGAACAATGGTGAGATGGCACGTGATTCAAGTGGAATGATGGATTTGAAATGATTAAAACAACGCATAAATTAAACCCTAAAATCTAACACGATTCCGGTAGCATAACACATTTTTGATAAACGTAATTTTTTTTAAATAAAACCCCAATAGGAAAATAAATAAACTCTTCAATTAAATATTAAATTAACTTAGGAAAAAAATCAACGATATAAGGAAAAATAATACAATTAATATAAACGACAAGACGTCGGTTAAATTTAACCAAAAACTGAGTTTGTTATTAAACATAATTTTGGCATGGTGTTTAATATCTCACTCGAAAGTTAAACGGAGGAGGGAGGAGGGTTTAAATAACCCTCCCCATAAATAATAATAATAAAAACGAGAGTTAACTAGATCGAAGGAAAATCCCACTAAGGTAAATTAATCTCAAGGGTAAAATTCTTCCCCGTTAAAATAAATTCAATCCTAAAAAGAAAATTCTAAAAGCGAAATCACAAGACAAAATCAATTGAAAACATAAACCTATTCAAAATAAAAATTGAAACATTTCAAAGGAAATTCCAAGAGTTTAAATTAAAACAATAAAGGAAAATGAAGTTCAGAAAAGAATAAAATAAAGGTTAAAATAAATCAAAATGCAAGCAACTCCTATCTTGTATTAGAATCCCAATTAAGAGCCCAAAATAAAATTGAAAGAGGGGATTAGTTTTCCCATATAGGAATAAAATAAACCCCCAACATAAAATATTTGAAACAAATGAAAAAGCCCTAATCTCTTAATCTAATGTTATCTCATTGTTGCCCTAACTCTTCCCTCATTTCTATTCTTTCTTTGTGTGCAGGTAGGTTTTTGAGAAAACCATGGAGGCCACCATGGAGGCCATGGAAAATGCCCAGAGGTTAACTCAGAGAATCCTTTTGATAAAAATAATTATGTGGAAACAATACATATATTATCTCCAGTGAGGATCTATCTATGAGTTGTAGGTTCAAAGGCACAGACATTGACGGGTCGTAGAACACCACTATGAAGGGGTGGCGTGAAGGGTGGAGGAAGGCGGAGTTGAAGGCTACGCTGGTGCCAAAAGTGGACAGGGAGCCACTACTGCGGAGTCTTGAGAGGGTTACATAGGTGTGGGGGGCATGAAGGACGGCGGAGGTCACGATCTCAGGCGGCGGGAGTTAAGCTATTCAAAGGGAAAGTGTGGAGAGGTAGCGAGAGTCTCGGGGTAGTGTGGGGCCGTTCGCAGAGGAGGAGAATGTGGGGAGAGTGTAGAGAAGGGTGGACGCTGTGCGGGGACAAGGCGGAAGGGAGCGGAGCAAGGGCTTAGACCAGAGGTGAAGTGCGGACCGCGCTCAGGGTAAGGTGGAGGATGGTAAGGGGGCGCTGTGCTAAGCGCAAACAAAAGGAGCAATGGTGGGGATGGGGTTTTTTGACCCCCCCTTCCCCACACCATGAAACAGAGCTATGATTCAATGGGGTTTGTGGTGGACGCCACCCACCACAGCCCCATCCGATATATATATATATATAAAGAAAATAAAACACCAAACTCTGCGTAGCAACAGTCTGCCTAGGGTTGCACTCTGTATTTTATTATAATCCCTGCTAATGTAAGTTTAATGCTTAACTACAGTTTTATTTTATATATAAAAATATGTATTCACAGGTATGTAACTACATTGTCTTCACAACATATATACAAAACTTAAGTATTTAAATAGCAACAGGAATTACAAAATAATAAAACAACAGTGCATCTATATATTTATGTTCATACATATATATATAAATATATATATACACACACTGCAACTATTCCTTCAAATAAAGGTAGAAATGGAAGTTTTGACTAACTTGCAAGTTTATAACATGAACTAAACCAGTAACCCCTTTATTTTTGTATGCAAATAAACCATTCTGTACACAGATGTATTTTTCCTTATTTCTTCTACACTAAAATCTAGCAACCATTTCAACTCATACATATTTTTTTTTTTGTAAAGATTAATGACAAATTTGTAAAATACATTTTCTCTTTCTTTCATCTACAACAAATCTAGACAACAACCTGACAAACTTTGCTTATTTTTTTTTTAGATTAATAACAGGAATTCAATAACATCTTCCATATTTTTTTTGTAGAAAGGATAATGGCATAAAACTATTTGTATCTTCACAAACATTTCACATCTTCATAGCTCCACAAAAATAGAAGTAAACAGCATTAAATTAAAATGACAACAATATAAATAACTTTTCTCATACATTTCTCAAACTTCACAAATGAGGGAATAGACAACTTTAATTAAAATAAACAGAAGTTTACATCACATTCAAAAATCACAGCCAACACAATGGCAAGTTTCATAATAAATTTTTACTAAAATACAATACATTAAGGCCATTATGGCCATGGCTCCAATAGCCAACACAAGGAGATTAAAAGATCACCAACATGAGTTCCAAAACAATTCCATCTCTTCACTACAAACCTGCAACTAAACACAACAGCAAGAACCACAAAACCAGCCACTTCCAAAAAGCTCTCCTCCCTACCTTAGACCTGCAAGTGGGTCACCCCGAGCTGGGGAGGTGGGAAAAACCACACGGGTATACATTCCACAACAAAACAAAAACATCAACAACACAAAATAGCCCATAGGATTATCACAAAACTCAACTCATAAACATGAGTTGTGGAGGGTAGGGAATGGACCCCTCAACTTCAAAGGGTTCCCAAAAGATGAATACATCAAACTCATCATACACAATAATCTCCATGGCACTCTTGCCATTAATAATCTGCTCAACAATAAAAGCCCTCAAGGCATAAACACAAAATGTGGGAGAGACCTCAAGGAGGTTCCTTTCCCCTACCCATGACAAGTTGAGCATTACCTCCATTTGAGGTGCTCTCACCATACACCCATCCCAACAACACAATGCAAAACAGCAAAACAACCAAAACAAAAACACAATACATTACATAAGCTAGGGTGAGAAAAAAAATAAGTTAAGAGGCCTACCTTCAAAGCCCTTATAATGGAAGTAAGTTGGTGAAGAGCTCCAAGCCTTCCCAAGCCTTCCAATCCTTCAAGCAATGCCTCTAACTCTCCCAAACTCCTCCAAAAATTAGCAATAAGAATAAAATTGAAGAACCCCACACTTCTCAACAAGAGGAGATAATATAGGCCATGAATTTGGCCTTGAGGAATGAGAAGGTGACACTTGTCACCTTCTCCTTCCTCCTCCCATGCCACTTGCAAGGGAGAGGAAGTGTGAGGATGACAAGTGTCATCCTCCCATTCCCTCTCAATCCTCACCTTATCCACTTGTGCTCTCACACATGTGTGAGAGGACAAGTGGTGAGGTGGCAACTCCACTCACACCCACAAGAGGATAAGGGATGCCATATGGCATCCTCCTATTCTCTCAAGGAGCCATCTTCCTCTAAGATGCTCTCACATGTGTGTGAGAGTCTTGGGGGAAGCTCCCACACACTTGGGAGTCTTGGAGACCTCCCAAGTCTTCCTTGGGAAAGGGTTCCCAAACTTTGGTAAGGGAGATGAGTCTTTCCCAAGGCATGACTCATCTCCCACTTCCCTTATTTCAAATTTTCGTCACTTTTACTAAACCAAGGTTTAGAGTGACCAAACTTGAGTCAAATCTAGGGTTAGATAGTCCAAGTTGACCCTAGACTCAAGGGTAGCCACCTAGGGTAGCTTTTGAGACTCTAGGGTTCACAAAAGGGGGTTAAAAATCACATTTAAATGGCCTCAAAATAAAATAAATCCCAAGTGGTGTAAATTAAGTGAAATTATACAACACTCATTATTAAATAAATAGACAAGGGGTACTAAGGTCAAAATTATAAAAATTAAGTCAATTACTTAAATCACATTCAAATTCAAACGTGATCCTTATCCCTCTTGGGAATGGATCGGTTTTACAGGGGATAACATAGTGTGAATTCTACCTCCGATTTTCCCATGGCTAGGGAATGTGAAACCTGCACATCTCGATCAAGTGTCAGTCATATCATGAAGATTCATAGATGAAGCAACTGGAATTAAATTCACGCAATTGGATACAACAATAATCATCATTACATAACTCCAAATTAACTACATTTTTAAATCATATGTCAAATAGTTCACATGACATAAATAATTAAAATCTCATAGCAATATAACATCTACTATATCCCATATGTCGAACTACAAAATATAATCCAATATGATCAAACCAAATCACATATGTCAAATCAGTGCCCTATCATAATCAGGAGGTAAAACATCAAGTCTGCATAATGAAGCATAGTCACTAATGTCTGATAATGTCATCACAAAATAGCATAATCGATCAAAATAAGGGAGGTAAAATAATCGGCCTCACAAATCAAACAAATCAAATTAGGGAAGAAGAGGTATGTATTGTTCACATTGTAATAGACATGGACATGAAAAGGAATTATGTTGGGATCTACATCCTTGTAATTTATGTGGATTGAGGAATCACTCTGAAAAGATGTGTTGGAATAAGTTGAGGAAGAGAAATCCTATGATAGATTGTATGCAAATGAATTATGGATGGATTGATGGAGCAAATTAGAAACATGTTACTTGTATGTTCAGAAGGTTGTATAGATGGAGGTATTCATATGTTGGAGCAAAAAGAGGATATGGACAGGATATAGAGAAAGAAAAGCTTATGCAGAGCAAAACAAGGACAGTAATTCAAACTATAGAGGGAGAAATGACATGAGTCATAATTATTATCACAGTGAAGGACATAGAAGAGCTGAAAGAGGATTTGCTAGAAGGAGAACCTGTTATCAAGTTTGGAGGAGAAAAGAATCAAGTAGTGTATGTCAACAAGAACCTATTACTGAAGAAGTTAATGATGAGGAAACAATAAATGATACAAAGGTAGCTTATGCAGAAGAAGAAGAGCCTATGGAATCACTAAGTTTGACAGAGGAACTAGAAGAAGATGATGTAGAGGTAGTTTATGCAGAGGAAGAAGAAGAACCTATTGAATCACTAAGTGTGACAGAGAAACTAGAAGAAGGTGAAGCATTGATCTTAAGAAGAATTTTGTTGTAGACCAACCATCTGAGAAATAGTGCAAGAGAAAGTTGGTACGAGGGATAGTTTGTGTGGACAAGTGTGAAGCAGAGCAGGAAAAGGAAATTCATATTACAGAGAAAGGAGAAATGACAAGATATTCTACTGGAAGAGAAAGTTTGTGTATCGGAGTGAAGTAAATATGGATAAGAAAATAGAGAATAGTATAGGAGTAGTGTATGCAAATAGGAAACTATGAGATCTTGATGAGTGTAGGGGAAATTGTATCTGGAATCAGAGATTAGAAAGTGTTACAGAAGGTAGGGATTGATTTTGACTGAAGGTAGGAAGTAATTGATTGTTATGGAGGATGTATCTATGCATTGATTGACTCTTAATTGATTAAAGTGGACATTGATCCTAAGGCAGCCTACAAGTGTTTGACAATAGACCACTAAACCTATACCATTGCAAATTAGAACATGAGGGAACTTGCAGAGAAGACTTGCTTAGATTGATGATCATTGAGGTAGTGCAAGGCTTGCAAGTAGAATGTCGAACCTAAAAGAACTTGAGGCAGTTTTGCAGGGTGGACTTGAACAGACCACTGACCTTGAGGTAGTTGCAAGTACTTGTGAATAGACCACCAAACCTATTCATAGAAACAACATTGAATTTGACATAATATAGACCAAAGTGAAGAGGTTCACTTTTCAATTAACCTTGAGAGTCTGATGTAGGAGCATCCAGAAGCATTCAAAACAATTGGGACAGTTAATATTGAAGTTGCAGAATATTGAGAGGGTGACCTTGGAGAATGCCACATTCTACTGCATTTATATATCAAAGGTTGAAGAGCTGGACTTAGTATCTAGACATGGTCATCTACAACATATCCAAAATTTAAATCATTTGGGTTTGATTCTAGAAAGATATCGCTATCAAAAGATTACCTGTTTCTACCTATTTTCATAGAGCAGAGTTGACAGTGTTTATTGGAGTCTAACCAATTTGTGGAGCAATTCCATGACTTGTAGAGCTAAAAGGAACATTATTCAAGGAATTTTAGGACCTATCTAACCTTCATGGAGATCCACATGAAGTTTCATGTACTAGCAGAGCAACACCTTATGGTTAGGTCTGACCTATCCATGTACACATGTTTCATGACTAGCCGTTGCAATTAGGCTGACTTGATAATGATTTGAAGGCTTGCGGAGGATATAAATAAAGGATAATGATTTGTTACAAAGCACCAGTGATGAATTTTATAAGTGTACAAATATATGAAGCAAAAGAATAAGTGTTTTGATCCAAAGAAGAAGCAGAAGTGAAGCAGAGAGCAGAGTAGTGAGAAAAAGAAGTTGCAAAGTAGAGAATTGATGAGTAGGAGGAAGAAATCATGAAAGAGTATTGTTATACAAATCTTTTGTAACCTTGGGCTGTGGCCTAGCATTTGTAAAAGCCTAAGTGGCATATGTAATATGTTTTGAGATCATAATATAAAAGCAATGAGCTTTGAATGTTGGGATTTTGCCTGTTAGGGTTTTCCTAGGATATATCTTGCATCATGTGTTGATGAATATCTCTTTTTCTATTGTTAACTATTTACTTCCATTGCATCTTTGATTAGTCATGTTGTTAATATTTTAAGGCTGCAAGGTTGGACAGTCCCTCACCGGACCCTCCTACCTTGACTGCATCACCTTGACATTACTGCCATGTGCTTTCCAACATGAGAATATTATCTTCTTGCAATTAGTGGTATTGCTCTTATATTATTTTTCTAGATCCTCAAGATTTATCTTGAAAAGATTGGGATCTATAGGCAAATGGAATGCCTTTGTAATTCCCTTCATAGAGAAAGCCACATATACCCTACTGTCTTTCTCTGATCTTCTAGTCTCATTATAATTTTTTGCACAAGCCATTATTAATTCAATGGTATCTACCACATATGGGAATCCTCTTGCATGCCACATCCCAGAATTGTATATCTTTTGCAAAATTGGGTGTCCACTACCTTGAATAGATCTTGTCGTCCATTCATCCACATCAGTGTTGCCTGCATGTGTTTCACCTATCTTTCCAAAATAGAAACCTACAGCCCCTGGTGATGAGAACATGGCAGTCTTTAATTCCACTTAATTTTTGAGCTTCCTAACCTCCACTATATCCTACAATGATAGATGTACATGTCTCAAAATATATTTCACGTTATCGGTTTCATGTTAATTTTCTCAATATCCTCACATTTTATCATTTACAGAACATAATGTATGCATATGCAGCTAAGATTTACCCTTGTTGCAAAATTTACCTTTTATTGTGTTACCATAAATAACAAAAGTAGGGTTTCACCATTACATACCTTTTTACTAAGCTTAAACCTCATTAAAGATATCTATATGTGCACTTTACACTATATAATAACCATTTACTAGACACCATTCGCTATGCACACCATTTTGTTTGAGGTCAGGGTTTTCTACAATAGTAATTGTGATTCACTGGATCTTTGTAAATCTTTCTTATGAATGCTTAGGTGAGTTTAAAATGATCAAAATTTTCCTTTTATGTGTTAAAATTAGGGAATTAGGGCATAATTAATGCTAAATTCATTGGCTAAGGACATCTAGTTAAAATCCTAGGAGATCACTACAGGTGGTGGCCTCTAATTTAAAATTTTGAATGGCCAACGACCTCTTTTCATGGCATTAATTGCAAGGTCAGGATATAAACTAAAGTCTAGATATTTTAATAATGTGATTTTGCTTTTTTGAACGTTTATACATTTGGATGACATCATACAGACATTTGGTCAATGTTGACCAAGGAATGGGTATCGAAAGATTAAGGTGTTAAGGCATTCACCTTTGATTTTAGATGTTGAGTCATTAAGATGCCTACCTTTGAAAAGTCAAATCCATGCCACATGGCATTATTTGATTGGTTCATGGAATGTCTCAGTTTTTGTTTATATACAGCAGGGATATGGATATTAAGAAATATCTGGATGTTAGACCTTACACAATATCCTTGGGTCTAAATGTGCTGATGATGTCATGGTTTAAGGTGGTTCTTTTAGTGGGAGGAAAAAGTGATGTCATAAGGATATTGGTGAAAGTCCAGACATTAAGTTAATGTCTAGATGTTAATAAATGTTAAATGTCCCATCCTCTTAATATCCATATGATGTCATCATATTTTGTTATTTCTCTAAGACAAGATCTGATGATGTCATCAGGATATTGGGCAAGGTCTAGATGTTAAATGTTTAAGCATAACGTCCATAGTCTAAGTCCAGTTGAAAAGTCAATTGGGACATGTCATCAAGATATTAACAAATATCCAGACATTAAATTAAAGTCTAGATATTCAGCTACTATGCACACCCGCGAATATTTATACCAAATGACTATGCGCATGATGTTCAGTTGGATCAATGGGTTAAATTTGATGTCCACACATTTGTGAATGTCCAAATATTTGATTTTACTTAGCAATTTTTGCAACTAAGACATTAAGTTAATGTCCGGATGTTAGGAAAATGTGAACATCCCTAAGGCCATTTGACTAAACTTTGACCAGGCATAACTTCCTGGTCTTAGGGAATTTCATGGTACTTCAAAAGGCAAACCTGCTTAGAATTTTATCCTCTTTCATTTGGCAACCTTTAGGAGAGGAAATTCTAACTTTGAAAATTTGATCTATATTTCAAGATCCTGACATGCCAAGGATAATATTCTGACATACATTTGCTACTGGTTTTACCATACCACCCAAGACAAAGGGAAACAAACAAGCCAAGCAAAAGAAAGAAAAAGTTGGGCCCTTGTTTTTTTGGGCAAAATGGGGCGTGTTGTGTAACCACACAATAACTTGCCAACAACAAAAACAACCAAAATTCCAATACTTCAAGCAAGGAGGGCAAATTAGGACATAAAATTCCAATTCCTACCATACATAAGCATCTTGACCTTTTTGAATGAGATCATATTCATTAACACAACAATGTAATGAGAAGGAATCAGGTGTGTGCATGTGATTCATTTCCTTCATCTTGAAGAAAGGTTGAAAACACTAGTAGTTAGTGTTAACCTACATAGTTGGATTTAACCCTCTAAGCCAACCTTAGATAGAGCCTTGCTGCTAGCAAGAATCCATAGCCCAGGCAAGGTTATCTTTGCAATTCTCCCAAGTAGAGTCCCACTGCTAGTCAAGCATCCATAGCCCTGGTAGAGTTACTTGGATGACCTAAGAATTTCTTTCTTTTGATATTCAATATATTTATTTTCTCTTTTTGTTTTCAATTTTCATAAGATATGATCTTGTAAGCTCATTTGCAAGGTGTAGGCACTTTCTTATTAGGCTAAGAATTGCCATGGTGGCAAGGGCAAACCTTTAGATTTTTCACTTAACACAGACACTAGTATCTTCAACAAATCCAAGGCTATTAGGTGTATTCATGTGATGATCTCCTTGAACAAAAAGAGTTACTATTGATGAATATGATTTCACATACCTAATCAAAAGTACCTAGGCTAACAGGATTTGTCACCTAATATCTCTGATATCTGAAAGGGACCAATCCATAGCTTATCAAACTTACCATGGTCACCTTTCTTCTTGTGGGCTTTATCCAAATATAATACAAGGTCTGAGATCCTGAATGCCTTTACCTTGGCTCTTTTGTCAAACCAGTGTTTGACAATAGCCTGATGTTTGGAAAAATATTTTATTGCCCTATCTCTTTTCTCTTCTAAGTGTAGCAATTGCAACAATCTGACTTCCATTTTATTGTCTATGCCTATATAGTCCCAGGAAAACTATAGGGTTGGGATTTTTAGGTTGACAGGGAGGATAGGATCTACCCCATACACCAATTGATAGGGAGAGTTGCCTAAGGCAGTCCTAACTCTTGTCCTATCTACCCATAGGGCATACTTGAGCAAAGTATTCCATTCCCTAGGGTTCTTTACAATTAACTTCTTAATGATATTCAATAAATTTTTTTTAGTTGACTCTACTAAACTATTACCCTGGGGATAATAATTAGATGAGAATTTTAAAAATATGCCATGATTAAATGCCCAAATTGAAAATTTTAGAGATGCAAATGCAAGACCATTGTCACAAACTAGAGCATATGGAATTCCATACCTTTTGATGATATTGCTCTCCAAAAACCTGATCACATCATCAAATGTGCATGTCTTATTGCTGATGGCCTATGTCTATTTGGTAAAATAATTAGTGATGGTTAGCATGTACTTGTGTTTGGTAGAGGATGGAGGATTGATAGGTCTGATGAAGTCCATGGCTCATTGTGCAAATGGGCGCATAGCCATCACAAGCTACAATGGTTGAGCTGCATACTTCTCTTTGTTAGAAGTAGGTTGACATGTGTGACAAAACTTGATGTGTTCAGTTGTATCCTTGAAAATGGTGGGCCATAATACCTAGCCCTCAAAATGGCAGGTGTGGTGGCCAGATGTGATCCATGGGTAGTACCAAAATTCTCATGTAACTCAAGGACTTTGGTAGCTTCTTATTTGTCTAAGCATCTGAGGTATATCCCCTCGTAATTTTTCTTAAACAAGACTCCTCCTTTGATCATGTATCTCTATGCTTTGATTCTTAGATTTCTTCTCTTAGATGCCTACATATTAGGTGGACATCTTCCTATGATCAGAACATGTCTTATGTTGGAATACCAGTCATCATGCATTTCTAAATCTATTGCATATAGTTGGCTTGTCAAGTTAGGATCTATCTCTGCAATCATCTGACTGAGTGCTTGTCCCTTGACTAATTTCATGGGTGTGATATCCATATCATAGTCCTACAATATGGTGATCCATTTAGTTTGTTTCTCACCTGGTTCACTCTGCATTAGCAACATTTTCATGGCTGAATCACGTACTACTACAATGACTTTACTTCTTAGGGTATAGTGCCTGAACTTCTTTACAACTCTGACTAAGGCGAGAGCTTGTCTCTTTACATCAAATACCTTAACTTAGCATCTCTGAATGGGGTACTCATGCATGTAATCATTTTTTCTTCTTTTATTTCACTCCTCTAACTTAGGACACTGCACATGTGTGCTCTGATGCAAAATAGTATATGTAAAAGTCCTTTGTGTAATCAGGATTGATCAACACTGGAGCATTTGTAATGGCTTTCTTAATATCTTCAAAGGCTACCTTTGCCTCTAGAGTCCATTCAATCTTAGCATCTTTTTCCAACATAGCATTCAGAGGTCTCACTATATCTGTGTATCCAGTGATAAACTGCCTAACAAAGTTAATTTTACCAAAGTAAGACTTCAGTTCTTTCTTGCTTGCTAGAAGTTACAACTTCATGATTAAATCTACCCTAGCAGGGTTGATTGTTATTCCATTATCTGATATGACATGACCTAGCAACTTGCTTGTAGTCACTCAAAAAATACACTTCTTTATATTCATGGATATGCCATATTGCTTGCACTTCTTTAACACTTTTATGAGGTCTTCAATGTGATCACATCTCTATTTTTAAAACACTGTTAGGTCATCCATGTATATCACAATACACTAACCTACCAGTCCTTTGAATGCTATATCCATGGCTCACTGGAAAGTTGTTCCAGGATTGATTAAGCCAAATGGCATGCACTTATAAGTGAAGATTTCCCATTTAGCGGTAAAGGTTGTTTTCAATCTATCAATTTTATCAACCATCACTTGGTTGTAACCCAAAAATCTATCCAAGAAGGACATCATTTGTGCACCATTCACCATTTGAAGGACCTCATCTAGAGAAGGCAAAGGATATTTATCCTTCTTAGATGCTCTGTTTAATTTTCTAAAATCCATGCACAGGTGTATATCTCCATTTTTCTTCCTTACAGGGACCAAATTGGCAACTCAGGTGGAATGTCTAACTGGAAAGATGATCCTTGCAGCAAGCAAATTCTTAACTTCCTAAAAAATAAGAGGTTCCAACAATGCATTCACTGGCCTCTATTTCTACCTGAATGGCTTGGCATTAGGTTTCAAAGAGATTGTGTGAGTTATGATTGATGTGTCATAAGTCTTTAACTCATCATAAGTCCATGCTATGGCATGAATATAATCTTTTAAAGCTTGGGCTATCCCTATTTTTTCTTCTACAGTGCAAACCTTGCCTATTAGAACATTTATTTTATCTTCACCCTATCTTATATTGACAGGTTCATATTCTCCTCCATCTATTTTAGGGAGGTCTTTCTGCTTGATCATATTATCTAGATTGAAGGCTTTCTCCAACTCAGTCATCCTCTTCGAAATCTTTTTACTGGGTAGATCAATTATCTCTTCTTCATCCCAGGTGTGGTCCTCAAGATTGGCTTCATCCACTATCTAGGCTTCAAATACATCCTTGTTAGCAATAAAGTCTAAAATATGATGATCATCATCAAATACCTAAAAATTTATGACATTATTTGGAATAGATGGTATTGATACTAGCTCAATTAAAAACCTCTTCATTTCTAATATGGATAAAGGTTCCAATGTACTAGCAGCTTGTGCTAGTGCATCTGCATGGTGGTTGCATTCTCTTGGAACATGTATGATGTTAAAGGCATCAAAACTCTCTATCAAGTCCCAAACTCTGTGTTTGTAACTAGATAATCTTTTATAATTGCATGCATAAATGCCTCTTACTTGTTTTACTATGAGTTCCGAGTCTCCAAAGACATGCAGGACTTTCACTTTCTTCTTTAATGCAAACAACATGCCATGAATTAGAGCTGTTGGCAAGAGACACTATATGGATTCATGGTTGTTGTCATTGATGGCAACAAAGGTCATCCCACATATCCGCAAGTCATGATGTGTCTCTACCGGAAGTCAGAATAAAGAATGTTGTGGTCCGGTGAAGAAGAACAGAGCATGTGGCAAGGTCCGACAGATTGGTCCGGACCTCTCAGTGGAAGTGTCTTGGTGCAGTGCGGATTTGGGGAAGTCAAGAGGACTACCTTGAGTGGTATATTCCAAGGATTTAGCTTCCGGTGATGAACAAGGAAAAAGATATGAATGGTTGAGTACCGGATTTCTGAGAGACAGTGAAAACAGAGGAAGAACTGACTGGCAGAGTATCAGACTGCTTTCCGGATGTGTTACTGTTGATGACAGAGGTTGTGAAGGCATGAATCATGTTTGGCTGACATGATTAATGATATCTACAAGTATATGCTTGATCCGCATTGCTTGGTGAGGAAGGATTCAGCCGACAGAATGAGAGTTTGTAAGAAACTAGACTGTTCCGGATGCCGACTAGAAAGGTGATGAAATTACTTGTGCGGATATATATAGAGGATGGATTTAGTTGTGAAATGTGTGTAAGTGTGGAGAAAAATGCGAATAAGTCCAGAGAAAGAGAAGAGATAGCAAAAGGATCCGGTATGTGAAAGATAGCTGAATAAAGAACAGAGGAAAGATGAAGTGCAGCAGATCAGTGTACTGAGCCTAACTGGAACTGAACTCCAGCATATGCAGATGCTTCCAATCAGTTCAAGACTGTGATTCTCATCACTTTGTAGACAGTGTGTCTTCTTGTAGGCAGTGGGCCTCTTGTGAGCAGTGTGCTCGGGCAGTGAGCCCTAATTGGCAAGTGCCATTTTTGTAATTTCCTATTCTTCTAACAGAGAATAATTCTTGGGTTAATCACCCCGTGGTTTTCTCCCTTAACAGGGTTTCCACGTCAAAAATATTGTGTCATGTGTTTCTTATTTCATGGTTAATGTTTTGTGTTTGATTTTATGCTGCTTCAATTAAAAGGAAAGTTCAATAAGGGAAATAATTAGGATAACTGATTCACCCCCCCTCTCAGTTATCAACAATTGGTATCAGAGCTAAGTTCCTCCTAATAGAGCCTAACAGCTTGAGGAAGATCTGGGATTTCAAATGGATGCATATGGTTTAAGGGAGCAACTCAAGACTGCCCTTGAGGATCTTGAACAGTCAAATTCTGAAGTCAGTGAATTAAAGGAAAGACTCAAACAGGCTGATGAATTCATGAGAGAATTAAAAGACAAATTAAGTCTCTCTATGAAAAAGAGAAAGGAGCTGCTTCAACAGTTGGCAAGACAAAGTGAAGAAAGCAATACAAATGAAGAATTGACTGAGCAAACCAAGTTAAGTGAAAAGTTATCAAAAGAAGTCATTATGTTAAGACATGAAATGGAATCAGGAACTATAAAGTTTACTCAAGAGATTGAAGAAAAAAGAAAGGCTGAAGACAATCTAAGACAATCTCTTAAAGAAAAATCAGAAGAATGCCACCAGATGGATAGGATTATCAGACATCTTGAATCTGATCTTGAAGATGCCAAAGATAATGAAGGAAAACTTGAGGATCAAATTACCTCTCTCAAAAGAGACCTTCAAACAGCAAATGAATATAAAGAGAAATTCAAGATAAGTTCTGCTCAACTTGAAGTTCTTCTTGGAAGTCAAAAGAGGACAGATGACAAGTATGGCTTGGGATATGAGAAAGGAGAAAGCTCCGGATCCGGTCAGAAGAATCTTGGATCAGAAAATCCAAGGAGCAGGCCTAGAAGACCTCCGGTAAGACAACCAAATGCTCAAAGATATCCATCCTTCAATGGATACTGCCACAGCTGCAACCACTTTGGTCACAAAGCTAATCAGTGTAGAATGAGAATGAATCAGAATAATTCATCCTTCTCCGGACAGTGCTTCAACTGCAAAAGGTATGGACACAAATCCCATGAATGCAGAATTATGCAAGTAAACAAATCATTCAAAGGTAGATGCTTCACATGCAATAGAATAGGTCATAGGGCTAATCAATGCAGATCAAGAGGATATCAGTCAAATATGCAAAGAAATGTTATTTGCCAAATCTGCAATAGGTCCGGTCATAATGCTAAAGTCTGCAGAAACAAGAATCAAGACAAAAGTGGTCCGGTGTATAATCAGAATCAAGACAAGGGTAAACAAAAGATGAATGCGGATGAGGTTAGGAATCAGATGAGCAAGATTTGGGTGAAGAAAAGTTCAGAGAATGTAGAGGTTGGATCCGCACCAGACTCTGGTGCTGATATTTCTTCCAGAAATTAAAAAGTAAGCTCAGGCTCAGGGGGAGACTCAAAGAAAATCTTGTTCCCCCAGCCAAACAAGTGGTACCGGATGTGGCACAAGATGCGGATCAAAGGGTTTGTAGATATGAGTCTTGAGATACTTCAGTCAAGTTTTCAGAGGTCCGCATGGAGTTATGAAGAAGCTATGATCGATCAAATAAGACCTGTTCAGGGAGATGCTCCAGTATGATAAAGGATTACAAAAAGGTCCGGAAAGATCCGGAAATGCACTATCTTGTTCTGCGGATTGGACAGAGTGTTTGAGATGATCTTGTAATATGCTACCTCGATTTATTCATGATTGAAAGATCCGAATGATATCCACAGATCAGGACTAATCCGGGATACTCCAAGCTATTCAGACAAGGCAAACCGGAATGATGTAGGTGAAGCATTTATTGCAGACAGGTATTAGGGTTCGCAGAGCAATTTAAGGGATTTCTCAAAGGTCATTTGCTCATTCTGCACTCGAGAAGAAGCGAAAAGTGGAGCTCTGCAACAAGGTTCTTCAAGCACACCAAGGATCTCCTGCCAAAGCTATTGGATAAAGAAATCAGTCCAACCACTTCGTGCAAACCGAAGGCGCATAAGGTATTCTCCGTTTTTCATTACCTCACTGCAAATCCTTGAAGAATGGCTACTCCAAACATAGTTAAGATCTCTGATAGACCTCGCCCCTCATTCAAGAAACATCCCTACAAATCATTGGAGGTAGACCCACTAGGAGCCTTCTCTAGTGTTCCTCACGGAGTTTTACACACCGAAGACATTAGGGTTTACATACATGCAAACTTTGAGGAATTTGGGGAATTCAAATTAAGAGACCTCTATCACAAGCAGCTGATTGACAATGCTTTTGAGCTTAAACCAGAGTATAAGGATATTCAGAAGAAACAATTTGAGCAATTTATTCATTTCCCCTGTTTTGAAGAGGATGAATGGGTCCGGTATGTGCTGAGCAGGATGCATGACAACTTTCTATGGCTAGATAGACCCTGCAAGATCACAAAAGAGGCAATTAGAGCAGTAACTGGCCTATACTCTTCCGGAGGAGTACCTATCCTCAAATCTGTCAAGAACAACATTGTAACAGAGGCCACCGGATCAAAATTTGACAAGAGGGCAATGACCATTGAAGATATTTCGGATCCGGATATCAAATATGCATCAATGATAATAGGATACAAGATCTATCACTCCAGCAGGGAGAATTCTGTATCCGGAACTGCAATATACACTGCTTATGAAATGTTAAGAAAGAATGCAGAATATGATCTCTGCGAACTACTACTAAGCCAATTAATGGAAAACATACAGAAAATCAAGAAGGATAAGAAGAATTCCTTTAAGTATAGTACTCTTATTGTATGTCTATTCTTCTATTTCATGAATGAGCTACCCGGAACAAGTGGATGGGTATGGCAGAATGACAAACCTGTTGCAGTCCAGATAAGAGACTACTTGCATGGACTTGGGGATGCAAAAGCGAGAAATTCAGTTCTATGGGGATACTTCAAAAACTTTCAGAGCATGATGCAAGCAAGAGAGAGAATTCCCCAGTCTCTCATTGAGAAATACAAGGACTCAGTGTGCTTTATGGTTGACACTGATCAGTGCCTAATGGAGGCAGTGGAGCCAAGGACTGTCTGGATCATGCCCATGGGGTATGAAGTTGATGAACAGATAGTGGAGCTGCATGTTCAACACATGCTAAGTCAGCCCAAAGATCCTAAGGCAGAAAGGTTTGGAACCTTTGAGGAGCTGAGTGTAAAAATACATGTAGAACTCAGGGAACCTGAGATTAAAAGAAAGGTAAGAAAAGAAGTAGAGCACATTGCTCAAGGCCTAGGTATCTCAAAGGAGGCACTTGATGCCAGCTGGGAAAAGAGGAGGAAGGCCGAGGAAGAAGAGAAAAGCAAAGAAAGTGCTCCGGTTGGAGCTCCCACCTGGACCAGATCAACAAAGAGATCTGCACCTCCCTCAACCAAAAGTTCAAAACCGGAAGTCCAGGCATCCGGTAAGAGATCAAAGGCAAAAGCCACAAGGGCTTATGGAAGCCAAAAGGATGAAGAGGAAACAGAATCAGATGAGGGAGTAAGAGAAGTAAAGAAACAGAAAAAGAAAGGATCCGGTAAGCCCTCCACAGGCCAAGACAAGGAGGAAATGGCAGAGGTAACTGTTGAAAAGCCCACTCTATCACTAGAGAGCATAATCAAGTCGGTCACGGTGGATGGAAACCTTCAACCAATGACTGAATCATATGATGACTTCAGTGAGGCCGACCAAAAGACTCTGCAGGAGGCCACAGTGAAATATCTTAACATATATAATAAGGCTTTCATTGAAATAATATCTCTTATTCCTAAAAGCCTAGAAAAGGAAATGGAAGTGAGAAAGAATAATGCTCATGCTAAAGATCTTGAGATCCGGGAGCAGATAGCTATTCAGCTATATCCTCAAATTGATCCCAAGACAATGAACATTATCTTCAAGGACTGTAAAGATGAGTTCAGAAGCAAAGCCAGGATGAATCAACTCATGCTTGGTGAGACTGACAAAGTGGCCCAAGAAACAGAAGAGATCCTCTAGAAGGCCTTCAAAAGGTTCAATCTTCCTGTTGTAGAGGACTTAGGTGCAGAAACAGCTGCTGATTTCGAATCTTCTGTTCCGGAAGAAGTGACCCCTGAACAGACAAGTGAGGACTTGGGACCCTCTGCTCAAGAAGAAGTGGCCCATGAACAAGGTAGCATCTCTCCTCCGGTTTCCCCTACAGTCTCCGGATCCAAAGAAGAAGAGCAACTACAGGAGAAGGAAGCAGTGGTGAAAGACAAAGAGGTTGACAGTTCTAAGACTGCAGAAGAAAAGAAACATCTGTCTCCGGCAAGAGACACTGCACAAACTGTTCAACAATTTTTGAGTAAAGAAACTCTAGAGATTGATGAACCGGAGCTTCTAAAAGGTCCATTTGATTTTGACTCTCTCTCTCCGGTACAAACAATGAAGATAGCTTCATTTGCAAATGCCAAGGCAAATGAAAAGCTCCTGAAGTCTCATATGGAAGACTGTGAGTTGATAGAGGCTGCTTCCGGAGTACTTGTGAAGATCATGCCATCAATCCAAATAGATCCGACAGCCTCCACTTCCGGTAATCTAAAAACCTTAGTCAGCAGTGTTGATACACATTTTGACTCTCTAGAAAAATCAGCTGAAGAAAAGGTCCGGAAGGAATTTTTGGATAAGAGATTTTCAGAGATATTAGAATTAATTTCTAAAGATAGGAAGATTGTAAGCATTGGAATAAAGAGCTTAGAGAATGCTCTTAAGGATGGCGGTGATATCTATAAATTTTGTATATCCTGGTCAAAGGCAACAGCAGCATTTGACAAGAAAATAAAAGAGGAACAGGATAAGCTACAAAGCTTATCTCAAAGTTTTGATCCTCTCTCTTCCTCTATAATAAATCAAGAATGTCAGACTATTGCAGTCTTGAACGAAATAAAGAATCTTGAGAAGGAAAGGAAGAACATCACCAACCGGATGGGAGAACTTAGAAGGATTATAATCCCTAAGTTGGAAACCATGCATGAGGCCATCAGTGATGCTAGGACCACCGCCCAAACAAAAGATCCGACAGATCTCAAGCGGGCAGAAGCGTTTGCATTTTTGTTGAGTGGTCACATTTCAATTTTGGACAGAATGAAGCAAAGTTGGGCTACCGAAATGATTCAATTACAGACATCCTTTGCAGACATTCTTCAATATATGTGAGTATGTAAATATGCGGCTAAGTATAAGAAATTTTTGAAAATTTTGATATGCGGACCCTACCCTTTGCCATTGATGTCAAAGGGGGAGTGAGGAGCAGTGAAAAATGAGGAATCCAACTAAGGGGGAGTTCCGGAAATTGTATATAAAGACAGAGCATCAGCAAAGGGGGAGCATAGTGAAAACACTTAGTCATTTTTCACTAAGTGTTGCCATCAATGCCAAAGGGGGAGATTGTTGGCAAGAGACACTATATGGATTCATGGTTGTTGTCATTGATGGCAACAAAGGTCATCCCACATATCCGCAAGTCATGATGTGTCTCTACCGGAAGTCAGAATAAAGAATGTTGTGGTCCGGTGAAGAAGAACAGAGCATGTGGCAAGGTCCGACAGATTGGTCCGGACCTCTCAGTGGAAGTGTCTTGGTGCAGTGCGGATTTGGGGAAGTTAAGAGGACTACCTTGAGTGGTATATTCCAAGGATTTAGCTTCCGGTGATGAACAAGGAAAAAGATATGAATGGTTGAGTACCGGATTTCTGAGAGACAGTGAAAACAGAGGAAGAACTGACTGGCAGAGTATCAGACTGCTTTCTGAATGTGTTACTGTTGATGACAGAGGTTGTGAAGGCATGAATCATGTTTGGCCGACATGATTAATGATATCTACAAGTATATGCTTGATCCGCATTGCTTGGTGAGGAAGGATTCAGCCGACAGAATGAGAGTTTGTAAGAAACTAGACTGTTCCGGATGCCGACTAGAAAGGTGATGAAATTACTTGTGCGGATATATATAGAGGATGGATTTAGTTGTGAAATGTGTGTAAGTGTGGAGAAAAATGCGAATAAGTCCAGAGAAAGAGAAGAGATAGCAAAAGGATCCGGTATGTGAAAGATAGCTGAATAAAGAACAGAGGAAAGATGAAGTGCAGCAGATCAGTGTACTGAGCCTAACCGGAACTGAACTCCAGCATATGCAGATGCTTCCAATCAGTTCAAGACTGTGATTCTCATCACTTTGTAGACAGTGTGTCTTCTTGTAGGCAGTGGGCCTCTTGTGAGCAGTGTGCTCGGGCAGTGAGCCCTAATTGGCAAGTGCCATTTTTGTAATTTCCTATTCTTCTAACAGAGAATAATTCTTGGGTTAATCACCCCGTGGTTTTCTCCCTTAACAGGGTTTCCACGTCAAAAATACTGTGTCATGTGTTTCTTATTTCATGGTTAATGTTTTGTGTTTGATTTTATGCTGCTTCAATTAAAAGGAAAGTTCAATAAGGGAAATAATTAGGATAACTGATTCACCCCCCCCTCTCAGTTATCAACAAGAGCTTCATATTTTTCCATGTTGTTTGTGCATGGAAATTGTAGTCTATACACTGCCAGGAATGATTTTCCTTATGGATTGATAAGATCCACTCCTACTCGAGCTCCTTGGTTTGATTTGGAGCTATCAAACCTCAATGTCCATGGTTTGTCTTCTACTAAAGGTTTATCCAGACCTTCTTTCTTGCACATATCCATTTAAGTACTGGCACTCCAGATTATTTCAGACCATTTGGTTCTATGGGATATAATACATTAGGTGGTTTGGATATCGAGACATCCCCAAGTTGTACCTCTATCAAAATTAAATCATTTGGGACATGGATATTTGAACCTTTCTTTTTTGTTAGCATTTGGTCTAAACAATGACTTGTATTATTAGACTTTCTTTTTCTCTTTTCATGACTTGATTCAACCACTTGACCCATTTATAACTTCTTATGCTCTATTTTTTCATGTTTTTCTACATTTGGATGAAGCAACAGGTTATCACTATCATTTGTAGGTGAATTCTCATTCACCCCTAACATCAACTATTTGCTTTTTTGATATAACCTCTCTACCTTTTCTACCATGTCCAAGCATAGACCACATGTGTTCTCTGAATGTGGTTATTCATGTAACCTACACCATCCTTTCACTAGAATATCCTTGGTAGATGTTCTTGTCAAGTGGCATTTCTAAACTTCTTTAGATAGGTACCTTTCAAATTCAAGGAAGTGATCACCCTCATCTTCATCTGATGAATTGTGATCAGATTCCACTATCAAACTTGTACCAGGCATAACTTCATTCTCTTTTTCTTCTTCATGCATCTACATGCACATTAGCACCTCTTCTATCTTGACTATTTGAGGCCTCAATGTGTATACACGGGGTTCTACATCCAGATACATGACCTCATTATTTTGATGGTACTTAGTTATCATGTGCTTCATTCTATCCTCTACCTCAATTCAGAGCTGATTGGGAATGCCTCTCCATGGTAACCACATGTGAGAGAAATCAGTGACCATATAGCCATTTAGAGTTTTTGACTAGTCCCTGCTGAGGATCATGTCATATGTAATAGGAATGTCTACAACCTGTATATCTATGTAATATTGAACCCTTGGGTTAGATGTTAGCTGCATGTAGATGTGAGTTAACTCTCCTACCACACTAACCTCAGACTTGTCTACTTGCGTGACCTTCTTGAGTGACTTTGCAGGGGACGGACCTAATGTCTGGCAAATGGATAGGGGCATGACATTAGTAGAAGCACCTGAAACTACAAGGTAATTGTTCAAACTCTTTCCAAAAATCCTAAGTGTGAGTAGGAAGGGTGGTGACTTAGATTTCTCTTTGTAATGTCGCCTGCGTTGCATCTACAATATGGACTGTGGCCTTTTCTTTAGGTTTGATAGTTGTATCCCTAGGTGTAGGATCTTTAATAGGGATATTGCTAGGGATGTCCCCTTTCACTACAGGATCTTCTATAGACATAACAAAAGCTTTCTTAATAGTAGGGGTCTTAAGCAACTTAGATAATGATAAACTGATCTTAATCCTTTTCATCTCATCAATAAGATATGCAATTAACTTATCTTTTTCAGGTAATTGACTCATACCTTTTATCACTATTGCTTGTGATGTAGCTGGTGCAAAGTGTTGTTGCTTTACCTTGGGAGGTCCAAGATTATTATTGGCCTTAGGATCTGGCAGTGTGTTGAAATTGTTAGGATGAATGGAACTAGTCAAAGGACTAGCAGGACGGTTAGTATTGCTCCTCTGATTATAGTTATGTCTTCTCTAATACTACTGATATGCATGAACTTCCTCAGTTTATTGTTCAGGTTCATTTTAATCTTCAAAGGGAAAGACATAAGTTGTTTCCAATGCCATGGCTAAATCTTCACATACCAAATTATAACTCTCATGTGTCACATCTATCTGATGCTTATGATCTAAGGAACTCTCAAGTACCATAGCAGATTCATATCCTAGAGGCATTATCTCATTACCTTTAAGGAAATATACCTCTCCTATAGTGTTGGACACTTCTTCTTGGAATATGCTTACTGCAATCTTAAATTGTGGACAGTCCAACTCAACATGTGCACTGGTGTTATGTATCCTGCACCAATTGTTGAGTTCTGCCTTTGCCAAATTGACCCTTGTGGTCTATTTTGTCTCAAGAGGTGGTTGATTGTCTAGAGGTGATGGCAACGAACCATTATTTGGTCTGGTGTTCCAGACTCTTGGAGGCCTAGGAGCATTGTTATTATTGTTGAATCTCCTTTCATTGTTATATCCTCTATTAGGATATCTAGATCTTTCGTTGTTATTACCATATCCCCTATCAGGATATCCCCTATTTTTCTAGTTCTATTAATTGGACTGAGAATAGAAGTTCTTATTTCTCAAGTGTGTGACTCTAGTAGTTAATTTCCTCAGTTGAGCTGATGTTTCTTTAATACCTTCCTTTTCCTCCTGCACCTTAGCTACTACATTATCCTGACATGGTTGGAAAAAAGAACTAACACTGCCATTCTCTCCAGCATCCTAAGATATATGTCTGAGATGTGGCACAATTTGACCATTTCCCTAAGGAGGCATAATGTTAAGACGTGGCACTTGTAAAAGATTAGACATTGCAGTAGGGGGCATCAAAGATCCACTAACTGGATTTTGATTAGGAAAGGTAGGATATCCTAAGTTTGGTACAAGGCCTAGTCCTACTGGCTTCATTTCCAAATTGACCTTTACTGCTTCTGCAAAGGCACCTAACAAGGATGTGATTGTAGGATGTGTCCCTGAATATAGCTATTAGGGGATCTAGAGCGGAATAGTAGACTAGCCTTGCAACTTCATCAGGAACATTACAGGGAGCTATTAGCTTTGAATACATCTTTTGAAAGCAAGCATTAAAATTGGAGATCAACTCTCCTTCACTTCTCTTAATGGTTGCAAAGTGGTGATACATGGTGGCTACATCAATAGGTATTATGAACCTTGCTTTAAAAGCATCCTCTAGCAACTGCTAGGAATTGATGGAATTTTGAGGAAGGTTGACATACCAGATATATGCTTCTTCTCCTAATGAATAAGGAAACAATCTACATACAACATCTTCATGTTGTATTCGGGCCCTAAAACAGGCCTCCTTAAAGGTTTGGATATAATCATCCGCATCTTGATATAGATGATACTTAGGACAAATCTTGTCTAGATTTTTAGGAAGATCATTATATGCAACAAAGTGGAGTGGTGACTCAACAATGAAGAAAGACATTGGAGCCTGACTAGAGGTACTAAGGGAGATACTAGCAGATTAGGGACAGTAGGCCTAGGTTGACTGGTTGAACATGATTTAGGGCTAGGGATAGACAATTCTTTGAAAGGTCTAGAGGATCTTGATCTAGTGTTAGGTCAACAAGCTAGTTCTTAAAAGCTCAAGGTAAACTTCAGATAATGAACTGGATCTTCACAAAGAAATAGATAATTCCTTCGTAGGAATGGATATTTATAAATAGTTATCTCAAATAGTGAGGTATGTGCAAAATATTTGAAGAGAATGCAAATTTTAGTTCAAATTCAGGGAATCTAGACAATTGTCTATAAATATTATGCTAAATATCCACAGAGATGTGATATTTATGACCAAATTCCTCAAATTGTTCAATATTGATGGTAACTTTGTAGGAGACTTAAAGCTTTGGAGTATATTGAGAAATTACAAAATATTTCTTCACAAGAGGGTGGTAAAGTAGATCCGGATGAAAAATACTTGTGAATTTCTAGTGATTGGTCCCTCCTAGCACCAAAAATTGTTGATACAACTGTTAATCATATTAATAGAGATAAAAATTCATACAACAAACCTTTATCCTCTTGAAAGATACGACAAATTTAGGATGAATTTGTGATCCCACGTCTCTGATAGTTAGTACATAACCTTCTGACGTTACTCGGTGGTTTGATTTGATGATACCATTAATCATTTAGGGGCGTTATGTCTAGACTTTGCAGAAATCTTATCATGATGTTTGTCACGTTACTTGCTTTATATGAATCTCAACAGATTGCATCAAATATGATAATCCTACTCTAGGATATGCACATCTTCATGTGTATTTATCATAAGTTTGATCAATTCTTCTAAACTTTACTCTAGTTGAGATTATTTGTAGTGATCTTAATAACTTTGATTATTTCTTCTGAATTTACTTAAATCTAAACTAATCTTTACTTCCTTATCTCAAATTTATTCAAATGAACATGTATTTCACTATTATTCTTCAATATTTTCATGATGTTCATGAAGATTATAATATTATGATCAAATATGTTAATATATTCATTTATTTATAGGAATTATACATATTTACTATGTTTCTACTTATCATTTGTCATTATTTGTAGTTGATGATGATGATTAATGAAATTTAAAAGAAAATGAACCAAATTTCTAAAATTATGTGAAATGAGTGAGTTTCAACCACTAATCCATATGCACAATTCAATACTTCATGAAAAGAGATGAAATCAAACCATGCTTTACCAGGATATTCCACAACTACACACAACAGATGCTAATATTCAAAGGAATTGGATAACAACAACATTCACTAGTTGAAATACACCTCAAAGATCACAACACTCCACCGTGACATGTCTAGATATCATCCACAAAGATTACTCGGGAATAATGATTAATTTGTAATCTAGATCTCTATTTCATCCAGTATTCAAATGTATGCATATTTACAATTTGTCTTGAGAAAGAACCATGAGGAAACACTAAGTCACAAATTGTAGACTTAGTGCTCACAAAGCTCAACAATTCTATCTCAATTAAGCTCCTAATAGTTACAAAATGGAAATCCATCTCCTTTTATAGACCAAGGATAGGATGTGGTTACAAAAGATCCGATGATCAAGATCAATTCAGTATGATCTAAAGGTTAGGAGGAAACGTGGCACATGATTACATTTTGGCAATCAATCTAGTGTAATACAGATGGCATTTTAGAATATTCCTTAAATCTTTGACTTGGTCAATATGACCTTCTCACTTTGCATTGTCATCAGATTCTTCATCTATGGATGCTCCTTTCATTACTCTACATCTAATACCCTGGACAAGCTCATATGCCTGGATGACCTTCTCTATCTCTACTTTATCCAGTACTTTTGCCTTCTTAGTAGCATGTCTTGTGCCTTTAACTATTCTTATAGAGATACCCACTTATTGGTCTGACTATCTAGTTCTTCATTATATGCCTCAACTTTATCCTTCATGTGCATTGCTTTATCAATAGTATCCTTAGAAAAGTGTTGGATAGGGTCCCCTACTGCTAAACTGAAGTTATCTCTGAATGCTTTGGTGGCAAATGCTTCGTCTTGATTTTCAATCTCTCCTTCTACCTCACCTTTGAGGGCCTCCAAAATCCCTAGCTCCTCTACTAAGAGTTCATGCGCTTTGATGCTAGTATCCACCCTCATTGTGTTACATCTTTTCAATATGTCGACCTCAAACCTTATGTCTTCAAACCAGGTATCTACCTATGGGAGCATTTAGGGTGTCCAGATCTTCTTTTTAATGAGGGTGCTAACATCTGCCTTCCTCATATCCTTTAGTGTAGTCAGATTTTGACCGCTCTTTATTAACCTCTAACCAACCTCTTTCTTTAGCTTATCTGATTTGCTCTTCAGGTTGCTAAGCATGCCCCAATTGGACAATGAGGTCTTTATTACTTGTTCTCCTTCATTCAAAAATTTAGTAAACCATCTGTCCATTACTTGACCTTGATGTTTCTAAACATCTAATGCTGCTATCTCCTATTGAGATACTAATGCCATAGATGTAGATGTTGTGATAGGAACATTAGTAGGTGCTACTAATCCCCTGATGAAGGCCTATAATTGAGCAACTTTCTCTTTATATTCTTTCTTCTTTGCTTCCGCCTTCATTATTTGGGCCTCTACTATATCTGTGTGATCCCTCAAGCCTTGAATTTCCTAATCTTTGGTGGTGTGTCCTAGATCAATTGTTGTAATCTGAAAATCATTAGCACTTATTTCACCCTTTTCTTTGTCAACTATTGGCACAACTATTTGAGTTGTCCTTTTTTTGGTAGTGGGATCATGCTCTATTATTGAGGTGGCCCTTGCTCTTATTTTATGCTTGGTTCCCTCAAGAGAAAATAATGAAGAAATGTCAAAATTGGATGAATCAGAAATGGGAGGTGCACTAGATGTTGGTCCTTGCTGGTCAGTCTGCTTAATGTGAGAATCTTTTACTTCTACATTCTGATCTTTAGGAATGTCTAGATTGACATTCTGTGGTTGGTCCTCATCAGTAGGAACCTCATGTATTTACTGTTGATTTTGGTCCTTTGCAACATCTCCAGATGTCATATCCTGATCTTTGGATATCTCCTTTTCTGGCTCTTAACTAATAGGCACATTGGTCTAGACATCCTCATGTTGTTTGTTTGCATCAACACACATATCTTGATGTGTCTCTACATTTTGATCCTATGCATCCTAATCATTCTGAGGTTGAGTGCTTATATTAGATCCTTGGTGGCCAGGATCTTGGATATCATGAGGTATACTTTGGTCACCACCATCTACTATCTTTCCTACCCTCTCCTCATCACCTTTGTCTTTTGGCCCTTCATGTCTAGTTGTTGGAATTTCTTTGTCTTTTGGATCTTATGATACAGATGTGGCCATTGGACCTATTTATCTAGATGTCAACACTTGTTGCTCTTTATCCTTTGCCTTAACAAGTCCTTCTTTACTATGCTAGACATTTTGCTATGAAAGCATCTCTGTATGAATTTCCATGTCTGTACTTGTATCATCATTACTAGTGTGTACATCATCTATGGGTTTATCCATTTCTTCCTCTTCAACTCCATCATATGACAAATCAATCACCGCTGGACTAGTGACCTTACCTATTAACCCATCCAAGCCAATCTTCTTTGCTACTGCCTTAGGATTTTCAATTTCATCCTCATCTTTGGTACCTTTTGACACTTGTTGCATACCTTGAGGCATTAGTGTTGTGTTCTTGATCAGGCTCTCCATGGGACTAGATGTCACCTCCCTTATCACATCATCATCTCTGAGATCAATGGTTTCATCTAGTGGTAGGGATGGATCATTCACCTTCTTTTTCTCTTCTTCTCTAGCTTCTTGACCTTTGTCATATTTGAACTTTACAATTGTGGGAATGGGAACATCATGTTAGAACTCTATTTGCACTATATCCACATTCTTATTCTTTAGCACCATGGATTTTACAGCTCTGTCTATTGTTGGTTGCTCATGGGAAAACATCATTTCCATTTTGGTGAACTCCTCACCTTCTTTGAGCAAGACCTTAGGCTTCTTACTTATAGATCCCCTTATCACTGGTGCATGTGCTCTCTTTTGCCTTGGGATATTTGTTCCTTGCAAGATATCCCAACCTTTCCCTTTCTTTATCAAAGGTATTTCATCCTCCTTATCTTCCATGTCCTCATATGTAACCCTAGGCTCTTCTACCTATCTGGTGGTTAATATAATTGTTGGGACAAGATCCTTTTGTTTTCAAGGAGATGACCTTTTGGCTATAATAATGCAGGTAGTTATAAACTCTGTAGCTGAATCTATTGTAGGCTTGGCCAATTTGGTCTCCATGATTTGCCTCTTGTGAATTAAGAAGTCATCATATTCTATTTCAAGTAACTCTTGCCTCTTCCTTTTCTTATCCACTATTATAGCCATTCCTTTTTCTTTTAGGGTAGCCAATTGTTGATCTACCCATGCTCTAGTCAACTTCATAACACTAGTTGTAATGAGGTCTATAGAAGTTACCTCTGGCTGGCTCCAATCAGGAGGAGAAAAGGTCTCATTATAGACCTTCTTATCTTCATACTCCTTAGATATCCTTATGCCATCATCATAATGCAATTGAGGAGAGATTTCAAAATAGTCCAATGTCTAGACCTAGTTTAGAGTTAACCTCTGGTAACTCCTCCTAGATTCAACATCATCTAGGAAATCTGCCCAATAATCTTCCAAGTGCACTTGGTACACTAGCTTCTTACTCACAAACCTCTCCATTCTATGATAGGGATCATAATATCTAGCTAGAGATAATGGTTGTAACTGAAGCATACATAACTCTACTTCTGAATGTTTAGTTGATTCAATGGATGGACAAATATACCATCCCAAAAGTAAAGGATACTTGGCATTACCCTTCTTATTCTTGGCCATATATGCCTCATATAAGGGTATAATATACTTGGTCAGTTCTAGTAATATTATCTTATTCATGGGATGCCTTGGCAACATGAGGGGTTGCCTGTTGAATCCTTCCATCTGGATGTAAGTGAAAGTTGGGAACTGGATGAACCAAGTTCCATTTCTTGCGATCATTGCTTGATCTTCTGATCTCAACCTCTTTACTCTATCATTGTCCATCAATTAGACCAAATGCATGATAAAACAATCATTAACCCTCTTATAATGCTAAGTGGAGGCCCTCCTTGTCAACTGGGGATAATAATCCCATATGTTCACATCTCCTAGATTTCTGCCCAATTTGCTTACCATCTGTAGGCTAGAGAACGTTGGTTGTGCAATACATGCATATACAACGTATGAATTCATATAAAAAAATCAGTTCTTGCCTCCAAATATCATCATGATCTCATCTTAGCTATCACTGATCAAGGATGGCCACCCTATCTTGGTGTTTGTTGTCTCCACCATCCTTATTAGCTGATACATCTAGGGTTCAAAACTTCCAGCATCAGCCTTTCCCATCATCCGACTCAACTTCACCATCATATATTGAACCTCCAGAGTGAAGTTGAACTTGTACAAATTAATTGGCAATTTAGCTGCTGCCTTGACATTATTGCCCTGTGCTCTCCAACATGAGAATATTATCTTCTTGCAATTAGTGGTATTGCTCTTATATTGGTTTTCCAGATCCTCAAGATTTATCTTGAAAAGATTGGGACCTACAGGAAAATGGAATGCCTTTGTAATTCCTTTCACAGAGAAATCTATATATACCCTACCATCCTTCTCTACTCTTCTGGTCTCCTTATTATAATTTTCTACATAGGCCACTATTAATTTAATGGCATCTGCCACATATGGGAATCCTCCTACATGCCATATCCCAAAATTGTATATCTTTTGCAGAATTAGGTGTCCACTGCCTTGAATAGATCTTTCCATCCATTCATCCACATCGATGTTTCCTGCATGTGTTACCTATCTTTCCAAAATGGAAACCTACAGCCCTCGGTGATGAGAACATGGTGGTCTTGAATTCTACCTCATTTTTGAGCTTCCTAACCTCCATTGTATCCTATGATGATAGATGTACATGTCTCAAAATACATTTCAAGTTATTAGTTTCATGTTAATTTTCTCAATATCCTCACATTTTATCATTTACAGAACATAATGTATGCATATGCAGCTAAGATTTATCCTAGTTTAAAAAATTACCTTTTATTGTGTTACCATAAATGATAAAAGTAGGGTTTCACCATTACATACCCTTTTACTGAGTTTAAACCTGATTAAAAATATCTGGATGTGCACTTTACACTATATAATCACTATTTACTAGACGTTGTTCGCTATGCACACCATTCCGTTCGAGGTCAAGGTTTTCTGTAATAGTCCCTGTGATTTGCTGGAGCTCTATAAATCTTTCTTATGAATGCTTAGGTGAGTTTAAAATGATCAAAATTTTCCTTTTATGTGTTAAAATTGGGGAATTAGGGTATAATTAATGCTAAATTCATCAGCTAAGGACATTTGGTTAAAATCCTAGGAGATCACTACAGGTGGTGGCCTCTAATTTGAAATTTTGAATGGCCAATGACCCCTTTTCACAACATTAATTGCAAGGTCAGGATATAAATGAAAGTCTCGATATCTAAATAATGTGCTTTTGCTTTTTTGAACGTCCATACAATCGGATGGCATCATGCAGACGTTTGGTCAATGTTGACCAAGGAATGGGTATTAGGGGTTAAGGTCTTAAGGAATTCTCTTTTGATTTTAGATGTTGAGTCATTAAGATGCCTACCTTTGAAAAGTCAAATCTGTGCCATGTGGCATTATCTGATTGGTTCATGCAATTTCTCAATTTCTGTTCGTAGACAACAGGGATATGGATATTAAGAAATATCTAGATGTTAGACCTTACAAAATATCCTTGGGTCTAAATGTGTTGATGACATCATGGTTTAAGGTGGTTCTTTTAGTGGGAGGAAAAAATGATGTCATAAGGATATTGGTGAAAGTCCAGAGATTAAGTTAATGTCTGGATGTTAAGAAATGTTAAATGTCCCATCCTCTTAATGCCCGGATGATGTCATCATCTTTTGTTATTTCTCTAAGACGAGATCAGATGACATCATCAGGATATTGTGCAAGGTCTAGATGTTAAATGTTTAAGCGTAATGTCCATATTCTAAGTCCATTTGAAAACTCAACTGGGACATGTGATCAGGATATTAACGAATGTCTGGACATTAAGTTAAAGTCTAGATATTCAGCTAATATGCACACCCACAAATTTTTATAATACCAAGTGACTATGCGCATGACGTTCAATTGGCTCAATGGGTTAAATTTGATTGATTTTACTTAGAATTTTTTTGCAATTAGGATGTTAGGAAAATGTGAACATCCCTAAGGCCATTTGACTAAACTTTGACTGAGCATAACTTCTCGGTCTTAGGGAATTTCATGGTACTTCAAAAGGCAAACCTACTTAGAATTTTATCCTCTTTCATTTGGCAGGATTCAAGAGAGGAAATTCTGACTTTGAAAATTTCAACTATATTTCAAGATCTTGACATGCTAAGGATAAGATCCTAACATACATTTGCTACAGGTTTTACTATACCACCCAAGGCAAAGGGAAACAAACAAGCCAAGGAAAAGCAAGAAAAAGTTGGGCCCTTATTTTGCTGGGGCAAAATGGGGCATGTTGTGTAGCCACACAACAATTAACTTCTAAACCTCCAATGACCTTTTCATAATTTATGAATCCTCGAGTCCTTTCAAAGAAGTCCATGCCTATTTCAACATGTACCTATGTGCTACCAAAATCCTCTAGTTATTATGAGTTCATGAAGTTATTCTTAGCAGCAATAGTTGTGGATTTAAAGAGTGAAGATCTTACTAGGCTATTGAAGTGGAAAATTGGTAGGGTGAGTAGTAAGATTTGGGTTGATTGGTTCTTTCAAGCCAACTATACAATGATTAGAATCCATAATTTTAGTGATAAATTATTTAGGCTTTTAAAATTTGTATCAAAAAGGGTTTTTTCATCAGAGCTTACCATGTAGCTGGACATCATTGTTATCAACCTTGGGCTAGGAAGAAATAAGAGGACCATATATGACATCCTCTTTTCATTCAATGGGATTACTAATAATAAAAAATCCTCTACTCACAATAAAGGTTACCAACTTTGACCTTATGCTAACCGAGGGTTGCTAGATTTATGACCCAACAAAGTTTAAGAGAAACAAGATCAATCTTCTCAAATAAAAAAAGTTTGTGTATCAACCTAGGACACACATTTAAGCAAGAAATTTCCATTATGTAAAAGCCCTCAAACCATTGCAAAAGTAAAATGAAGTAAATAAAGTAAATAATCCATTTAAATTACAACATCACAAGTAACAAAAGTAAAAAGATGTAATTAATCCGCTTAATTACAATATAAAAGATAAAAAGGTGTAATTAATCTGTTTAATTACAATATCACAAGGAAAAAGATAATCTCATAAATATAAATCAATAAAAGTCATTAAATCTTACAAGAATCTCATGGTCAATCTAGGTGAAAGCACTATAATAATATACAAAGTCCTTTGGCAATCATGCCATAATACATCTAATTACAAGTTACAATAATCATGTACAACAAGAATAAATAAATTAACACGCTCATCAGTTGCCATGAACTAAGTGGTTCTCTTGCGAGCCAAGAGACGGGAACATGGCCTAGGTGTTTTTCCACCTAACCATGAATTAATTACACTTCCCCATATCCCTTCATGAAATGAAGGAAACCCAGCCCTGTATGAAATGTCTAGCTACCTAGAACAACTGGCAGGTGGGAACTCTCAATGCAACCTGATGTCTTAATGTGCAATTTTAAATAATGAAAATGTAGATTGTCTCACAACAGGATGTTTCAGATATATATATATATATATATATATATATATATATATATATATATATATATATATATATATATATATATAAGTTTTTTAGACAAAATAATCATCTTTTTCAATGACAGCTCGATTAGATCTAATCCTTTAAAATAGTAACCTAGTTCAATTCCCAAAAAGAGGAAAAGCCATCTCTAATAATCCACATTCAACATCCTTGCCCAGAAAGTAACCCAATAACATTCCTAGATGAAAATATTATTTTCCCCAAGAAACAAGTAAATAAATAAATAGAATAAAACAATCAATGTTCAACTACAATTCAATTCAAAGATCCCTTCCCAAAAACATTAATCAAGGAAACACACTTTCCAAGAAAAAATTCATCATTTGTTCATACAATTGCATCTAAAGGTTGTAAAACTAGTTTTATTTCCTAATTCATTTTTAATTCAAATTCCATAATATATAAAGTTTTCTAATCATTCAAATTAAGTATACCGATTCTCTTCAAGAAGTCTTAATAAGACATTGATATTTACATCTCAGAATTTACTCTGTCACAATAACATATAAGGAAAAGATAATTTTTAATTATAATCTATTCATTCAATTAATTGGATAGACTTATAAATATATTATCTATAATCTGATTTAATTTTCTGATCTTATTTTATTGTTAAAATAATTTGTAGAAAACTAAGTTTATCTACTTCCTATCCATTGTTGTGAGTCAAGAAAATAGTTTAAATATAGACATAATATGAGTTAAGAATGGTTTCCACATCAAATAATCATAGGTAATAACCAGAACATCAAACAGTCTCTGTTCTAAAATTGGCATAACTATTTTAAAGAGTTTATAAGAAGCTATAGGAACTTTTAAATGCAGGCTATAGGGATTGCAGAATAGGAGCCTGCTACAGGAATAACAGAACAATCTGCTATAGGAACAACAATAAAATAGGTAAAAGACAACTACAGGTAAAGAATTCAGGTTTACAGAGACATGATAAAGAATGGATTAACACTGACTAAAAACATAATTATAGATTTGCATCAAGGAGTTATTTTCTACTGCCTAAGTTTGTAAGAATTGTTCTCCATAACAAGGCTGATTCATTTCTAATACCAAAGTATAGAGAAAGACATGAGTCTATTGAGTATAAAATATAGTTTAGACTAACAACCAAAGGATAATGGTAATTTTTTAATTCAAATTTTTAGTCTAATCATTTAGCAGGTCATGGTAAAAGAAGGTTGGTGACAAGGATAACAGAAGCACAAAGATGGTCAACAATGAATAGACCATCCAAGAATAAGAAGAAAAGGCAGATTTATACGCATAATATAGAGGTAAATATGTTGTCGACAAAGGTAAATATGTTGTCGACAAAGGTAAATATAAGGTAGGTTGTTCTTTATGTAGACCAACGCCTTAAAGAAAAACAAGGTAGATTCCAAATCGACATGAGGAAAGAAAAAAATGCAGACCATAAAAGAATAGTATACAAGCTATATTGCTATGTCTTTATTAGCTATAATCAATCATATTTTATTGTAATTAAATAAGGAAAAATACCCAGGTTTTGTTTGTTGAAGAAGAGATTGATTCTTCTTCCTGTCGCTAGTTTTTGTTCTTCTTGTCATTGGTTTCTGTTCTTCCTGTTGTTGGATTCCTATACTTCCTATCACTACTAAAAAATAATAGTAACATTTCCTTTCTACTGCTACCAAAAACATGGTAGTTTCTCCTCCTTTTCTCTTCCTAGCCTTTTTTTCTTTTTATCCCCAATTTGTCTTGTTATTTTTGGTGTTTTATTTAGGTTTTCTTTTGCTTTTTAATAGTTGAAGTCTTCTTCCAAGTTTGTATGAAATTTGGCCTTTCAAAAGCCTCCAAAATTAAAATAAAATAAATTTATTTATTTCTTGTGGCTGCATGACAAAAATATTATTCTTTTAATTCTTTTATTAGAATTCTAAATATAATATTCATAATAATAAATTAATTTATCTAATTTAAAATAAGTAATAACCATTTCTTTTAATTCCTATATTTAAATTTCTAACTATAATAGTTATTATTAATATAATTTATTTATCTTAAAAATAGCCTAATCACATAAATCAAACAAGAAGTATAATATAAAATAATATGTATATAGATATATCTATTACAATTTTTAATATAATTGTTTAAATCTAATTTATATATTGTCTTCCAAACATCTATACTCATAAAACTAGAAACTATTTATTATTATTTATTTAAATATATAAAATAAAACCATATATATATATATATATATATATATATTCACTATTTAAAAATACAATACACCATTTAAAATATAATTCGAGAAGACATTAATTTTTATAATCAAATCATGCATTCAAAAGGATTTTCTTAACTATTAAAAGCACAATAATTTTCTAATATCAAACCATCAATCACAATTATTATCCACTCAATGATGCATATGAAACCATTCAAAAATGCGATATGAGACTACATGAGTGTGTGAGTGCATCAAGGTTAACCATCCCAAATAGTTCTTGCCAAGTGGCTAGAACACCTCTACCTCAATCCATGTTCTCATCTTCAACGAGTACCCACATTCATTCACACTCAACTTGATGTCAATAGGTTAGTGCCTCAAAACATAGCTGAAGCAAAACATTATAATCCTATTGATAATATTTAATATTTAAATCAACTTTCCAATTTACACAAATATAACTTCGTGATAATTACTTTCACACACATGGAACTTACTTGAAGTAAAACAATCATGGTAAATATTCACTAATCTAGAATAATATTATAGTCCATAAAAATGAGATGTAACATCCTTCCCCACTTGGAAGAGACACCGTCTCGGTGTCTTATTACACAAATATTTTTTTTTATTTATTAATCTACCACCAACAATGTATCAAAGTATCTTAAAACAATAACTATAACTCAAAATATCATTAAGGTATCATCAATTTAAACAAAGCATACTAATGCCCTTTTACATCCTCCCATGTGGCACCATCCACAAAAGTATAGGTCCTATTCAACCTTATACAAAACAATACCTCAATTTCACATTTAACATGGCATCCATCAAATAAATCCAAGTATATAATCAATCAATAAATTCACATGGCACAACTACCAATTCAATGTCTAATCTATCACATGGTACAACTACCACTCAATTACATCCATTCTAATAAGAATAATAATCACATCTTTAATGCACACTAAGAAGGCATAAATCAATTCATCATAGACAAATCAATCATCACAATGCACATGCAATCACATGGTAACACAATATAATATCAAAAGATTAGTCCTCCCGAACAAACATTGGTTGAGATCTCCAATAACAAGACAAAACTCCAAAGGTGCACCAACTAGGTCATATCCAACGATTGTGTAAACATCTCCTCTGAACTATACCACTCATATAATTTATATCAATGGAATCCATTTCCTCTTTCATTATTTACAACCAAACCTTATCTTCAACTTGATCTACACTTCAAAATTTCTAGAAACTCTTCCTTGTCTTCCTCATGCTTTTGTACAATGCTAAAACAATTCAACGTCTTCAATTTCTTTACTATTCTTTACACTTTGCTATTCACTATATTTGGTTGTTTTGTTTTTGTTGTTCAATCCTTTTCCTTTTTTTCTTTTGCTAAGACATTTATCCAACCACAACTCATCTTCACACAACTTTTCATAGATTCATTTTTCCAACTCTCTATTCCAACATATCTTTTCACTATGATTTTTCCAAACCTCAAAATTTTGCAAGGACATAAATTCCAACAATTTTCTTTTTTATGTCCTCTATCACAATGGGAACAATGTAAGATCTCCTTTTCTTGAAATGATTTCTTAGTACTTGCAAAAACATTTGTCTTTTCTTTTTCCTTTCCCTCGATACCTGAGACTTTCATACTTAGTCCCCACAACTGACTCAACAGGCTCTTTGATTCCTTGCCCATGCTTACCCAAACCTTCACCTATATATTCAATTTTCTTCAAGATTTTGAAACCAACATTATCATACACACAACTAGCTATGATAGTAGATTCATCATCATTTTCATCCTTACATTCTTCAGCAAACTACCAAGTGATTGATCAAAGAACATAAACCATTTATGTCACATGAGACTTCACAAATTGACAGCTTGATTTCAACATTCATTTTCTTCTTTGCATGCTGCAACAATTGTTTTAACTTATCATTTTGATCTTTCAATTTTGAATTTTCTCCTTCTAGGTTCTTCAACTTTTCTTGGAATTATTCTTTCCTTTAAACAACTTCAACTCTTCTTTCACCAATTCTTTTTCCAAAAGGTCATTTTCATAAAACTTTTCATACTTTTCCTTTCCTAACTCCTTTATTATTTCCATATATTCTATACTACTCCTTTTGACATTCATCAATTCTTTATTAACTTTTTCCCATTCTTCTATCAAAATTCCTTTTCACCCCATAAACTTTTAACTTCATACAAAATTTCATCTTACTTCAGGTGATCCATAGTGACACCAAAATGCATTTAAGAACTTCCTCAACACTTCAAAAATTTTCATTGCTCCTAACAACAATTAATGAAATCAATCTACCGAAGCTCTTAGTAGCACACTCACTATGAGATAGTATATTCTTCACATCCTACTCCCTTACACAACCAATTAGAGGCCTGTCATGGACATGATAGAAAACATAACATGATACATGACCAACAGTTTAAAACATTTAATCATAGCCACCAATAATAAATAAATAAATAAATTCTGAAGGATAGAAAAATTTAATTCCAACAATAAGGTGTAAAATGAGCTCAATTTCAACAGTAAATCAAACATGACCATCAAGGTCGCAAGATAAGTAAATATCAATTTTTTTATGGCTATACTTTTTCATAAATAAAAATAAAATTTCAATGTTGGTGTTTACAACGTTTAGAGAAATTATCAAAGTCAAATAAATAAATATCAAAATTCAAAAGTTCCACATTACATGAACTATGTGACTAATTCTAGCCACTAAAGAGGGAGTATGATGCTACACTACGCTTGGTACCAAAATTGGGATGAGTTAAGAGAACACACTCAATCGTTCAAGCAACCAAGTCCTCTAATACTCCAAGCACTTCTATATCATAAGATCATTTCCACACAACATCACTCAAGATACCTAGCAACAAAGATTGCATTCCAATCTAGGAAATCACAATCAAACTAAAGAATGCTTGACCCTACTCGAAGGATCTCACAAATAGTAGGGTGGAATCGGGTACATGCCTGTTAACCTACATGCATCCCTAACTTGAATGCAACATCTCATTAACAGGATATGGCAGGGAATTAAACACATAAAACTGATTAACGATGTGTAGGTTTTTGAAAAGAAAACCTACTTCCTTGTTCCCCCATATTTGGCACCCATCCTGGAAGGCAACTTCCCAAAAGCATAGAAAACAAAATAGCCATTCTCCTTCCAAACACAAGTTTACGGAAAAATAAAACATTCATACAGTCATATACTTGCAAACATTCAACAACCAAGATTTAAGTTAAGACAAAATCAAGTTCACAAACCAACATATCACAACACACCATTCTTTTCTACAAACAACAGTTATCATTTCTTTCGTTAAAACTTCAATGAGGAAATGTAATACTATCTCTCTTTTAACCACATAATGCATCCATGTTCATGATCATGCTGTCAATAAAATAATGCAATATGCTTTTTAAACAAGCAATCACCAGAAGGCAAAATAAACTAAGTCAAACATATCATCCAACATCCTCTTTCACATACTAATGCATAATTCTAAAAGAAAAAAAAAGAACATAAGTTCATTCATACTCAAAAAAAATCATCAAGGTCTACCTAAGCCCATAAAAAGAAGGTACATGCTATTCACAATAGGCCAACACACAAGGACCCACACAAGCTCTATCAAACTAAGCAACACACACACACACACACACACCTAGAGCTCCCAATACTGGAACCATGCTCTGATACCAAATGTAAAAGCCCTCAAACCATTGCAAATATAAAATGAAGTAAATAAAGTAAATAATCCATTTAAATTACAACATCACAAGTAACAAAAGTATAAAGATGTAATTAATCTTCTTAATTACAATATAAAAGATAAAAATGTGTAATTAATCCACTTAATTACAACATCACAAGTAAAAAGATAATCTCATAAATATAAATCAATAAAAGTCATTAAATCTTACAAGAATCTCATGGTCAATCTAGGTGAAAGCACTATAATAATATACAAAGTCCTTTGACAATCATGCCATAATACATCTAATTACAAGTTACAATATTCATGAACAACAAGAATAAATAAATCAACATGCTCATTAGTTGCCATGAACCAAGTTGTTCTCTTGTGAGCTGAGACACGGGAACATGGCCCATGTACTTTTCCACCCAACCATGAAGCAATTACACTTCCTTGGATCCCTTCATGAAATGAAGGAAACCCATCCCTATAGGAAATGTCTAGCTACTTGGAACAACTGGTAGGTGAGAACTCCCGATGCAACTTGATGTCTTAATGTGTAATTCTAAATAATGAAAATGCAGATTGTCTCACAACAGGATGTGACATATATATATATATATATATATATATATATATATATATATATATATATATATATATATATATATATATATATATATATATAAGTTTTCTAGACAAAATAATCATTTTTTCCAATGACAACTCGATTAGATCTAATCCTTTAAAATAGTAACCTCGTTTAATTCCTAAAAAGAGGAAAAGCCATCTCTGATAATCCACATTCGGCATCCTTGCCCAGAAAGTAACCCAATAACATTCCTAGATAAAAATCTTATTTTCCCCAAGAAACAAGTAAATAAATAAATAGAATAAAACAATCAATTTTCAACTACAATTCAATTCAAAGATCCCTTCCCAAAAATATCAATCAAGGAAACACACACTTTCCAAGCAAAAATTCATCATTTGTTCATACAATTGCATCTAAAGGTTGTCAAACTGGTTTTATTTCCTAATTCATTTTTAATTCAAATTCCATAATATATAAAGTTTTCTAATCATTCAAATCAAGTATTCTAATTCTCTTCAAGAAGTTTTAATAAGACAATGATATTTACATCTCAGAATTTACTCCGTCACAATAACATATAAGGAAAAGATAATTTTTAATTATAATCTATTCATTCAATTAATCAAATAGACTTATAAATATATTATCTATAATCTGATTTAATTCTCTGATCTTATTTTATTGTTAAAATAATTT
The DNA here is from genome assembly GCA_027924645.1 of Cunninghamia lanceolata. Lineage (NCBI taxonomy): Eukaryota > Viridiplantae > Streptophyta > Pinopsida > Cupressales > Cupressaceae > Cunninghamia > Cunninghamia lanceolata. The sequence continues at coordinate 2,703,261 of BSBN01000826.1, read as the reverse complement.
ATAGAAAACTAAGTATATCTACTTCCTATCCATTGTTATTTTGACTCAAGAAAATAGTTTAAATATAGACATAATATGAGTTAAGAATGGTTTCCACATCAAATAATCATAGGTAATAACTAGAATATCAAACGGTCTTTGTTATGAAATTGGCATAACTATTTTAAAGAGTTTATAAGAAGCTATAGGAACTTTAAAATGTAGTCTATAGGAACTATAGAACATGCTGCTATAGGAACAACACAACAATCTGCTATAGGAACAACATAACAGTCTGCTATAGGAACAACATAACAGTTTGCTAGAGGAACAACAATAAAATAAGGAAAAGATAGCTATAGGTAAAGAATACAAGTTTACAGAGACATGATAAAGAATGGATTAACACTAACTAAAAATATAAATACAGATCTGCATCAAGGAGTTATTTTCTACTGTCTAAGTTTGTAAGAATTGTTCTCCATAACAAGGTTGATTCATTTCTAACAGTAAAGTATAGAGAAAGACATGAGTCTATTGAGTATAAAATATAGTTTAGACCAAAGACCAAAGGATAATGGTAGGTTTTTAATTATGTTTTTAAGTCTAATCATTTGGTAGGTCGTGGTAAAAGAAGGTTGGCGACAAGGACAACAAAAGCACAAAGATGGTCAACAATAAACATACCGTTCAAGAAGAAGAAGAAAAGGCAAATTTATATGCATAATACAGAGGTAAATATGTTATCAATAGAAGGAAATATAAGGCAGGTCATTTTTTATGCAGACCAATGCCTTTTAAAAAAAGGCAGATTCCAAATCGACATGAGGAAAGAAAAAAATGTAGACCATAAAAGAATAGTATACATGCTAGATTGCTATGTCTTTATTAGCCATAATCAATCATATTTTATTGTAATTAAATAAGGAAAAATACCCAGGTTTTGTTTCTAGAAAAAGAGATCGATTCTGCTTCGTGTCACTGGTTTCTATTCTTCCCGTTGCTTGTTTCTGTTCTTCCTGTCGCTAGATTCATGTACTTCCTGTCACTGCTAAAAAATAATAGTAATATTTCCTTTCTTCTACTATCAAAAATGTGGTGGTTTCTCCTCCGTTTCTATGCCTAGCCTTTTTTTTTAATCCCAAATTTGTCCTCTTTTTTTGGCATTTTATTTAGGTTTTCTTTTGCTTTTTAATAACTGAAGTCTTCTTCCAAGTTTGCATGAAATTTGGCCTTTCAAAAGCCTCCAAAATTAAAATAAAATCAACTTATTTATTTCTTGTGGCTGCATGACAAAAATATTATTCTTTTAAAATTTCTTTTATTAGAATTCTAAATATAATATTCATAATAATAAAGTAATTTATCTAATTTAAAATAACTAATAACCATTTCTTTTAATTCCTATATTTAAATTTCTAAATATAATAGTTATTATTAAGATAGTTTATTTATCTTCAAAATAGCCTAATCACATAAATCAAACAAGAAGTACAATATAAAATAATATGTATATAGATATATCTATTACAATTTTTAATATAATTGTTTAAATCTAACTTATATATTGTCTTCCAAACATCTATACTCATAAAACTAGAAACCGTTTATTATTATTTATTTAAGTATATAAAATACAACCATATATATTCACTATTTAAAAATACAATACACCATTTAAAATATAATTCGAAAAGACACTAATTTTTATAATCAAATCATGCATTCAAAAGGATTTTCTTAACAATTAAAAGCACAATAATTTTCTAAATATCAAACCATAAATCACAATTGTTATCCATACAATGATGCATATGAAACCATTCAAAAATACAATATGAGACTACGTGAGTGTGTGAGTGCATCAGGGTTAACCATCCCAAACAGTTCTTGCCAAGTGGCTAGAAAACCTCTACCTCAACCATGTTCTCATCTTTGATGAGTACTTGGATTCATTCGCACTCAACTCGACATCAATAGGGTAGTGCCTCAAAACATAGTCGAAGTAAAACATTATAATCATATCGATAATATTTAATATTTAAATCAACTTTACAAATTACACAAATATAACTTCATAATAATTACCTTCACATACGTGGAACTTACTTGAAGTAAAACAATCATGGTAAATGTTCACTAATCTAGAATAATATTATATTCCATAAAAACAAGACATGACACCTTAGAGGGATATCCTGAGCTTGAATGTGGAAATAATTTATATCGTATCTAATCTCCTCCCACCTTGGGTGGAATTTTATGTCAAAGAAATAATTTATGACCTAGATGAACCAATTGGAGTAGCAATGAAGATAAATCTCAAGCTAAGAGATTTGTATGATAACAAGATTGGTATTTTCTTATACTATAAATAGGAAAGGGTTAAGACCAAACCATTTGGTAGAGTGGAAATAGATGAAACATATGAGACCCTTTGGGATAAGCAAAATGATTCCTTGGGTTAAAGCTATGGGATGAATAACATACCTCTAGGAGGCACACCTAAGTAATATTTGTAGGAAGGGCTTGAAGAACAAGAGGATGATGTCAAACATTTTATATTTATAGGCTCAATAAAGAAAAGATACATGACCTAAGAATATACACTTAATAAGATCCCCAAACTCAAATATCCCATTAGTCCCTACCTACTCAACCACCTTTAGCATCTAAGGGTATTATGGGGAATTCATTTCAAATGAAACATGAGGCACAAGTACATATTCATTAGAAAGAGTTTGAGATATTTCAATAGCATTTATCTCAAGGAGGTCCATCTACTTAGTCACCAAAAGGGAAAGAGGGTTACCAAACATCATAATAGAGTGGCTAAATGAGAGGGAAAATGAATTCACCTACTCAAGCATCAATCTCTTGAAGTCCACTTATAGCTATCTCTAGAATCCCTCATAACACATGAAGTAGAAAAAAGAGCTTGGGTTCATAGTCATCTACAAACCAAGAGTCATTTGTGTCATAATGATTTTTCCATGAATAACAACATTCATCCATTACAAAAATAGAGTAGGTAATTATTCCTTCTCCCCTCTTCCCTCATTCAACATCCTTATCTATATCTTTCTATGCACATGCATCTTCTATTTTAGTCTTTAGTTATAAATCATGCATTATTTCATGAATATCTCTTGATATTCTTACAAATAGACTCCAAAAGTATAGCACTCTTTTGTTGATCTCTTTTAGTAAGATTGCCTCTTCTAGAGTAGGTTATCTTTGACATATTATCTTGCAAAAACCTCCTTTACTATAGCTACTTCACCTATCACCTCTATCATGCCAACCACCACCATGTATTTATCAATTGTTTCTTCCTCTCTATTGGCATCATTAGTGTAGACACCTAAAAATGTCTCGACCCTGCAAGCCATCCTTGCACTACTAACTACCCCTTTCACCAAATAATTAAATAAAAATAAAAATCATTTAATTAATTAACCCTAATCCATTCCTAACTATTTACCCTTAGCCATTTATCCCAAATTTATCCCTAGTAATAAATTAATTTATTTAATTTATTACTAAACCTTACAACACCATTCATCATTAATTAAATAAATATTCTAAAATATGTTTGACTAATTTCTCCATATCCTAATCCTGATTAATTAAATAAAACATGCTTATTTAATTAATCCCCCTAGCCTATGACCTAAACCTAGCCTAATTAAATACATACCAATTACTTAATTAGCTACCCTAACCTACCAAGCCCCTAGACCCAAATTAATTAAAGAAACCCTTATTTAATTAATTTTAACCTCTCATTAACCCACTAACTAATTTCCAGCCACTAGATTTAAATTAAGTTAATGACTTAATTAATTTGGTCAAATCATCATTAACACCCTTTCCCACACCCTTTGAATAAAAAGAACTTTTTTATTCAAAGGGGTCACACGACCCTTCCACCTCACCTTTCCTCTTTCATGCTAGAGCTCTTTTTAATGCAAAGAGCTCACACATGTGTATTCCAAATAAACACATGTCATCGCATTCACCAATAAACTTAAATTTTTAATTCCACCTTCTCCCAAGGAAATTAATTTTTTATTTCCTCACATGTCTTAATCTTCATTAATGCTAAGCCTTCCCAAGGTGAATTTAAAATTGTAAAATAATCACAACCCTTCATTTTTGTTGATGAAGATCTAGCCCTCCATCTCATCTCTCCATCTCCCCCTGTGTATAGGTAAAATCAAGCTTAGGATAAATCAAAATAATAAATATAAACTCAATCCTATAACATCAAAAGATCGATCTAAGAAATAACCAAATCAATGAATAATGCAATTAATAATCGAAAGCTATCACCTAGATTGTATTAATCTCTTGGTCGAATGTGGATTGTTCAATATGTCACGTACCCATGGTTGTAACAAGCAGATGTAGATAAGTGCTCAAAGATTGGGTAGTATGTGCTCAATGATGTGTGATAAAAGGTCAAATTACTGTTACGAATGCAAAATCTTAAATGATCAAAAAGTGCTCAAAAGTTGAATGATCCAAGAGGATTTTTTATGAGATGAAGGGGGTATATATAGGATTCAAGGTTAGATTGATCAATGGTGGAGATAAATCAATGAAATGGATGGACTAGATAAATCAAATAACTCATGATGAATGTGGACATGCCATGTGTCATGTTGGAAAAACTATTTTATTGAATTAATTGCTTTTTGGCTAAAGATAGGATTTGATTTCATAAATTAGAATGCTTTTTCTAATTTATGAGTTGATGATAAAATAAGATAAATTAAGGCCAATTAACTCAACTTTAGATTTGCTTTTTAAAGTTCTAAAAATAAGATTGATTGTGCACATAGAAGAAAATGATATTTTTAGAGAAATTGGAACATAATTGAAATTAAATAAATAAATTTATTTAATTGATTGTGCATGATTGAAGAATATATAAGATAAGAAGATTTAAATAAATTAAACAAATAAATTTATTTAATTTATTTTGCATTATGGAAGAACATAAATAAAATATTAATTTTATTTATTTTTAGAGATTGAGTCGACTTAAATAAATTTGGATAATTTATTTAAATTTGGAAGAATAATTTGATCAATTAAATAATTTTAATTATTTAATTGCGGATAAGAGGAAATTTGATGAATTAATTAAATAATTGATTTATTTAATTAATGTGGATTTGAATATTTGAAAGAGGATAATGATTTAATTAAATAATTAAAATTATTTAATTTGGAGGAATAAGGTGGATTTTAATGAAATTAATTAAATAAATAGAATTTATTCAATTAATGTTAGAAATTAGGGAAAATAGAAGAAATTGAGGAATTTGACAAAATTAATTAAATAATTAGATTATTTAATTAATGTTAAATGTAGGTGATTTGACAGAATTGATGAATGCAAGTGATGTGATATGAAGAGTCATTTTTAGATGTCTACACCACCATTGGATCCCAACTTTGAATCTTAGCCATTGATCTCATTTCCCCTCCAATTTGCATATAAATACAAGCACATCCAAAGCCATTTTCATCTCAAGTTTATGCAACATTACCATGCCAAAATAGCTCCTCATTTTATCTCATAGCAACACCATTATGCCAAAATCTCTCCCAATTCCTATTATGTTGAGAATTTGGAGTAATCCACATACTTAATCTCTATTTGGGTATAGCTAGGAGAGCTTGGGGGCACTTCTCATCAACCTTATCAAGGAGTGAAGGAGATTTCAAGGACTTGGAAGGTATAATGCTTATGTTTTAGTTTCCTTTCATGTTTATAGTCCTTTGAATTCTTTTTCATCTTCATTTGGCATGCCTGGTGGGACCCCTGTCCCTGAAACTAACTGTTTTGTGAGTTTTTTTTGAAGATTTTTGACATGCAGGTCGCTTTAGCGTAGTCTGTCTCTGTAGTCACACCTTTTGCTTGTGGTTCAGTGCCTTCAGCATCTATTTCAGCACCATCTATGTCTTTCTTTATTTTTGTTTTAGTGCCTTTTTCACACGATAGAAAAATTTCACTGTCTTAAAAACATTTGTGAAATCTGGTTTTTGGACTAACTTGTGATTATAGGCTTTTGATTCTGACTGGCATGTTTACAGACCCTAGATTTTTTACTAATAAATCATCTAACTTATTACTTTTTGGTGTAAGAATCTAGGGGTAGTTTAATTTTGCATGCTTTCACATTTTTTGCTCTATTTTGGGTTAGAAATTGTCATTTAACCTTGTCAAGCTAACCTTGTAGGTTGTCTAACCCTTTGTTTGAATATTTGGTGCAAAAGTATCTCTATTTTTGTGCAGGCCCTTCACATTTTGTCAATTTAGTGCCTTCAACACCTAGAGCCACGGAGTTAGGTTCTGTGACAGACAACAGACATGTATAAATCTACTTTTATTACTGTTTTAGCACATTAAGAGTATGTTTTAGTGCTTCTAGCTTTTGTTTTAGTTCAATTATCATCTGCTTTAGCACATTCTGTCACTATTTTAGCACTTTTAGGAACTATTTTAGTGCTTTTAAGTTCTGTTTTAGTGCAGATATTCTCTATTTTAGTGCCTCTATTATCTGTTTCAATGTATATTGTATGTCTGTTAGCGTATTTAGCTTCTGTATCAACACTTTTTGTCTAATACATTTTGAAGGTTTATGCAGGGGTCTAACATATTTTTGCAGGTATCCAAAACATTTGTCCAAGGTTTATTTGCAAAACTACTAACACGTTTGGTACATATTCACTTGTCAAAGTTTGTTTTTTTATCACTAGTTTTTAGTTGCACTAAGGTTAAAGTAGTGGGAAATTAATCTTGTTTGACATGTCTTATTTTCTTGTAGATGCATGCTCTCCCCTCGTACCTTAGGGTGATCTTCAGGATCAAAAGTCTACTTACAAACTTTCTTTGTTTTTAAGCGTATCCCGAAGGGGTTAATCTTTTTTCATATGCTCTCCTCTCGTGCATAGTATGATCTTGGGTGATCAAAAGCAAGGGGTAATTTCTTCTTAGGAGGCCTAATTGGGGATTTCATCACCCCAAGGAATGACCTCAACCACATGTACCGGAGGGGTATATCAAAGGGGGGAAAAGTAAACATGTACCCCAATCTAGTTACATTGTCATTGGGACAACCTTGGGCCCCCGAGTGATTTTGGACACAAGGTGAAGTGTTTGTTTAATCGCTTGTGCCACATCCCTTCAATGGATTAGTGTTCATGGTTTGTGCCTTATATACCTTGCATATATCGAGGACTCCCTAGAAGCTTGTTCAAGCCTAGCATAAGACCTTCAACCATCACATCCATGATGCATTGCTACCGTAGGAGGAGAAGAGCCTATGCTATTACCTCCATTGTCTTGAGTTGTAATATACCTTAGGCAAGACATTCATCTCTAAGATAAGAGGTGTAAGGTGGTCCATGACCTTGTATTTTCTATCCAACCAAGAAATGGTAGATGGTATCATGGGGGTGGAAATCACCATTTTCTAAAAGTGGAGATTGAAACTGCACTTGAGTGGGTCCATTGGGTGTGACACTCCTACTTGAATAATTTCTAGGATGTTCATGTGAATGATGTGTATTCTTTGTCAAAACCTATAAAAGACAACAATCCAAGTCCACCTTTTGAAGTCAAGCCATTGTGTCTTTTTGATTTTTTAATTTCTTGCCAAGAACCTTTGGAACTAAAAGATCAAAAATTTGCCACCAAATCAATCAATTTCAACCTCTTGAACAAACAAGTAGCACCTTTAGTTCTTTGTTTGGTGCTATTAAATTGGGATCACTATCAACACTTTTCACTTGACTATTAGTGCCAAAGTACCTTATGTTAGGACCTTAGGTTTATCCTTCTATGCAAATAGTTCCTCTATTAGCACCTTAAACTCATCTTTTATCCCCTTTTGTCTTCATGCCCAAAAATCATCAATTAACCTTTAGTTAATCTTCCAAGAAAAATTTGATCATCCTTGTGACGTGGAAATCCTTGAAGTTCATCCCAAAATCATCCATAAGTCCAAGTTCTTCCTTTGTCAAAAGTCCATTATCCACATCCATCCTTTTGACCTTAGAAACAATTTGATTTTCATTTTAAACCTTTACACTCTTCATTACATCCATTCCAATCAAAATCAACATAATCATCCAAACCTTTCAGCATAATTTCCCCCAAATCAAAGCCCTAGCATCCTTCAAGCCATATTCAAAATCCAACTCAAATCCAAATAATCCCAACCTTAATCCCATTCTCCAAATCTTATCCAATGTAAATCAAATCATCATCCAAATATCAACCAACATTATCCAAATCAACATCTAAATCAAATCAAATCAATATCCAAAAATCATCCTTTAAATCAAATTTGTGCAAACTTAAATCTATATCTCATCTCCCATTCTCTAATTTATAGAAATCTTAAGCATTTGTCTACCTTAAGTTATTATATAAATCAGCCCTATCAATCTTAGGTTAAATTGGCTTAGGAGCCTAGACTACTCCTAAGTTAGTGAATTCTAAGGATCATATTTTTCTTGAAGATCTTGTCTACCCCAAGTAACATAATCCCATTCCCTTTTTTCTTAAGTGTCTTAGTCTACCTTAAGTAAGGAGAGGAAAATCTCTTTGAAATCCATAAGATCTAGATTTATTTGAGTCCTCTTTTGATTTAATCATCCTTTATCAAAATTATCCAAAGTATCCCTTAATCATTCATTCAAAATATCCCCCAAAATCATCATCCAAATTATCCAAAGTATCCCTTAATAATTTATCCAAGATCATCATCCCAAAGTATCCTTAATCATTCATCTAAAATCATCCTCATATCCTATTGTAAAATCATCCATTCATTCAATCCACTTTGGTCCAAATCTTTTTAAAAATCAATTCCTAAGGTCATAACCTTCACACATCTTTCATCCCAAAATCAATTCACACTTCTTCATTGTATGCCACAAACAAGGTCCCAAGCTAGGAAGAACAAAGAAAAAAATCCATATAGAGGAATTGGGATGCCCCATACCAACCAAAAAAATGTCCCAATAATCTAACAATAAACATCCTATGATAACAATGCTATGATAAATCCGTGGGGAGCCCAACAACTACCATCTACTAAGAATAATACTGATCAAGATGTCATAGATTTTATGCAAGATATTGACTCCATGGATTTATTAGACTGCATCCTAAAGTTTGATCCTAATAAATATCTAGAGTTCTTGATCCAAAATGGTGCTAAGGTACCTAGCCCACTTCCACATCCCAACCATCTTCCTCAAACAATCTCCCTAATACCTCTCAACCTTCATCATCAAACACCACCACATCAACATCAATCCCCACATCCATATCAACATCAACTATATCTACATCCACTCCCTACATTACCCTCAAAATACCTAACAACACAACATATACCAATGCTTCTACAAGAGTCCCCCAATTCGATGCAAACACCATTTCCTTCATGATCCAATTCTTCTCACAACCACCATTTAATACATCCAACATCCCTAGCAATAACCCATGTAACAATTCACAAACACCTACCTTTAGGTATGCACAACCCCTATTTCACAAACCCTATTTCGCAACCTCTTGTAACATCTTCTACACATAATACCACCCAAACATTTCAACAAAACCAAAACCCCAACAACAATAACAAATTCCACAACTCATAGCCTACCAACAACAACAAACCCAAAAACTCACCCCAACAACAATTGCCTAACTTTCATGAACTTGCAGATAAATTTATCAATCACTTATCGTACAACTTTGAACATGAAGTATCCATGACAAACCTTTGCAATAATAAACAAAGAAATGGGGAATCCTTTTCCACCTTATTACAATGGTGGAGAAGTCTACCAAACAAGCTCTTGTTGCCCATCCCTAAAAAAAATTGGTCCCTATGTTTGTGACAAACTTAATCAAGAGATGGGATTCCACCTTCAAATCCAATGCACCTCTACCTTTGAAGAGGTTATTGACAAAGGAACTACGATTGAGAGAGCTCTCATAGCCAAGGGAGCTATCAAAATTTACCAAGAAAACAATGAAAACAAAAACAAAAACAACAAGGTCAATACCAACAACAACAACACCACCACCAACACAAACAACAACCAATCATATGAAAAACCCTACTTTTGGGGTAAGAATAAAAACACCCTTAATGATGGTGTCATCGATGTTAAGAATGTCCAGAATGTACAAACTCCCACACCATTAAATCTTTCCTCAAGCAATAACAATATTAGCATTCCTAAATGTCCACCGAGACAAACCGACACATGGTCCAAAAGAAGATTCACACCTTTCGATGAACCAATTGAAAATGTCTTGAGAAACCTTGTGAAGGCTAACCTAATCCAATTACCCATCATCTGACCATATGATGACAATCAATTTAAACCTTCTTGGTTTAATGAAAATGCTTATTATGAATACCATAGGGTGAAATAACATAAAACATCTGATTGCATGAGATTGAAGAATTGCATCCAAGACCTTGTGGATCACAACGACATTACCATTGATGAACCTCCCAAACAATCGCTAAATACAAACTTAGGAGCATACAAGGCTTCACTTCCTAACCATAACAAAGGTAAATCCTCAAGCTCCAATCAAATCTACATTGTCATCCCCCCTCCATCTTCTTTTGACTCCATTGTGGGTCGCATAGAAGAATCTTCTAACAACATAGCTACCATCATCGTCCAAGCTAAAACTCCCAATTACGCCATCACTACTCATCATGGCTGTATATCTATTTGAGGATCCCCCGCTATTGACCAACCTACTACATCCATACCCACAAGCCATCCACCCACTCACATATACAACCTCTTTGAACACCTTGGAAAAAATTCTGCCTAAATCTCCATCCTAGAATTGCTTCGTACATCCCCTCTCCACAAAGAAGTCCTTGACAAAGCTTTGATGGAGACATGTATTCCTAATGACTTGAATGTCAATCAATTCCAAGACATGGTAGAACACCTTTCATCACCTCATCATCTCCCATTCTCTGAACAAGATCTTCTTGCCACTAACATATATCACAACGAAGCCCTCCACATCAAAGTCCACATCCAAAAATATACCATAAAATGAGTCTTAATAGATGGTGGATCTGGCCTAAATGTTTGTACTCTTAAACTAATAAAGCAATTGGGATATTATGATGTGGTCATAGACTCAAGTGAAATCATAACCATCAAAGGATATGATGACACCAAATAGCTATCCAAAGGGACAATCAAGCTTCCAAATCAGGTGGGACAAATGATATTGGAGACAAAATACCAAGTGCTTGATCTTAATCTCTCATACAACATCCTCCTTGGTCACCCATGGATCCATGCCATACAGGCCATTCCATACACCTTTCATTAATGCCTTAATTTTTTGTACAACACTGAGGTTACTATCTATGCTGATCCCCGTCCTTTCCAATATTACACCTTCTTGGAAGGACATGAAAAAACCTTTTTCCCGTATAACAATGCCATCAAATCATCTACCTCCAAGCCAAAACCATCCACCTCATACATCGATCCCTCCAATATTACATCCATGTCCTCACCATCACCTATCTCAGAGATCAAGATTAAAGCTAGTGACATATGGTGTGGAGAATATGACCTGCATGACACATTTTGTGTAGGACAAATTCCACCATCCCCTAAAGCATTTGGTGCACCTAAGACAAGGGAAATCTCTACAGTCATCATCGAATGCAAACCGTCTCCAATCTTTGAGAGAAAACACCTTATGGAACAATACATCCTTGAAGATGTGTCATCATGGTTATTGTAACATCGAAAAATGTCCCCTTGGGGGATTTTCCCTCATAAGGTTTAGCTCCTGGGTCTTTTGCATGTATTAGGACATCTTGCATCATAATTTGGCATCTTGATGGATTGAACCCTAGGTATCATGAAAAATGAGGCCTAGGGGGACCCCTTGAGCTTGACCCTACCCAAAATAGGGGGAGGACTTGGGTACTCATGCCCTAGTCCTGCCCTATTTTGGGGCAGTCCTAATTTTTGGGTGTCAGCTTGTGACCGTTATTTGGGTCCTATGCCAACACGGTAAGTTTGAATTATGAAAATCTTGGAGGGAGTGTTTGTAGTTGCATATAAAAGCATATTTAAGCATTCATTTGTAAACTAGATGATTACTAGCAAGCTATTGTGTTCTCAAGGTGATTCAAGTCTTTCATTGTGTTGGAAGAGCAGACTTGTGTGGTTTATGTGTTTGTTTGCAGATTTGAGTATCCATTTCATCATGGAATGAAGAGCATATTCCTCCCATGATATCTTCACTACAACGTGATATTTTTTTTAAAGATAATGCACCTGGTAAACTTTTTAACGTGACCGATGACGCTGGTGCGACATGCCCTCTGGCTCCACGTGAATGCTCTTGCCTGGAGCAATGAACCGGTGAGGCCACAACATGGGGGACCTCATCCCCTAGCAAGAACACTTCAAACCCGCGAGCTCGTTGGCCCAGCGAAGGCGTAAAGCCTTGCGAGCTCGTTGGCCCAGCAGGGGTTTGAACTCTGGTGGCCACCACTACAACCGAGTGACTTAACCACCGAACCAAGCCATCATCGGCAAACTACAACGTGATATTATATTGTGTTGTCATTATCAATTCCTTTGGTTTTTGCCTCTGCCCCACAAGGGCACGCACTCTTTATCTGACAACGGTGTTCAGAGACTTAAGTGTCCTTTGGGGCTTGATTGAGGTAAGCTCTAAACACCACAACCCCCAAACGAAGTCTTATGATTGCAAGTTATAGGTGTCGCATTTGGGAAAAGTGAAGTTGTAGGAAGGATTGGCAGGCATCAAGGATTCAAGATCTAAAGAAAAGTAGGTCACATGAGCATTTCCAGGACTTGGGTGCTCAGTCTAGTGTCCTCTGTAGACAGATTTCTAGAAATAAAAGTTACAGGGCTGATCAGTGTCGCAAGGAGGCCCAGATCCTATGAAGGAACTAGTACCTTGGACTAGGGTGCCCGCTCTAGTGTCCCCAACTATTCTACTTCAGAACCCAAAAATAGGTACTCTGTGATTTGGTATTTTACTCATGTCTGCAAGAGCTTTTTCTATTATTTGTCAATTTGTTTCTATATTTGCATAATTAGGGTTTTAATGGTCAATTGAGCTTAGGAGAAGGAAAATTGATAATTAAATTCCCTAATCCAAGTTTCCCTACATCTCACAGTGACCTAGGGTATGATAGTGCTCTCCACTCAACCCTAGATCCTTGAATGTAAAGTGGAGAAGAGGATTTAAACATCAAAACACTAAAACATTAACAAATCCAATTTTCCACTAAACATTTTGGTGAAACCATGTTGTTGGACTTAAATTACAACTTGTTGAGTGTGTGTCTTTATATTTGGATTGATTTCATTCTTTCATATTATTGCATTCAGAAAATTAAAAAAAAATTGAAAATTTTGAAAAATTGCATTGTTTGACTTACTAAATTGCATCAATTCTTTCTAAATTTTTCTAATTCATGATTTTTTCATCAGATCTGATATAAACTACAGAAAAAGACAAAAATTCAATCATTTGCATTGCATTTTCATCATTAATTTGCTACGCTTTTGTAGAAATTTTGACAATTTTCATTAAACCTAGTAATTCCAAAATCTAGGGTTAGTAGGCAAAATATTATTTCATATTTTTCTACTGATTTTAGAGGCTCATTCAAATTTTAATTTGTCTTTAGTCTTTCATTTTAGTGTAAATTTGCATTTAGATTTAAAATATTTGCATTGAAAATTTCAACAAAAACTAGCAATTTTCATGCATTTTCATTAGATTTGCATTGGCATTTTGCATATTAGAGATTGTGTTGATAACTGAGAGGGGGGGGGTGAATTAGTTATCCTAATTATTTCCCTTATTGAACTTTCCTTTTAATTGATGTAGCATAAAATCAAACACAAAAACATTAACCATGAAATAAGAAACACATGACACAGTATTTTTGACGTGGAAACCCTGTTAAGGGAGAAAACCACGGGGTGATTAACCCAAGAATTATTCTCTGTTAGAAGAATAGGAAATTACAAAAATGGCACTTGCCAATTAGGGCTCACTGCCCGAGCACACTGCTCACAAGAGGCCCACTGCCTACAAGAAGACACACTGTCTACAAAGTGATGAGAATCACAGTCTTGAACTGATTGGAAGCATCTGCATATGCTGGAGTTCAGTTCCGGTTAGGCTCAGTACACTGATCTGCTGCACTTCATCTTTCCTCTGTTCTTTATTCTGCTATCTTTCACATACCGGATCCTTTTTGCTACCTCTGCTCTTTCTCTGGACTTATTCGCATATCTCTCTACACTTACACACATTTCACAACTAAATCCATCCTCTATATATATCCGCACAAGTAATTTCATCACCTTTCTAGTCGGCATCCGGAACAGTCTAGTTTCTTATAAACTTTCATTCTGTCAGCTGAATCCTTCCTTACCAAGCAATGCGGATCAAGCATATACTTGTAGATATCATTAATCATGTCGGCCAAACATGATTCATGCCTTCACAACCTCTGTCATCAATAGTAACTCATCCGGAAAGCAGTCTGATACTCTGCCAGTCAGTTCTTCCTCTGTTTTCACTGTCTCTCAGGAATCCGGTACTCAACCATTCATATCTTTTTCCTTGTCCATCACCGGAGGCTAAATCCTTGGAATATACCACTCAAGGTAGTCCTCTTGACTTCCCCAAATCCGCACTGCACCAAGACACTTCCACTGAGAGGTCCGGACCAATCTGTCGGACCTTGCCACATGCTCTGTTCTTCTTCACCGGACCACAACATTCTTTATTCTGACTTCCGGTAGAGACATATCATGTCTTGCGGATATGTGGGATGACCTTTGTTGCCATCAATGACAACAACCATGAATCCATATAGTGTCTCTTGCCAACAATCTCCCCCTTTGGCATTGATGGCAACACTTAGTGAAAAATGACTAAGTGTTTTCACTGTGCTCCCCCTTTGCTGATGCTCTGTCTTTATATACAATTTCCGGAACTCCCCCTTAGTTGGATTTCTCATTTTTCACTGCTCCTCACTCCCCCTTTGACATCAATGGCAAAGGGTAGGGTCCGCATATCAAAATTTTCAAAAATTTCTTATACTTAGCCGCATATTTACATACTCACATATATTGAAGAATGTCTGCAAAGGATGTCTGTAATTGAATCATTTCGGTAGCCCAACTTTGCTTCATTCTGTCCAAAATTGAAATGTGACCAATTAACAAAAATGCAAACGCTTCTGCCCGCTTGAGATCTGTCGGATCTTTTGTTTGGGCGGTGGTCCTAGCATCACTGATGGCCTCATGCATGGTTTCCAACTTAGGGATTATAATCCTTCTAAGTTCTCCCATCCGGTTGGTGATGTTCTTCCTTTCCTTCTCAAGATTCTTTATTTCGTTCAAGACTGCAATAGTCTGACATTCTTGATTTATTATAGAGGAAGAGAGAGGATCAAAACTTTGAGATAAGCTTTGTAGCTTATCCTGTTCCTCTTTTATTTTCTTGTCAAATGCTGCTGTTGCCTTTGACCAGGATATACAAAATTTATAGATATCACCGCCATCCTTAAGAGCATTCTCTAAGCTCTTTATTCCAATGCTTACAATCTTCCTATCTTTAGAAATTAATGCTAATATTTCAGAAAATCTCTTATCCAAAAATTCCTTCCGGACCTTTTCTTCAGCTGATTTTTCTAAAGAATCAAAATGTGTATCAACACTGCTGACTAAGGTTTTTAGATTACCGGAAGTGGAGGCTGTCGGATCTATTTGGATTGATGGCATGATCTTCACAAGTACTCCGGAAGCAGCCTCTATCAACTCACAGTCTTCCATATGAGACTTCAGGAGCTTTTCATTTGCCTTGGCATTTGCAAATGAAGCTATCTTCATTGTTTGTACCGGAGAGAGAGAGTCAAAATCAAATGGACCTTTTAGAAGCTCCGGTTCATCAATCTCTAGAGTTTCTTTACTCAAAAATTGTTGAACAGTTTGTGCAGTGTCTCTTGCCGGAGACAGATGTTTCTTTTCTTCTGCAGTCTTAGAACTGTCAACCTCTTTGTCTTTCACCACTGCTTCCTTCTCCTGTAGTTGCTCTTCTTCTTTGGATCCGGAGACTGTAGGGGAAACCGGAGGAGAGATGCTAACTTGTTCATGGGCCACTTCTTCTTGAGCAGAGGGTCCCAAGTCCTCACTTGTCTGTTCAGGGCTCACTTCTTTCGGAACAGAAGATTCCAAATCAGCAGCTGTTTCTGCACCTAAGTCCTCTACAACAGGAAGATTGAACCTTTTGAAGGCCTTCCGGAGGATCTCTTCTGTTTCTTGGGCCACTTTGTCAGTCTCACCAAGCATGAGTTGATTCATCCTGGCTTTGCTTCTGAACTCATCTTTACAGTCCTTGAAGATAATGTTCATTGTCTTGGGATCAATTTGAGGATATAGTTGAATAGCTATCTGCTCCCGGATCTCAAGATCTTTAGCATGAGCATTATTCTTTCTTACTTTCATTTCCTTCTCTAGACTTTTAGGAATGAGAGATATGATCTCAATGAAAGCCTTATTGTATATGTTCAGATATTTAACTGTGGCTTCCTGCAGAGTCTTTTGGTCTGCCTCACTGAAGTCATCATAGGATTCAGTCATTGGTTGAAGGTTTCCATCCACCGTGACCGACTTGATTATGCTCTCTAGAGACAGAGTGGGCTTCTCAACAGATACCTCTGCCATTTCATCCTTGTCTTGGCCTGTGGAGGGCTTACCGGATCCTTTCTTCTTCTGTTTCTTTACTTCTCTTACTCCCTCATCTGATTCTGTTTCCTCTTCATCCTTTTGGCTTCCATAAGCCCTTGTGGCTTTTGTCTTGGATCTCTTTCTGGATGCCTGAACTTCCGGTTTTGAACTTTTGGTTGAGGGAGGTGCAGATCTCTTTGTTGATCTGGTCCGGGTGGGAGCTCCAACCGGAGCACTTTCTTTGCTTTTCTCTTCTTCCTCGGCCTTCCTCCTCTTTTCCCGGCTGGCATCAAGTGCCTCCTTTGAGATACCTAGGCCTTGAGCAATGTGCTCTACTTCTTTTCTTACCTTTCTTTTAATCTCAGGTTCCCTGAGTTCTACATGTATTTTTACACTCAGCTCCTCAAAGGTTCCAAACCTTTCTGCCTTAGGATCTTTGGGCTGACTTAGCATGTGTTGAACATGCAGCTCCACTATCTGTTCATCAACTTCATACCCCATGGGCATGATCCAGACAGTCCTTGGCTCTACTGCCTCCATTAGGCACTGATCAGTGTCAACCATAAAGCACACTGAGTCCTTGTATTTCTCAATGAGAGACTGGGGAATTCTCTCTCTTGCTTGCATCATGCTCTGAAAGTTTTTGAAGTATCCCCATAGAGCTGAATTTCTCGCTTTTGCATCCCCAAGTCCATGCAAGTAGTCTCTTATCTGGACTGCAACAGGTTTGTCATTCTGCCATACCCATCCACTTGTTCCGGGTAGCTCATTCATGAAATAGAAGAATAGACATACAATAAGAGTACCATACTTAAAGGAATTCTTCTTATCCTTCTTGATTTTCTGTATGTTTTCCATTAATTGGCTTAGTAGTAGTTCGCAGAGATCATATTCTGCATTCTTTCTTAACATTTCATAAGCAATGTATATTGCAGTTCCGGATACAGAATTCTCCCTGCTGGAGTGATAGATCTTGTATCCTATTATCATTGATGCATATTTGATATCCGGATCCGAAATATCTTCAATGGTCATTGCCCTCTTGTCAAATTTTGATCCGGTGGCCTCAGTTACAATGTTGTTCTTGACAGATTTGAGGATAGGTACTCCTCCGGAGGAGTATAGGCCAGTTACTGCTCTAATTGCCTCTTTTGTGATCTTGCAGGGTCTATCTAGCCATAGAAAGTTGTCATGCATCCTGCTCAGTACATACCAGACCCATTCATCCTCTTCAAAATAGGGGAAATGAATAAATTGCTCAAATTGTTTCTTCTGAATATCCTTATACTCTGGTTTAAGCTCAAAAGCATTGTCAATCAGCTGCTTGTGATAGAGGTCTCTTAATTTGAATTCCCCAAATTCCTCAATGTTTGCATGTATGTAAACCCTAATGTCTTCGGTGTGTAAAACTCCGTGAGGAACACTAGAGAAGGCTCCTAGTGGGTCAACCTCCAATGATTTGTAGGGATGTTTCTTGAATGAGGGGCGAGGTCTATCGGAGATCTTAACTATGTTTGGAGTAGCCATTCTTCAAAGATTTGCAGTGAGGTAATGAAAAACAGAGAATACCTTATGCGCCTTCGGTTTGCACGGAGTGGTTGGATTGATTTCTTTATCCAATAGCTTCGGCAGGAGATCCTTGGTGTGCTTGAAGAACCTTGTTGCAGAGCTCCACTTTTCGCTTCTTCTCGAGTGCAGAATGAGCAAATGACCTTTGAGAAATCCCTTAAATTGCTCCGCGAACCCTAATACCTGTCTGCAATAAATGCTTCACCTACATCATTCCGGTTTGCCTTGTCTGGATAGCTTGGAGTATCCCGGATTAGTCCTGATCTGTGGATATCATCCGGATCTTTCAATCATGAATAAATCGAGGTAGCATATTACAAGATCATCTCAAACACTCTGTCCAATCCGCAGAACAAGATAGTGCATTTCCGAATCTTTCCGGACCTTTTTGTAATCCTTTATCATACCGGAGCATCTCCCTGAACAGGTCTTATTTGATCGATCACAGCTTCTTCATAACTTCATGCGGACCTCTGAAAACTTGACTGAAGTATCTCAAGATTCATATCTACAAACCCTTTGATCCGCATCTTGTGCCACATCCGGCACCACTTGTTTGGCTGGGGGAACAAGATTTTCTTTGAGTCTCCCCCTGAGCCTGAGCTCACTTTTAATTTTCGGAAGAAATATCAGCACCAGAGTCTGGTGCGGATCCAACCTCTACATTCTCTGAACTTTTCTTCACCCAAATCTTGCTCATCTGATTCCTAACCTCATCCGCATTCATCTTTTGTTTACCCTTGTCTTGATTCTGATTATACACCGGACCTCTTTTGTCCTGATTCTTGTTTCTGCAGACTTTAGCATTATGACCGGACCTATTGCAGATTTGGCAAATAACATTTCTTTGCATATTTGACTGATATCCTCTTGATCTGCATTGATTTGCCATATGACCTATTCTATTGCATGTGAAGCATCTACCTTTGAATGATTTGTTTACTTGCATAATTCTGCATTCATGGGATTTGTGTCCATACCTTTTGCAGTTGAAGCACTGTCCGAAGAAGGATGAATTATTCTGATTCATTCTCATTCTGCACTGATTAGCTTTGTGACCAAAGTGGTTGCAGTTGTGGCAGTATCCATTGAAGGATGGATATCTTTGAGCATTTGGCTGTCTTACCGGAGGTCTTCTAGGCCTGCTCCTTGGATTTTCTGATCCAAGATTCTTCTGACCGGATCCGGAGCTTTCTCCTTTCTCATATCCCAAGCCATACTTGTCATCTGTCCTCTTTTGACTTCCAAGAAGAACTTCAAGTTGAGCAGAACTTATCTTGAATTTCTCTTTATATTCATTTGCTGTTTGAAGGTCTCTTTTGAGAGAGGTAATTTGATCCTCAAGTTTTCCTTCATTATCTTTGGCATCTTCAAGATAAGATTCAAGATGTCTGATAATCCTGTCCATCTGGTGGCATTCTTCTGATTTTTCTTTAAGAGATTGTCTTAGATTGTCTTCAGCCTTTCTTTTTTCTTCAATCTCTTGAGTAAACTTTATAGTTCCTGATTCCATTTCATGTCTTAACATAATGACTTCTTTTGATAACTTTTCACTTAACTTGGTTTGCTCAGTCAATTCTTCATTTGTATTGCTTTCTTCACTTTGTCTTGCCAACTGTTGAAGCAGCTCCTTTCTCTTTTTCATAGAGAGACTTAATTTGTCTTTTAATTCTCTCATGAATTCATCAACCTGTTTGAGTCTTTCCTTTAATTCACTGACTTCAGAATTTGATTGTTCAAGATCCTCAAGGGCAGTCTTGAGTTGCTCCCTTAAACCATATGCATCCATTTGAAATCCCAGATCTTCCTCAAGCTATTAGGCTCTATTAGGAGGAACTTAGCTCTGATACCAATTGTTGATAACTGAGAGGGGGGGTGAATCAGTTATCCTAATTATTTCCCTTATTGAACTTTCCTTTTAATTGATGTAGCATAAAATCAAACACAAAAACATTAACCATGAAATAAGAAACACATGACACAGTATTTTTGACGTGGAAACCCTGTTAAGGGAGAAAACCACGGGGTGATTAACCCAAGAATTATTCTCTGTTAGAAGAATAGGAAATTACAAAAATGGCACTTGCCAATTAGGGCTCACTGCCCGAGCACACTGCTCACAAGAGGCCCACTGCCTACAAGAAGACACACTGTCTACAAAGTGATGAGAATCACAGTCTTGAACTGATTGGAAGCATCTGCATATGCTGGAGTTCAGTTCCGGTTAGGCTCAGTACACTGATCTGCTGCACTTCATCTTTCCTCTGTTCTTTATTCTGCTATCTTTCACATACCGGATCCTTTTTGCTACCTCTGCTCTTTCTCTGGACTTATTCGCATATCTCTCTACACTTACACACATTTCACAACTAAATCCATCCTCTATATATATCCGCACAAGTAATTTCATCACCTTTCTAGTCGGCATCCGGAACAGTCTAGTTTCTTATAAACTTTCATTCTGTCGGCTGAATCCTTCCTTACCAAGCAATGCGGATCAAGCATATACTTGTAGATATCATTAATCATGTCGGCCAAACATGATTCATGCCTTCACAACCTCTGTCATCAATAGTAACTCATCCGGAAAGCAGTCTGATACTCTGCCAGTCAATTCTTCCTCTGTTTTCACTGTCTCTCAGGAATCCGGTACTCAACCATTCATATCTTTTTCCTTGTCCATCACCGGAGGCTAAATCCTTGGAATATACCACTCAAGGTAGTCCTCTTGACTTCCCCAAATCCGCACTGCACCAAGACACTTCCACTGAGAGGTCCGGACCAATCTGTCGGACCTTGCCACATGCTCTGTTCTTCTTCACCGGACCACAACATTCTTTATTCTGACTTCCGGTAGAGACATATCATGTCTTGCGGATATGTGGGATGACCTTTGTTGCCATCAATGACAACAACCATGAATCCATATAGTGTCTCTTGCCAACAGATTGATAATTATTTTAAGATCTAATATTATTCCATTTCCATCATAAATCAGACTTCAAAACATTCACATAGCATTTTGTGCCAATATCTCAAACCTAGGGCTTCAAAAACAATGATTTTCACTAAATTTGGCCTTATCGACTCTCTAAATTTGCACCATAGGTGTTTTGTGAAGGGTATTTTTGAATTAATTAGATGTTATTAGGGAAATAATTTTCTTCCCCTCATAAAAATCTTCACAAAACCCTTTTAACGGGCTCTTGTATTGAAAATTCGATGAAAAACCACATATTTTGGCTATTTTTGCCCTAGGGTTTGACCTAGTTTGCACTCCAAGTGTGTTGTGACAAATTTTATGGATTGAGTTGAATGATATCATCAGTATTACTTGCTTCATATCATAAAATTCATTACAAAACCCTGTTTTCTAGGTCTTGGAATTGAAAAACTGTGAAAAATTGCATTTTTCGCTATATTTTCACTAGGGTTTTACCTTAAGTGGCGTTAAAAGTGTGTTGTGTTGGGTATTTTGACATTAAGTGGCTGTTATTACTGATATTATTTGATTTCCATCATCATTTTCCTCACAACACCCTTTGTTATGCACTTTTGCATTGAGTTTTGGTGAAAAAAGTGCCTATTATTTTCACTATATTTTGACTTGGCATCATCTTAGATTTGCATCAAAAGTATGTTGTAAAGGATATTATTTTTGTATTGGACTGATATCAGACATATTATTTTCTGCCCCTAATCAATTTCCTTACAAAACCTTTTCTTTCATATATTTGCATTAAAAAAGTACAAAAAATCAAGCATTTTAAGATCATTTTTGCATATAGTTTGCACTTGTCTTTTGTATACTCTTGGAAAATTGTTAAAATATGATTTTGCATTTCATTATGGAATCTTCATGTTATTCATCTCTGAAATCTTTGCATGATTATATCCTAGATTTTTAAAATTTCTCTAATTTCACTAATGAGAATCCTCATATTCTAGAACACAGCTTATGTCAGTGGTATTGACACTTCTATATGTTCTAGATATGAGTTGCAATTACTTTGTTATACACTTGATTTTAGTAGCTTCACTTTACTAATAGGAGCATATCCTCTGATATTAGAAGATTTAACCAAATTTATCTCTAGGAATACTCATGAGAAAGATGAGAGTGAAAAGCCCTTTTCCGCCATAGAGTATGATGATGATGCTGATGTACCTTCCTTTCATCCCACTACTCTCCCTAGCCAAGATGTAGCATTAGTGGATGAGAAAAGGTCTCTCACATTAAATCCTTTGGGGATAGATATTGGGTGCAATCAAGAGGGAAACAATGTTAATTCAATAATCATTAATAGACTTCATAGAAATATTCCTAAAATGATTGTTCAAGGGGCACTTAGTGCACCCTCTTGCTTAAAACTGGTGATTACGGTTTAAGGTGTTCAACATGTGTTACAACAACCACACCACAATGTGATTTATCACACATACAACACTCGTAATACCAAGCAAAGTAACCAAGCACTTCATGTGCCTGTTTCTCTTCCATGTTCTCAACCTATGTTCCCTCCACTACCTCGTCTTACTCATAAAAGTAGTCAAGAGTATGATCTTGTCAAATAGCTAGATGTTAATCAGGCTAAGATCTCTCTTTGGGATTTGATACAAACATCGCCTACATACCATGGAATGTTCCAAGAAGCTTTACAAAAGGTGATTCTGCCACCTACTATTAAGCTGAATGATGTAGCATCCGTATTGGATAGTATGCATGCAACAAAAATAGATACTCTTTCAACCACAGGAGTTACTGTCAATTGAAGTTCAAAACCAATATGATCCTCTTATAATCTTTGTCACAATAAACAGAACATTGGTAAAACAAGTTATGATTGACAATGGATTGACTCTTAATGTTTGTAGCATTGACCTACTACACAAAATCAAGGTTGACACATCACAAATCACACCAAATGGCATTAGCATTCGTGGCTTTGATAATGTTGGATGACAATTCATGGGCACTAGCTTCACCATGCCATATCTATCTCTCTATGTACATGGGGCCACTATTGGCCTATTCTTTCGCCTAGTGGAAGGACTCTTCGGGCCTAGTGGAAATCCCATTTGACATTTGTTCTAAACCCACCCCAGTGATATAGAGCACCCTAGGAGAGCGAACCCTCGATCCCTAACTCAATTGTCCACCTCAAGTAGCATAGCGCATAACTCTACCTATACAAGTAGGACCTATGCTTGTGCCTACCCTGATTCATTTCAGGCCTTGTTCTTTATCTTACAACATGATTCTTGGTAGACCTTGGATTCATGCATTAGGGGCAGTTCCTTCCACCTTGCATCGTTCAATCAAATTTGCATTCAAAGGTAAACTTCATACTATTCATGCCGATCCTGAACCAGATAACTATCTACACATTGAAATGCAAAAACCAGTTTACAATCATATAAGCTAAAACAATTTGTGAAGGGATCCATCAATGACTAATGTTGTCCAAGACTCTCAACCGTTGAATGCACTTGTTGATGATGATTGGGGTTCATTAGGTTTTAACCCTTGTAGTACAGGGGAATACAAATTTAATAAACCTGACAGATCAAAAGTGGCATCGATCTCATCTAAACCATCTTTTGAAATATCTCAGAAAAACAAAGTTTCCTTGGTTGAAAATAAAGACAATACCCTCACTTATACTACAAATTATGATACCTATGAGGCTTCACCTTCTTCTAAAGAAATGGAATCTCTATATGGTCATGGATTTCAAATCTTGTACAAAAATAATGACTATGTCGGCAATGGTTGCGATGTAAATCAACAAGGAATTAGAGTACCTTTACAAGTTGTTGGAATTAACTACACAACCGGTATAGGATATCACTCTTTGAAACCCACCAAAGTTTCTTGTCATCCTAAACTTAATGTTAATACAATATTAAAATAACATGAGAAATATCCTAAGTGTGTATGTTCTTAACGATGGTGCTAACAGGTAAGTATTTCTAACCCTTTATCTCTCTTGTGATGTGCTTCCCCCGTGATGTGTTATGTGTTGTTTAGGCCTCCTAGGATGACCTCAAATTCTCTTGTAAGGTCCGGGATACCAGGAGATGACCTCTATTGTGACCTTCTTCTATTTGTATCATCATTCTTCTAAATTGCCTCTCTCTGATTTCATTGTTGTGTGTTGTGTCTTACGGACATAGAGTCGCGGTTGGTGACCTAGGGGCACCCTCCTACGTGACTGTCCCTAAGACACTTGTTTCTCCTCTCTTATTTATTGTTTCCCTTCGTCTAGTGTTTCCACCTAGTGGGCAGATGACAACACACATTTATACTGATGTAGACCTAGTGTCCCTTTCGAGAGCAATCAACAAATGGACTTAGTTCCTAATATGATGATGGGGTTGTATATTTTATCTAATGCTTGGCTAGTGGAATCACTCGTTCTTTCCATGTAGTGAATTTAATGATGTTTCTATTGCATTTTCAAACCTTAACAATACTACTGCTCTATGCACCTTTGTTTGTCTTTGAATCTAGCCTCAGTGGTGCTCGATTAAGAGAGCTTCATGATATAGCCCCATGGTTATCCTTTAACTCCAAATTCGTAGTATAACCTTTGCTCTTTGTGTGGTTAATCATATGCATTGATGTTGTTGTTTATCATGATTATGTAGACACTAACATGTTTCTTGTAGGAATGTGTTTGTGGGAACATTTGGCGATTGTGAAGTACATGTCACCTCTGGGGGGCATGGGCTTTGCGAAAGTCTAGGTTCCCTTGTGTGTTTTCTTCCTACCTTAACGTTCTTGATATTGATGCATGATATCAACCACCTTAAGATGGGGGCATATATATGGTAAGTTGTCTATTATAGATTTTAGCAATGTGCTTGTCCTCAGGTGCAGACTAGTGTAATGAGTACTTCCTGCATCCTAAGTTTATTTGCAATCAACCAATCTATCTTGAAATCTATTGCGTATACCTCTTTTTCACCATAAGGCATCTCCGTGATGTGGGTGGGGTTGTATACTTTTGAGCTCATACCTCCTTTTCACTGTAAGGCATCTCTGTGATGCGGGTGGGGTTGTATGCCATGCTTCTTTTTCACTATAAGGCATCTCCGTGACGTGGGTGGGGTTGCATTTTCAAAAGTCCTCTAGGGAGGCGGGGAGCAGTTATGTGACTAACTCAACCCTTAAGCATGTCTTTAGCGATTGTTGTAGCCAAGTCCAATCGTCAATGTGTGTCTGTAATGTGCCTAAGATGGTGTTGAGCCTAGAAATAGGAACACTCAATCACTTGTCTATCGTGTTTTCTCCATGTCTTCAAGTGTGTGTGTTTTGGCATGCTTTCTTTGTTTGGCATGCCTGTTACCCCATATGCAGTCTAAAGACTAGCTTAATGAGTGTTTCCTACATTTTGGGAGTTTTTGTGTGTCTTGCATGTGTGTTGCCCCATATATGCAATCTAAAGACCAGCACGATGAGTGCTTCTTGCATTATAGGAGGTTTGTTTACTTTCCAATATTTGCATCTGCATTTCATATATATATGAGAAAAAGAAAAGAAAAGAATCATGTATGTCTTCTATGCATTAATGTGTCTTCTATGCATTTGCTGTCTTCTCTATGTTCTGCGTGACTATAATTGTCTTCTCTATGTTTTACGTGTTCGTTACTATCTTCTATGTGATTGGAGTGTCTTCTCCATGCTTGGCATGTTTGCTATGTTTATGACCTTACTTTAATGCATGTATTAGCCTTGCATTTATACATACATTAAAGTGGGGGCTAAATGTAACGTCAGAAAATGTCCCCTTGGGGACTTTTCCCTCATAAGGTTTAGCTCCTGGGTCTTTTGCATGCATTTAGGACATCTTGAATCATAATCTGGCATCCTGATGGAATGAACCCTAGGTATCATGACAAATGAGGCCTAGGGGGACCCCTTGAGCTTGACCCTGGCCAAAATAGGGGGGGAGAACTTGGGTGCTTGTACCCTAGTCCTACCCTATTTTGGGGCAGTCCCAATTTTTGGGTGTCAACTTTTGACCGTTATTTGGGTCCTATGCCAACACGGTAAGTTTGAATTACGAAAATCTTGGCGGGAGTGTTTGTAGTTGCATATAAAAGCATGTTTAAGCATTCATTTGTAAACTAGATGATTACTAGAAAGCTATTGTGTTCTCAAGGTGATTCAAGGCTTTCATTGTGTTGCAAGAGCAGACTTGTGTGGTTTATTTGTTTGTTTGCAGATTTGAGCATCCATTTCATCATGGAATGAAGAGCATCTTTGATGCAGGAGCATCCAGTGGTGTAAGGGCAATCTTGCATCACCCAAAAAAAATGTGTTTCAAAATTATTGATGTTCTTTCCATTTATTTTCAAAATTTGTGGTTCTGGTTCCATAATCGCTTGAATAATGATGTAGAACTTTCAAATTTTCCAAACTCCTAAAAATAGTAACCTGTATTTTTAGAAAGTTTGCATTTGGGCACGGATTGAAGTGAAAATTTACAGGAAGTTACATAACGGAAATATAAGACCTTTGGTGAAGGAATGACACAAAGATCATTTGCGAGCTGAAAGATATTAAAGTTTTCGTTTCCTAAAAAATGCCTGAAAATTATTCAAACTTAGGTTTGAGGCACTAAACGGCCCCGTACAGGCCTGAAAATGGCCAGAATTGGTAGAGCTAGCTTTTAATGAGTAGAGCACTCCACGAGCTTTCCGACGCATAAAATAGTTTGTCAATCGGACACTCAGATCAAAAGTTATGGCTCGTAGAAGTTGACCTATTTTTGGAGGGAGATGCAAATTTTGAAATTAGGTTGTTGGCCGCCAAAAAGGCTATTAATAACCATTTTTGGGAACATTGGGGAGCAGTAGAGTTAAGGGGGCAAGTGTAGAGTCAAGAATAGGTGGAAAATAGAAACCCTAGCTGATTTGGGGCTACAGAAGGTTGAAGATTCTAGAGTCTTGAGGTTGGGAAAGCTGTAATGTGTTGCAGCCAGTAGAGGATTCATCCTCTAATTGTAATTGAGCTTTTGTAATGTAATGAGTTTCCTAGATCAATAAAAGAAAGTTCTATTTTCTGTGTTCAATTTCTATTGTTGTGTGGTTTGTGATTTACCCCCTTCATCAATCTTCCTCCCATGATATCTTCACTACAAGGTGACATTATATTGTGTTTTCATTATCAATTCCTTTGGTTTTTGCCTCTGCCCCACAAGGGCACGCACTCTTTATTTGACAACAGTGTTCGGAGACTTCAGTGTCCTCTAGGGCTTGACTAAGGCAAGCCTCTAAACACCACAACCCCCAAACTAAGTCTTGTGATTGCAGGTTACAGGTGTCACATTTGGGAAAAGTGAAGTTGCAGGAAGGATTGATAGGCATCAAGGATTCAGAATCTAAAGAAAAGCAGGACACAAGAGCATCTCTAGAACTTGGGCACTCGCTCTAGTGTCCTTCGCAGACAAATTTCTAGAAATAGAAGTTACAGGGCTAATCAATGTTGGAAGGAGGTTTGGATCTCACGAAGAAACTAGTACCTTGGACTAGGGCACCCGCTCCAGTGTCCCTGATTGTTTCGCTTCAGAACCCTGAAAATAGGTACTATGTGATTTTTTATTTTACTCCTATCTGCAAGAGATTTTTCTGTTATTCATAAATTTGTTGCCATATTTGTATAATTAGGGTTTTAATGGTCAATTGAGCATAGGGGAAGGAAAATTGATAATTAAATTCCCTAATCCAAGTTTCCCTTCATCTCACAGTGACCTAGGGTATGATAGTGCTTGCCACTCAACCCTAGATTCTTGAATGTAAAGTGGAGAGGAGGATTTAAACATCAAAACACTAAAACATTAACAAATCCAATTTTCCACTAAACAGTTATATTGAGATGAAGATGAAGAACAAAAATCTCCCATCCCACCTACTAAAAAGTATGGCAAGGGTCTAGACATCAAAAAAATATGGGTTATAAAGGACAAGGTGGTATGGGCCTCCATGAGCAAGGCATTCTTGAACCAATCCAAGAAACAGGGAATCCCTATCATCGAGGATTAGAGTATGGAAAACAAGAGTCTACCCCCACGGAACTTGAATACATCTTAAGTGAGGTTGTGAGAGCCTTTCTCATAATAGAGCACACCAATGAAGAGGGTTATCAAGACTCTTTTGCTGATTTCATTGAACTAGTCGAATCCTCCATATGCACCATCTATAGCCTCTCAACCACACCATCAATATGCAATGACCTTCCACTCGTCTATTCACAACTTATTGACTAGGACCTGTTATCACCCAGATTTGCACCCTTGCATACAGTTGTGAAACCTCTGCAATCTGGAGTAACATGGGAATGATCTCTAAGTGTGGGACTTTGCTAAATGAGATCAGACCTCCAGAGAAGGCCAGTTTCCTTGCCTGACTATCACTTAAAACTACTAAATTTCGGGGAAAAGGGGAGAAGGAAAAGCTTTAAAATGAAGATGAAATGGAAAAACTTGAAAACACAGGGTGATGTACCAGATAGATTAAAAGAGACTTCTACAACACTGAGAAAGTGCACAATATAATCAAACACATAAGGTAAACATACATAGATTAGATGATTTTAGCAGAGGTAAGAAGCAATATGATTGAGAGGAATAAAATATTCACAGACAACCTCATGCAGATTCACACAGAACTGGAAAATTAGCAAAGGAGGTAAAATAACTTGCATATATCCAATGAAAAGGCAAGGTTATAGTACATGAAAACTCCGTTTGGAAACAGAAAAGCCTGCATGCTAAAAAGTTCCAACCTCATTTTTATCCCATGAATGCATATATATAGCATTCCAAACTAACCTAAGTTGGTTACAAAATTTCGCTCCAAGAGCGGTCACAGAAAATATCTACATTGAAAAACTGTCCAGCCGCATCAGTTATGGCGTCAACTATCTGGCGTTGGGTAGGTAGGGGATATTTGTTAGTCTTTAATGTGAGCTGCTTCATCATCGTGTAGCAATGAATGTCAAAAATATCTTCATCTGCTCAATGTAGTCGATGAAACATCCAATCGCCCAAGACATACAAATACATATCTATAAATAAAAAGTGACAAAAATCCCTGAAAAGCCAGCCAAATGAAAGAGGGGACAAAAACATGCATCTTTGCCTCTTACAGCATGTCAAAATTCACCAGGATGGGGGAAATACAGGTGGTCAAAGTTTTGGTCAAATGCCTGTATATATCGCTTTGCATCTATGTGTATATCACTTGCATTTGCCACCCCAATCAGCATTCAAAAACCTTCTCTGTAACTCCTTTGTACATGCATGGGGCTTTGTATATCGGGCTTGTACATGCCTTGTATTTTCAAAATTGTATATGCATATAATTTCCCTTATATGTGCGTGCCCCATCTCTTGTATGTTAACTTGTATGTAGACTTGCATATAAAAATGTACAAGCAAACATACAAGCAGAAAATACATACAAAGTGCTTGTTCCTTGGTGGACCCCACCATTTGTATCTCCAACTTGTATATTTGCAATATACAATTGCCATATACATGCAAACTGCGGACCTGAAACCTTTATGAAGCCGACTGGAAGCATTCTTGAAATCTATCTTGTATGTCGCCAATGTATATTTGCTTGTATATGTGCGATATACATTCCATTGTAGCTCACTTGTATGTAGAAGACATACAATCTTCTTTGTATATGCATAGGCCTTTGTATACCGGCCCTGTATGTGCAAACATACGAGCCAATATACATACAACTGTTCATGCATCTTTACTGCCTTTGTACTATAGCAAATGTACATCGGCACTTTTGTATGTCAAATATACAAACACAATATACAAACTCTCTCAGATACAAACAGGGAATCTCGATGGAATATACCTGCAATGTATATTTTTCATTGTATATAGCCGCTTGTATGTGTGAACATACAAAGCAATATACAAGCCTTTTGGTATGCAGGGGCGAAATATTCTGGGGAATCTCTGTATACTCACTTTGCATATTTCCTTGCATCTTTTCTTGTGACCCAATATACAAACCATGAATATTCCTAGAATCTGCAATAGATTCCCTAAATGTACATGTACACTTTTGAGCCCGATATGCAACCAAAAAATGCATACAACTCACTTTTTTCCACATTTTCTAAGGCCGATAGAGATTTTGCAAGCTTGCCATTGAACATTTGAACTGTATGTTGACCAAAACTTTGACCATGAATAACTTCTTTATCTGGCTGAATTTCAGGGTGATGTAAAAAGCAAACCTGCCTATTTTTTCAAAATCTCTCCAATGGTAAGGTTTTTAGGCAAGGTTTTTGAGAAATTTGGCACCTTAAGCTCTATAGGAACATTTCCCAAAGGATTTTCAAGGAAAATACTGGGTGGATTGTTTAGCTCTAGACAGAGAAAAATGGGTCAACAATTTCGTGACTTCTATGGGGTGCTTGCTTGCTAAACATAAGATCACTAGCCTTATAGCATCCATTGGGCATGGAGTCATACAGAGACAAAAAATAACTTGACAAGGAAATCTTGATTTTAGCAACTTAACATCTTGACAATGAAGAACATTTGGAAAATCAGACCAAGACAAAATGTTGAAGGTAATCCTTCCGACTGTGCTAAACAATAGTTAGGGAGAGCAAAAAGGCATCTAAACTATTGTGCATCAGCACTTATTTGGAAAGCATGAAATCTAATCTACTGATTTACAAAGCACTCATACCTCAAAACACTTCTTCAAGTGTATCCCATTGACTGGGATGGGTAGATTTTCTCCATTCATATTTGATAACTGAAATGCATTATGCTCCTTGCATTTAGTAATGAGAAATGGGCCACTCCACATGTCAAACTTGGAGTACTTTCATGGTCTGCTTTTCAATTCATCCCATTTGAGCACCATATCACCCATTCTAAAAATTTTGGGAGTAGCCTTCTTATCAAAATTTCTTTTGGTTTGAAGTTGATGATACTCCATAGTCTTCATAGCCTTGTCTCTAATTTCTTCAAGCTCCATAAACTGAGCATATCTGATAACCATGGGATCCTCTTCTTCAAATGTTTCCAGCCGATTCATGATGTCTAGTGCTGGCAGCTCCACAGAGAGGCAATCTTGCTTCCTTCCCATAGACTAACATATATGGAGAATTTTCCAATGGACCTTTTAGGAGTTGTTATGTTAGCCCATAAGGCATATTTCAAATTGGTGTGCCAGGTCCTCTGGTTGTCCTCCATTGATCTTTTAATAATTCTTATGAGATTTTTATTTGTAGACTCAGCCAAAGGATATATCTCCTGTTGGAAACCTCCTTGAGGCACTAGGGGATGAGAGAATGGACCTCCCCAAAGTCCTAGAACTCTATCAAGAAAGGCCACCAATCCTTGTAGAAGAATCTCAAGAGATGAATCTTGGTACCAAAGAATCACAAAAGTTCACCTTTCAGGTAACTTCCCTTACACCAATAGAACAAGAAGCCTTTGTGGCATTCTTCAAACAAAGAAGTCACAACTTTGCATAGACATATGCCGATATGCCAGGGTTAGATCCAACATTAGTGGTCCATCATCTTTCTGTTCATCCTAACTCAAAGACAGTAAATAAAAATATAAGGAAAATGAATCCCCAAGTAGCATTTCTTGTCAAAGCATAACTCCAAAAACTTCTAGATGTGGGATTCATCCACCCTATTGACTATCCTCAGTGGGTGTCAAACATTGTGCCTATAGATAAAGTCACTTAGTCACGTGTGCATGGACTTCAAGGACCTCAACAAAGCATGCCCTAAGGATGAATTTCCTTTACCAAACATCGACATCATAGTTGATCTAACAGTTGGGCATAAAATGTTATCACTTGTGGATGAGTTTTCTAGGTACAATCAAATTAGGATAGCTAAAGAAGACCAACATAAAACAACTTTCATTTGTCCATGGGGAACCTACTGCTGGGTTGTTATGCCCTTTGGCCTAAAAAATGTAGGAGCTACCTATCAAAGAGCTATGACCATGATATTCCATGACCTATTCCACAACATCATGGAAGACTATATAGATGACCTATTGGGAAAATAAAAAATGAGAGATTGGCATCTACAAGTGCTAGCTAAAATATTTGACAGGCTAGAAAAATACAAATTGCATCTCAATCCAAAGAAGTGTGTCTTTGGAGTCATCTTGGGAAAGCTCCCAGGCTACATTGTACCAAGATGAGGTATTGAATTGGATCTAGCAAAGGTAAAAGAAATAGTTGAAATGCCTCCACCTAAGAACCTAAAATAGCTACGCAACCTTCAAGGGAAACTCTAATCAATAAGACACTTCATAGCTCAACTAACTGACAAATGCCAACCATTTCAACATCTCCTCCGCAAAGACATGGAATTTACATGGGATCAAAATTGTCAAAAGGCCTTTGAACAATTAAAGGAGTATCTCACTACACCTTTGGTTATCATACCACCAAAGCAAGGACAACCCCTATTAATCTAAATCTCAACAATAGAATCAACAATAGGGGCCTTGTTAGCACAACACGATTATCAAGGAAAGGAAAGAGCTATCTACTATATCACTTGTACCTTAGTGGCATATGAGCTAATTTATACACCTATTGAAAGGGCATGCCTTGTAGTCATCTTTACTTCCCAGAAATTAGGACACTACATGCTCAATCACTAGACAAAGCTCATAGAAAAAATTGATCCACTAAAGTACTTGTTATCCTGAGCAGCTCATACAGGATGCTTAGCTAAGTGGGTGATGATCCTAAGCAATTTTGACATTGATTACATAGAAAGAAAAGCTATCAAAGGACAGGTAATAGCCAATTAGCTAGCCAATGCACCAATCCCAACAGAGCATCCAGTTCTCTTTGAATTTCTAAATGAGCCCATCCTCACAATGGCACCTACAATAGAATGGAAAATGTATTTTGATGGATCCTACACACATCATGGCTCAGGGGCAGGAATCCTCTTCATCATCCCTCAAGAAAATTGCATACTAAAATCCTACAAAATCACATTTCCTTACACAAATAATGTAGCAGAATATGAGGCACTTATCACAAGACTCTGAATAGCCATCCAATGGAAAATTGAGAAGCTAATGGTTTATGGAGATTCCCAACTATGTATCAAATAGGTTAATAATTAGTATAAGACAAAAGATAACAAGCTCTTGCCCTACTAATGGATGGTAGATGACTTGAAAGAATATTTCCATGAAATCCACTTTGAGTAGGTCCTGAGGTTAAATAAC
Source organism: Cunninghamia lanceolata (assembly GCA_027924645.1). Classification (NCBI taxonomy): domain Eukaryota; kingdom Viridiplantae; phylum Streptophyta; class Pinopsida; order Cupressales; family Cupressaceae; genus Cunninghamia; species Cunninghamia lanceolata. Next base: position 2,669,614 of record BSBN01000826.1, on the reverse strand, counting down.
AAAGTAGCAGATGCCATGGCCACTATAGGATCTTTTGTAGACATGAAAAAGAATAGTTAGCGATGTGAGTTCCTCATCGAAGAGCTACAAGTGCCAACTTATGATGTTTCACAATCCGAATTATTGTGTGGCATTGTTGGTCCCCTATCCCCATGGTATCAAGATATCTAACAATACCTCCATGACAACATCCTTCCACCCAATCTATCATCCAACCAACGTTGATCATTCATCTATTCAACCTCTTGTTTCACCCTCATTAGCAACACATTGTACCAAAATAGTCTTGATGGTACCCTTCTAAGGTGCCTTAATTCTCAAGAAGCCAAAACAACCTTACAAGAGTTACATGAAGGTATATGTGGGGCACACTCTAGTGGACCTTGTTGGCCCATGACTATCGTTAAACCAAAAGGTTGACCTTTCAATTTTTGATACAAAATCTAGAGTTAATGATTCCACGGGAGGTGGTTAGTCCATGTCACGAATCCCACGGGTAGCGCTGACCATTTTTCCAACAAACTCCCCCCAACATTACCTGGGGGGATTCAAACCCATGACCTTTCACTTTGATACCAATTGTTGGCCCATAATTGCCATTAAACCAAAAGGTCAGCCTTTCAATTTCTGATACAAATGCCAGAGTTAATGAATCCACGGGAGGCGGTTAGTCCATGTCACAAATCCCATAGGGAGCACTGACCATTTTTCCAACAGACCTACCCTTGTGAAGAATATTCTAAGAACAGGGTATTACTGGTCGACCATGGAAAATGATGTCAACCAATTTGTGAAGAAATGCCTTCCTTGTCAGAAACATGAAGATCTCATCCATGCTCTATCACAAGAATTACAACCTATAACAACTCTATGACCCTATTCATAGTGGGAGCTCGACCTCGTTGGAAAGATCCATCTGCCATCATCTAATAGACACAAGTTAATTATCACAACCGTCGAATACTTCACTAAGTGGGTGGAAGCCATTCTACTTACCTACACCATTGATATCCAAAGAGATAAATTCATCCTCCATTACATTATATGCTATTATGGCAACCCCCTGGCCATCATTACTGATAATGGGAAACCATGTAAAAATCAAGAAGTCCACACCCTTTGTCAAAAATTTCATATCCAACATCACTTCTCTACTCCATATTACCCTCAAGGTAATGGTCAAGATGAAGCCTCAAATAAAACCATCCTCCGAATCCTAAAGAAGATGGTAAATGAAGCTAGCCATGACTAGGACCTGCAGCTCAACCCCACCCTTTGGGATTACTGCACCAACATTCGTACCCCCATAGAAGGCACTCTATACTCCCTTGTATTTGGCTCTGAAGCTATCTTAACCATCGAGGTCGAGCTCCCGTCTCTCATAATTTCATTGCATAATCTTATTAATGAGGAGGAGTATTAGGTTGCATTCCTAAACGAGCTAGAACTCCTGGATGAGAAGTGCCTCAATACCCTTAACCATTTACAAGCATACTAGAATCACCTCCACATAAGCTATAAGAAAAAGATCAAGACCCACCGGTTCAAGATAGGCAACATTGTCCTTATGGAAAATTAGAGAAATTTATAGGAGCACCACAAGAAAGGCAAGTTCAAACCAAATTGGGTGGGACCCTTTCTCATAACTGCTAGTTATGGATCAAGAGCCTACTAGCTAGAAACACATGAGGGGAAACCTTTGGATGAGCTAATGAACATCATCCATCTCAAGAAGTTCTATGCTTGACCCATCAGATATCCCAATCAAAAAATAAAAAAAGAAAAAAGAAAAAATCCAAAAAAATCAAAAAGTCAAAAAATCAAGAAAAACTAACTGCAATAAAACCATCCAATGGTGAAAACAACTTTGGTGGCACCTTGGATAAGTACCATGGTGAAAACATGTTTCAAGCACCATGAGTAGTGGCCACTTCCACCTCCATATCACCTCCATCCCATGGCTTGGTTTTGCAAAACATTCAGCTTCAAACATCCCACCCTTCACCACCTCACCTAAGGTAGATTCCAAGGCAAGTGGATCCTTGTATGGCCTTCTTGTATAGTAGAAAATCCAAAAATCCAAAAAAATCAAAATATCCACAAAATCCCAAAAACATTAGAAAATACAAAATCCCAAAAACAACCATTCCAACATCATCAAAACATTCCATCCTACATCATCACCCAAACATCTCGACCCATCCCACATCATCATCACAAATCAAAACTACATATCATCCCCACCTGCATCTTAATGTGCCTTGATCCAATGGATATAGGGTATGTAGGTGTAATGGGTAAAAGTGGATAATATAATAAATTAATCTCAAATCCAAAAACACAATAGAACATGCAGATAACAAAAGCTTTAAAATAAGAATGAATCATACAACCTCTATTACCCCATGGCTTCCATTGCTCACCTATTCTCGATCGATCTTTTTGTTGTGAAGACTGTGGCCCTCAGGAAGCGCACTTCCTTGCTTTATTCTTCAAGATGGTGATGGAGAAATGGCTAGGATACTTCTTGCAGTGAAGATGAACTTCAAATACAAAGGAGGATGATCACAAGCTATAGATTGATATGGAATGATATGGTGCACTGATAATTCTGCAGAGTAACGATATGGAAATCTTGGATTTTTGAAATGGAAGAATAGGGTTGTATTTATAGACTTGAGAACAAGAAGATCAACGATTGAGAAGAAATAAGAAAATCAATGGTTGAGAATGGCTGAGAGAACATGCGCGAATAGAAGGACATGTGTCATAGAAAAATCTATTCTCTTTGAGTTAACTGCTTTCATGACAAAGATAAGATTTGCTTTTCACAAATTAGAATGTTTTATTCTAATTTAAGAGTTATTGATAAAAACAAGATTGTTTTAAATAAAAAAACTTAATTTTTGCTTTTGCATGACACGAAAGATTTATTTTTAGAAGATTTTGGAAGATAAGAAAGTGAATTAAATAAATAAATTTATTTAATTACTTGCACATGATTTGGAAGAATAAATAAAATATTTAATTATATTTTATTTTTGGAGAGTGAGAGGATTTAAATAAATTTAAATGATTTATTTAAATTTGGAGGAATAGACTTTGACTTAGTTAAATATTTTAGAATTATTTAATTGCTTGGAAGAATTTAATTAAATAAAGGATTTAATTTAATTTTGACTTTAGAAGAGATAATTAAATATTTTGATATTTAATTAACTTAGAGGAATATGAATTGAATAAATAAATTTAATTATTTATTTATTAATAGAGAAAGGTAGACTTAAATAAATATTAAAAATATTTATTTAGACAGAGTCGTGTCATTTGTAGGTGTATACATTTTTCCCCTCTTTGATGTAATGTGTTTTATCACATTGTTTCAAAGAATAAGATTGTCTGAAAATGATACATGCCCCAGTTTTCCCCTAGTACAAGTTTAACGACACGATGCCCCCTTGAGAGATTGGACGGGAAGAAGGTAGAAGGGTGTGAGATGAACAATCTCACGATGAAGAAGAGGAGAAATAGGTTAGGATGAAGAAAAAGATGAATGATATGCAATGCAAGATAAAATGATAACACACACAAGCAAGTAAGCAAGTATGCACAAATGATATAAGAACAAACAAGGTATTGGCCTTAGCAAGTGGTAAACCAATGATATACAACAGTGTTGTCATGGTGGGGAATGATAGATCCCTAGAGCAACATGAAGGATAGTGTCTGGTTTCAGGAAATAAAGCATGTCGTGTAAGACACGTGTATTGGTCTAATTTCAACAATGCTACATCCTTTATAAGACAAATGTTTGATTATAACTGATCGAGTTGGTTTATGACCAGACAAGGATCAAGACCACTGATTGTGAATGGATCATTTGACAAGATTGACATGACCTGATTGGTATAGATTTAAGGATAGACTTGCATTTTGATCACTGCTTAGATTGACATCTAGAACTGTTGACAAGAGATATGAAGACAGATAGAAATTTGATTGATAGAAGAATGACTCGACAGAAGAAATCACAAGCTTTTATTTGTAAACATTGATTCTCTGCATAGAATTTTATTGCATGGGATGTGGATATGGATATACGATGTAATTGGATACATTATGGATATTGATAAGGAATGCTTTCTGGATATGTTATGGATATGGATATTTTCCATCTTGATATTGCAAGTATTTTGGAGTGCTTATTTCATCATCAGGCATTTATTATGTTGTAAGAAAATACAAGCATCTAGGCATAATTAAACCAAGATGACCTGAGTATTACTTACATGGATTTTGATATAGCAATTTAATGCAAGCATCTAGTCAAAATTGAATCTAGATGACTTGAGTATTTCTTGTGTTTCAACATACAAGGATTGCCCATTTTCATGTTTAGACCTCTGAAGTCCTTGATGATCTTTTACTGATCATGTCATTAGACAAAAGTCATCACATTACTAAAGTTTGATTCACAAACAGCAGACAAAGAAAATGATTATGTCCCCATCATAGCATCTCTAGCTTTTGGCATCCTTGAGTAGCATAGAAAGACGTAATAACAAAAAATCAAGACCTTGTAAGTTAACCGATATAAAAACACAAAGCATTCTTGCATTAGATGTGTCTTCTTGCCATAATTGATATAGAGTTAGTTTGAGTGTTTTGGTATGGTGTTCTTCTTTGGATAGGTTGATGTTCTATGCCAAGATTTTTGTTGTTTTGGGAAGCTTGCTTTGCTTCGTGCGCTTGCGTCTAGTGAAAGGGTACCACAATCCTTATTGGTGTCCTCTTAGAACAAGTGGCATTCAAGAATCCAATTCCGTAACTAGGTCAAGGACTTGCCCCCAGTGAAAACTAAGGATTGACTTATTATGGACGACTCAACAAATAGATATAAAGAGATGGACCCTAAGGGATTGACCTAGTGCCTTGGGGTGTCATTACTAAATGGCCTTGCCTACGTGATGACGTAGAGGCAACATAGTTTAGGAAGAACCCTGATGGACCTAAGATATGGATCAGATGAGACACGATATGGAACAGATATGGATTAGATATGGAACAGATATGAACTATGGATCAGATATGGAATAGCTATGGATCAGATATGGAACAGATAACATTGATGACAGAGGCTATGCTAGGCTAACACTGTGGACAGGATACTAGATAAGAATTTTGGATAGCCTTAATGCTAGATACTGATGACAAGGGAAACACCACAGATAGGCAAATGTATGGGTGATAAAGAATGGAACGGGTATGTATGGAGATGGGCAATAGTGGATGGAAGGAATCAAGGATGTGATCTCCAAGGACTATGTCGCATAGGAATAACTCAAATCTTATGACGAAGGACGATGAGAGGATAATGAAGGATTTGTGTGGCTTTAGAGGAATAAGGTATGTCAAGAGACATCTAAAACATTTGTCAACATTGTGCCCCCAATCTTTATCAAGATCAAGAAAAAAAGAGGAATGGAAGATTAGGATGGATGAACTGGACAGTATAGGTATGTAATGGATAGAGGAATAGGAAAGGAAATGGTACAAAAGGAAACTGGTAGGAGAAAAGTGATATCCCGATTAGACAAGGTGCCCCCAAGTGTAGGTGATATAGGAGATCAACTTTATGCATGACGCTTGTTTGCCAGGTTTTCATCATGGTACTTATCCAAGGCACTTGTTTGCTAGATTTTCACCATTGGACGAAGGGATTTTTCTATACTTTTTTTTTTGAATATTTGGATGGAAGGTGGATATGGAAGGACTCGAGCATCCAGTTCCATGAAAGGTGATAGTCTCAATGGATGTCATCACATGGACCAAGTCAAGTGTTCTCATAAATGTTGGTAGGGGATTGCATGAAAGTGAGATATGGAGAAGCTAGATATTGGATAATAGAAGATGCGATAGAGGATGATGATGCGGAATACAGAAGGACTTATGCAAGGATGGAAGGAAGGTTTATGTAAAAGCATGGACCATAGGACGAGGAAGATATGTAGGATAGTAGTGGGAGGGAGGGGAGATGGATTTATATGGAAGTGTCATGGAATGGAAGGGAACCATGACCAATGGTTGCACATACCATGATAAACATTGAAGTTGATGATAGGAGTGTGGTGTAGGAAGCAATGGAGATTTTTTCCTGGTGGATGAGTGACGTAGGCCTTTAGGGACCCACATAGACTTAGTATACTTCTGATTTTTGTTTGTCATGTGGGATGGAAGGATTTGATACGTGTGGATGGCATGGGAGAAAGTGGATGGTTGGGATGCTTTAGAGGTGGATGCCTTATTTGACTTCATGGATTTTTGGTTGGGTAACCAAACCATTTTGCTTGTAGATTGTACCTATGAAGGTATGGGCTTGGGTATATGCAACTTTTGTGTACCTTCTGAGATAATTATTTGTTTCTTGGGGATCCACACCTTTTTCAGTTTGGCATTGAGGTGTGTGGGTGTATATAGATTTTGAGATGGATATTTCTTGGATTCTTGGTTTTTGTATCCTAGGTCATGAGGACTCTTAGGATTTTTGACTTTATAGGTAGAGGCATCCAGATTTGTGCTTTTGAATCCCCTAGGGATGGTGGAAGTGAGGTTGGTGGAATCTCGTTGTTTAGACAACATGTGCATTTGTTGGCCATGATTGGGATATTTATAGGATTTATAGATGGATGGATAAGGTGTTGGAAGAAGTAGTGGTAAAATGCATGGAGGGATATTAGGAATTGGAAGTAAAGAAGGTAGATTGGATGGTGGAAGGTGTATGGTCACATGATCTTGACAATTATAGGATGATGGAGGTGGAATGGCCACATATGTTTTAGGGATATGATAGGGTTTGTGATGGAAAGTAGTGGACTTAGGAGGAGTGGAGGAAGTACCAACATCTTGAGATTGTTCACCTTGGGGTATGTATCCAAGGCCATATGAAGGTGGAGGAACTTTGACATGGATAGGCTCCAAAATATCTTGTTCCTGAAGGCCTAAGACTTTACCTTGATAGTTCATATTCTAGAGTATACGGTGGACCATGGGATTATGTATAGGTGGAACATTAGACACAAGTTCCTTATTGGATGAGGAAGGTGAAGAGGTAGACAACAGTTGCTGGTGTTCTAAGGAAGAACATTCATGCATGAAGGTAGTGATACCAAGGATATACGGTGGGGGATTTGTAACTTGGTCAATAAAGGATAGCGAAGGATCACTAGAATCTTGATCATCATTATGCTCTTTATGATCTAAGTTATTGGGTTGGTCATTCATGTGCACTTGGGAGGTAAGTGTCTCATCAAAGGAAGTGGAAGTTGTTGGATCATGGATAGGATTAGATGGTAGATGAATAGAAGTAATGGAGGTTTCTTGCTCACGTATAGGTATGTGATCATGTTGTTCATGAACATCTTCTTCGTAAAAAGCAGTATCTTGATCATAGAGAAGGTATAGATTATGGATGGGTTGGAATTGGATCTCTTTCCCATGTATAGGATCAAGTTGCTCATGGATAGCTTCTTCATAGGTATTATCTTGATCATGTAAGAGATAAAGGTTATGAACGGTTTGAATTGGATGGGGGTGCTTTGATCTTGATTTAGATAAAGGGTGGATGTTTCCACATGCTCTAAGGTGTGCTCTTGACATAGCTCTTGGTCTTCTTGAATGGAAGCAGATAGCTCTTGGATAGATTCTTGGTTAACAACATGGATGTTCGATGGACCTTGACTTTGGTTCATGGTAGGAGGTTCTTCGATAAGCTTAAGGGGTTGCGGATGACATGAAGGGGTCGTAGGATTTGACATAGCATTGGAAGAATCTTTGGTAAGGTCAAGGAACAGAATTTGGGGATATGGTTGACTCTTTCCTGGTAGTCCTTGGATCACATCCTTTGTAGGTGTATGGGGTAATGGATGAGTGGATTTGGCTTTCTCCATAGCTTTTCTTTTTCTGTATAAATTTGGAAAATATTTTTTCCAAAACTCATCTGATTCTTTTTTGGTTGTCCATTTAGAGTTTGATGAACTAGATGGCGGTGTTGGTGTAGGACTGGTATGTTTTGGGATAGGTGTCTTAGTAGGTGGTGAAGGAGGACTAGTAGACGGAGTGGTATACAATTTCCAACTTGAGGTGGTGCTTGCCTTGTCACAAGTATGGGAAAAGGATATACAATTTTGGGGTGAGGCGTAGCTGGTACTAGCACGTTTAGCTTGCAAGATTGCCATTTCTTATTGTAAGACTTGGATTTGTTGAGCAATTTCTATACAATCTTGGGGCGAGGGACCTAAGTTTATTTGCAATTGCAGATATTGGAGTGTTTGAGCAATATATTCTAATTGGTTTGCCATCTCTACAGAAATTGACATAAGACCAGAAAAGCTTACTGTGATAGATGCGTAGCTACAAATGTGTGGAAACAGAGGATATATGCGCAGTAGGTCAAAGCATATGCACAGTTATGGCAGAGAATAAATGCGCAGGAATAGGTAGAAAAAGCACAAGAAGTCAGTACAAATGCACAGTAGGTTGAGATATATGCACAACTCTAGTTTTTTGAATGCTTTTGCAGTTATTTCCCTTTGGCACGTTTTTGTTTTTGGTTGAAAACTTGGTCTTTTTTGCTTTTAATTTTTAATTATGGCAGATAAAGACACAACAAACACAAAGAAGTTTTCATGATTTTTATCTTTTATTATTTTTTTATATTTTTGTGGACTTTTTGACACAAGAACAATTACAATCTTAGGCTGGAAAAGATAGTATTTGTTGAGTTCCCTAGCTGTGCATATTCAAAGCATGTAGCTTCAGGATCTGGTAGCACCGGCTCCCCTCCACGGTACTCACTTCTCACGCATACTAGATCTGGGTTTTCTTAGGCTCATCCCCCCACCGAACCTTAGGATTGTCCCTGTTACCTCTAGTAAGAATCACATGAGTCGGGGCCACTTCAAAGGTCCCACCTTTTGCACCAACAAATAGAAGGATTTGGGTTACTAAAACAATGGTTCATAGTGGGGGAACATCTAAGGGACTGGCACTTCACAAGCATCTAGCAAGCCACTTAAGGCTCTAACTAACCTTACTAGGAGTTTAATATACACAAAGGTACACCCCCTTTCAAGCTAGCATTGTATGGTGAGCGCTCATACCGGTTAGACTTGGTTTTCACCTTATTCTCAATTTACATATAGCAGACCAGATGAAATTACCACTTGGGGTCACCAATGAGTTCTCCGTACGGATGTGTCTCAAGGGTAGGCCCACGTCCTAAAAAGAAGAGAATAGAACCATTTCTCTTACACTCAAGATCCTTTTGAAGGCGAGGGGAGAGGAAACTTTGATTCTAGCCCTTGGGTAATACAAAGTGTGCAAGTGCACCAAACATGACAAACAAGTGCTAATGTTCTTTTTAAGTCTAAATCCAAATGTTCCTAAGATCAAACAATGGTTCTTTTTAAGCCCAAATGAGGTGTTTGCCTAACTAAACACACAAAGGTTCATTTTAAAGCCCAAAACAAAAGTGTGCCTAATTTAGTGATAAATGATTGTTTTTTGACTGCTCAAACCTACAAAAGATATATCAGAAGTTTCTTTTCTCCTTTCTTTGACAAGCATTTAAGTCAAGCTGCATAGATAAATCATTAGTTTCTAAGAAAACACACTAGATTTAAGCTTGGAAAGATAGTTAAACTTTGAATGTAAAAATAACTAATAAAATGATAAAATTACTTGATCAAACCTACTCCATTGTGAAGTTCACGGAATTAAATTTCTAACAAGTGTTTATTTGCACGATTACGAGTTCGTATGCTCCTATTATGGTAAAAAGAAAAAGATACCACCCTTATGGCATGTAGAAGAAGGCATGATGGAGAATTGTTGGATAAAATGATGCACCCTATGGAAGCATCTTTTGGATTGCTGGATAAAAGGATGTGAAAGCACCCTTTGGACCGCTAGATAAAATGATGTACCTTGTGGGAACACCCTTCAGACCGCTAGATAAAAGGATGCACCCTGTGAAAAAGCTCTTCAGACAGTTGGATAAAAGGACGTGGAAGCACCCTTCGGACCACTGGATAAAGTGATGCATCCTATTGAAGCTTTGGACCACTGGATAAAAGGATGCACCCTATGAAAAATCTCTTCAGACAGTTGGTTAAAAGGACATGAAAGCACCCTTCGGACTGTTGGATAAAGTGATGCACCCTATGGAAGCACCCTTTGGACCGCTAGATAAAAGGATACACCCTGCGGAAGCACTCTTTGAACCATTGGATAAAAGGATGTACCCTGCAAAAAAGCTCTTTGGATAGTTGGATAAAAGGATACGGAAACACTCTTCAAACCACTTGATAAAGCGATGCACCCTACGGAAGCACCCTTTGGACCACTGGATAAAAGGATGCACCCTCAAAAAAATCACAGAGATTTTTTTCAGTCTCTGATTTTTGTGAATTAACAAGTGATTCTAAGGTTTTTGACCCTTTTGAGCACGTTGGTGATGTCAGTTTCAGCCCAGGAGGTAACCTTTTGATAGATCCTTGCAAAACTTGACAATGGTGTTTAGAGAAACACAAATTTTTACTACAAAAAATTGTAAAAAACATAAAATTGAACGGTGGTCGCCAAAAATGTAATGGGTAAAAGTGGATAATATCATAAATTAATATCAAACCCAAAAACACAATAGAACATGTAGATAACAAAAGCTTTAAAATAAGAATGAATCATACAACCTTTGTTACGCCACAGCTTCCATTAGTTGCCTATTCTCGATCAATCTTTTTGTTGTGAAGACTGTGGCCCTCAGGAAGCGCACTTCCTTGCTTTGTTCTTCAAGATGGCGATGGAGAAATGACTAGGATACTTCTTGCAGTGAAGATGAACTTCAAATATAAAGGAGGATGATCACAAGCTATAGATTGATATGGAATGATATGGTGCACTGATAATTCTGCAGAGTAATGATATGGAAAGCTTGGATTTTTGAAATGGAAGAATAGGGTTGTATTTATAGACTTGAGAAGGAGAAGATCAACGGTTGAGAAGAAATAAGAAAATCAATGGTTGAGAATGGCTGAGAGAACATGCACGAATAGAAGGAGGACATGTGTCATAGAAAAAGCTATTCTCTTTGAGTTAACTACTTTCATGACAAAGATAAGATTTGCTTTTCATAAATTAGAATGTTTTATTCTAATTTAAGAGTTATTGATAAAAACAGGATTGTTTTAAATCAAAAAACTCAATTTTTGCTTTTGCATGACAAGAAAGATTTATTTTTAGAAGATTTTGGAAGATAAGAAAACAAATTAAATAAATAAATTTATTTAATTACTTGCACATGATTTGGAAGAATAAATAAAATATTTAATTATATTTTATGTTTGGAGAGTGAGAGGATTTAAATAAATTTAAATGATTTATTTAAATTTGGAGGAATAAAATTTGACTTAATTAAATAATTTAGAATTATTTAATTGCTTGGAAGAATTTAATTAAATAAAGGATTTTATTTAATTTTGACTTTAGAAGAGATAATTAAATATTTTAATATTTAATTAACTTAGAGGAATATGAATCAAATAAATAAATTTAATTAGTTATTTATTGATAGAGGAAGGTAGACTTAAATAAATATTAAAAATATTTATTTAGACAGAGTCGTGTCATTTTTAGGTGTATACAGTAGGTAGTCTAGAATATGAAGAAAATATTCAGTATGTAGGTACATAAGATGCACCCATCCAACCCACTTGGATGGTCCCTATCCCCTGAGCTTACACTTGATCCAAACACAATACACGAGTGCTATGCATACTATCAAAAGCATCATCACTTCACACAATAATCATCAATCATCAAATCAACTTCAACCACAACTTATGGCCTATATCTTTCTGCCCATCATTTGACTTTATCCTAATCATCCAATCGATCCTTGCCTTAATGGATATATCGTTCCTACAATATGCAAAATCAATCAAATCCACACCTATCTTGGCAAGAGATACAATGGTTGTTTGTTCGGTCAGTTGGTCTTTTTGATTATTAACTTTTATCTTTTCTCCTATTCAAGGATCATTTCAAAACTACCTTGATCTCACTATATCATGGTACGTGGTGAAACACCTAAATGGGGCATGGTCATTGCTTTTGTATGCTATGCTTGTGGGTTGTTCTCATTACTCCAAGTTGGTATTCATATCTTGTGAAATGTAGGGTCAATTCTAGCATATTGATCCCCTTTTGCATCTAAGGTTCATCATACCTTTTGTGTACTAAGGGCTTATGCTATGGATCCCCCTCATTATCTATACAAGGTTGTACTATCTTGGACATGCATGGGATCATCCTATTGTTTGCAAGTCTAGTCCATGCAAAGGATGGATATACATCATCACCTTGGTCCTTCATACCTTGGTGAAAATATCCTCTTTGCTATAATAAACCTAGGATTAATCTCAAAATATCCACACAATACTCATCCCAACCCATCATCCTTGACCTACCCTCATCCCCCATCAACTAAACCATGTGGTTATTATAAAAATCATCTCACCTTGGCTTTGTATTAGTGAAGAAAAAGACTCCCCCCATCGTAACAAATTCTAACCATTCTACCCATCGCATCCAATTCCAACCTACCCACCTCAAAAGTGGCCCTATAACAATGTGGCTGAAGTGATTGAGGGTACACCATCCCCAATCTATCCCAATCCCCTCCTAACCATCCAACCCTCCCCCCATCCATCAACATGGATCTGAAAACACATGTATCATGACCAGCGTCATCCATCCTCCATACATAGCATCATCATTAGAACATAAACCACATCATAATCATTACCATATTATTGCATTAATAATTTTCAATCTATCATATCTCTTTGCATTTCATTATCCATTCATAATATATGTTTATTAATATGAGCATATATTTTTCATTTTCATCACTTTGCATTTCCTTATCCATTCATAATATATGTCTATTAATCTAAGCATATATTTTCCATTTCATCACTTTGTATTTTATTATCCATTCATAATATAAGTTTATTAATCTAAGCATATATCCATTACATATTACATAATCATCACAAGGCATAAACATATGTCATCATCATAATCCATCAAACACATCCATAAAACCATAATCATCCATATACATGACATAGAACATCCATAAACCATTATGCACATCAAATAATAACATCATACATCCATACATCTATGCATAAATCAAATCATCATAAACATACAACATCCATATACATCCATCAAGTTCATCCATAAACATCATGAATACATCCATACATCCACATCAAAATCATAAAAACATCACATGAATAATCCATAACATCATCATATATCATAATCAAAACATACACATAAATACATCCATATAACCACCACCAAAATCAATCATCTCATATAAATGTCAAATCAATAATGATCATGATACAAAAATGTTGGTGCAGTCACAGTCAGAGGGTTCACAGAATGAACTGTCCAAACCATGCAGCTAGAGTAAACACAATGAAAATAACATAATTGCATAATGCAATGGAAGATTCATATATTCATAATATCCAAGAATTATAAAGCTCATATGCTGGTAACATGCAGGCTACAATCATGGGCTCCTTGGCCTACTTTCTGGGTTACAACAGAAAAGAATGATAGGGCATTGAAGTGCCTTCTGGAAAGAATATCTCATATAAACTATCATAAATTGCTAACTATTCACTACTTATCCAGAACTAATGATACATCTAAGAGATCTATATATATCATCTCCAAGCTCATGAAATCCTCTGCGTCGGGCAAAAGAGGTTACAAACTCCACTGAAAGATGAAGCATGTAGAAACAAGTAGGTTGGCCTTAAACATCTGGTATTGCTCTGCAAATGGGTGAAACTTGGTGCAAACATCAAGGAAGGTCTATCTGATCTTTATGTGCCTTGTGATATGTTTCATTTAGCTCTGAAAGTCACAGAAGTGCTCCGCAAACCTTCTCCTTCAATTGACTATCTGAATGCTTTGCTCTGTGAAAGTTGATGATCTCTTGATAGTGATAACTTTTAGCAGACAAGTCCAAATGACCTAAAATTTGTATATGATGTAGATGATGATATCTAGCTGCTAAGTCCTGCTCCATGAGCTCTAATATGAAGATGTAGTATAAAATGGTGAAACTGCAATTGACTAAACTGAACTGAAAATGCAAGAAAAGAAAGAATGCAAATGTTTTTGGTTGATGTAAGATTGCTCTGCAACCTAGGATGCTCCTACATCAGACACCTAGGGTTGTTGAAAAAGTGAGTCCCTCACTTTTCTGGGGCTAGAGGAAAACCATGGTAGTCCACCTCAACCTAAGATATCCATGATGAATCTTCTTCTAGTCATCCTTTCCATTTTACCAAATATTCTCTATATTGTTTACCTCTGGTACTACGTCCATCTCTTCTATCCAAGATGTCCTCTATGTGCTCCGATTGATGCTATGGCAACTGATTCTTCAAACCATCTTCAACGCTGTAACTTGATTCTCCTTCATGATACTAATATAAGTTTGTGATGTTGAATATAGGTGATATACCAAATGTCTTTGGTAGGTCTATTTCATATGCATTTCCTGAATCAAACTTCTTAAGAATCTTACATGGTCCAAACTTCTTCATCTTCAACTTGTTATATGTCCCCATGGAAATCTCCCTTTCTCAGATATACCATTACTTCATTTCTAACTAAAAATTATTTGTCTCCTCTTCTCATATGCTTGCTCCTTATACTTGCTATTCATCTCCTCTAGATGCTTCTTGACTTGATTATGTATTGTCTCCATGTATCCTACAAATTCTTCTACCCCTGCACTTTTCTTGTTTTCCATACCGATGTCTCTCAACTCTACCACTCCTCTAGGGTTGGTTCGTATCGCAACCTCAAATGGTGTCTTCCCTGTACTCCTATTCATTGAATTAACGTATGAAAACTCTACTTGTGGTAAAATTAGATCCTAATTTCCTACCTTATATCCAACCAAACATCTCAATAAGTTACCTAGACTCCTATTTACCACTTCTATTTGTCCATCTATCTGTGGATGAAATGCTAAACTGAACTTTAGGTCTTTCTTCAACTTATTCCACAATGTTCTCCAAAAATATCAAATGGATCTTGTATCCCTATCTAAAACTATACTCTTAGGTAATCCATGCAATCTCACAATCTCTTTGAAAAATAGGTCAGCAACATGCACTGCATCATTTGTCTTCTTACAAGGAATAAAGTGTGCCATCTTTGAAAATATGTCCACTACTACAAATATAGAATCATATATTGCCAGTATGTGCCTAACTGATATTATCATTGATGTCAACATATCTGTGTTGTCATTGGTGTCAACTGTGCTCTTGTTTTGATGCCTTCTTTTAATAAGTTAGATGTTGAAGATAAGGAATAAGTATTCCAGATATTGAATTTCCAAGTGCTTTTGAGAAAATCTGCCCCTCCAATGGAAACAGTGTAATGAAGAGTAACTTTGTTTACAATAGAACAGTCTAGTAGATTGCTCCACATTTCCTATAGAATGAATATCTTTGTGTATGGATTGGAAGTTAATTAGAGACATGTCTGAATTTGCTATGTTCCAAGTTTGAGCCTCTAGTATGAATATTTGAGTGAGTTATGTTCACCAAAATGGAAAATGCTTTTTTCTGTATGTTTGGTGATGACAAAGAGAATGTATTATGCTCCGCATTTAAGTATATCAGTTTGTGGTTCTGGAATCTAGTTTGTAATGTTGTTATGTGCCTTCAACTCTAATGGTTCATTGTTTGGTGGTCTGTAAGTGATCTTTTTCTTATGATAGTGGCTGACAGTTATGTTAATGTGCTATAGTTTAAAGAATCTTATGAATAAAGTGATCAAATGTGGTGCGGAAGTTCTTGATGATTATAATATGCTTGTGGATGTCTCGTGATTGTGTTCCTATCTTTTGATTGGTTCGTAAAGAGTAATTTGGATCGTGGAAGAAGATTGTTCCTAGAAGACTTAGTGCTAACACTAGTCTTGGCTAACTTGGTTGTTTTCACTACTTGTGAAGATGTATTGAATATTAAGGAAGCATGTTGTGGCATGGAAGATTGCATTTGAGTCCTAGCTAAGGCATAATGTGATCTGCATACATCTTTTCCTTAGGTAATTTTATTTAGGTCGAGACCTATTTCTATGTATGTTTGTAATGCTGACCTTGGAGATTGTTCCAATGGTTGATGAATGTAATGCCAACCTTGATGTATATTCCAAGGTTGATGAATTGTATAAAAACATATAATGAAGATGTGAAAAAGATGTCCTTGTGCAAAAATGTGAAGATAAGTGAGAAGGTGTAAGAAAAGCATAGTAGAGGAGTTATACTGTGCTTCAACAGAACTAAATCCAGGCATGGAGTAGATGATATCAAATCAGTTCACCAACCCTTGGCAATGAGCCACCCCTTGGTAGTTGTTGATGTTGATGTTAGTCAAAACAACATGAAATAAAAGTTATACAACAACCTTTATTTATCTTGAAAGATACAATAAATTCAAAATGAATTTATGATCCCAAGTCTCTGTGCATTAGTTCATAATGATCTGACGTTACTCAGTGGTTGATGTGTGTTGCTGTTAATAAGTTTGGGGCCTTATGTACTTTAGTAATTTATGCAAAGTTCTTCACTATTCCTCTAAATATCTTGTCTTTTATACTTGCTCTACAAAAATCTTCACCAATTCTACCTCTGCACTATGAATTTGTTCAAATAATGTGCCTATAGTTTGATATTTGCATGATATTTTCAACATTACATGCATTTAGCTCAAAATATGCTAATGGTTTTCAGCTATCTATGGGCATCTGCATATGTAATATGTTATGCTTTTCATTTTCTATTATTTGTAGTTAGGATGAGGGTGATTCAATGAAATTAAAATGAGAAAAGGGGTTTAGAGAATGAGATTCCTAAAATTACTTAACTGAGATCACCGATCCACATACATATTCCAATATAGTAATGAAGAGGAGAAAACTAAATCATACTTCATCGGGACATTCCACAAATCTGTATGATCCAGTGCAAATCTTCAAAGGAAAAGTTGACAACAATATGCAATAAAATGAAAGCACTTTAATTGAACGTAGCATTTCACCACTACATATCTAGTAATCAACTTGAAGATTACGTAAAGTTTACAATCAGGATGTAATATGTAGCTTCATCTCCATCCAGTATGATTTAGAACAAGTACATTTACAATGATCTGAAGAAAGAACCTTGAATAGTTCAACAATTCAATCTCCACCAGTCTCAGTAATCTGATCTCCTATCGGGTCTACACTAATTGGCCTTATTTCTACCAGATCTTCTCTCTGTTGTCAAATGACAAGTCATGGCCTTTTTATAGAACAAAGGCTAGAAAATAGTTACATTGATCCAACAATCAGGATCCTCTCATGGCAATCAATGGTTCAGATGAATCACACATGATTGCTAGTTGGCAATCACATAGCCGGCGGAGATTATTCAACATCTTTGACTTAGTCCACCCTCCAGCTAGAAAACAATGTATTTGGTGATATCCTCTTCGGCTCTGGTTCATGTCGTCATTGTCCACAACTTTGCAATTTTATCCATTTTAGCTTCCTTCTGCAACATCCAGCCAATCCCCAAATAGATCCAATATCATGCGATAGACAGACAAGAATAAAACATAATCATTTAATACAGTAGTAGGAAAGTAAAAATTACATTAAATTAGGCACTAAATGTGCAAACACAGATATCAGGTTATGAATATCAGGCTGAATGTAAAAATATGCATATCAAAATGCCCATATGACGTTGAAAAGGTCTAGCCAACCATCGTTGACCCAAAAACATGCTATCGGGCCCTCAAATGGCTTCTTTTCCTCCCGTTTTGATTTTATATCTCTCTTTGTATATCACATACATATGGTCATGTATATGTTATACATGCACTTTTATACTATTATACATGAAAGAAATGATGACGTCATTGTCATATTTTGACTTAATGACCCTTTTCACTATTAAGTTCACTTTTGTATCTTAAATGCAATTTCTTTACCTTTTCGCCTTTTCTGCATATTCAACTCTTTGTATATGTCAATGCATATCTTATACAATTGTCAAACATACAAACGCAAACATTACCAAGAATCCACAATGTTTAAGTTTCTATCTGCATCTGGTTTGAATATGCAATTGTATGTTTCACCCTTTTGTATATGTTATGCAGATGCGGACTTCAAAAGGTTCATAAAACATATTGAACTTACCTTTTGAATCTGGCTTTGTATCCACAACTATATGTATTACCTCCTGTATATCATATACATGCGCTTTTCACTTTACTTACCTTATACATACATGCATGGATCTCAACCCCTTCGTGAATTAAAATGGAATTAACTTCAATTATGGCTTTGTATATATCTTTTGCATATCCTTTTGTATCTCGAATACATACAAACCTTTATGTATACAACTTTGGATTTTAACTTTCATGAAATGCACCCTAAAAAGATGTCGGGTCTGGATATGCATATTAGTTAATATCAAGGATATTAATGAATATGACCCCCTTTCATATCGGGGATATGATGATGATGTCATCATCATAGTTGGGTTTCTTTACAATGGGATAGGATGACGTCATGGTCACTTTAACAAAGATCGGGCATGCTAAGAAATATGATAGATATTGAGAAATATCACCCTTGGAAGAGGATGACATCACATGCATATCGGGTGTTCCTTCTATCAAATTAAGATGACGTCAGGGTCATCTTGAAGGAATATGAGGGATATCAGGAAATATCACCCTCATTAAATGTGCGCAAGGGTATTTGAAGGGTAGATGACCCCTCACATTTAAATTTGACGTTCTTACATATTATCAAATATGCAGACATCGGGTCTCTTTGTTTAAAACACATGCATGGTGACATTGACGAATATCAGGGATATTAAGGAATATGACCCTGAGGATAGGTTTGATCAAACTTTGATCGACCATAACTTCCTACCCTTGAGGAATTTTAGGGTGATGCAAAAGGTAAACTTGCTTAGAATTTTACACTCTTTCACTTGGCAGGCTTCTTGGGGGAGAGACTCAGACTTTGAAAATTTGAGTTTAGACTTCAAGATCATGGGTATACTTGACATTAGGCATATGCATACTGACTAATGCTACTTTTACCATTACCATCCAGGGAGAGACAAAACAAGCAAAAGCAAAAAGTTGGGTCCCTATTTTGCTAAGGCAAAATGGGGTATGTTGTATAACCACACAACAACTTGCCACCAAAGAAAACAACAAAATTCAAATAATACAAGAGGTGAGGATAAATTGAAACATAATATTCCAACTCCTGTTAAGAATGAGCATCCTAATCCTCTAGATGGTATCATGTTCATCAATGTAACAATGTATTGATAAGGGATCAAGTGTGTACATGTGGTTAATATCCCTCATCTTGAAAGTGAGTTGAATAAACCAGTGATAGGTGTTAAGCTACATAGTTTGGTTCATCCCTCATAGCCAACTTGGATAGAGCTTTGTTGCCAGTAGGAGTCTATAGCCCCGACAAGGTTATCATTGCAATTCCCCCAAGTAGAGCCCCACTGCTAGCAGGAGTCCATAGCCCCAGTAGAGTTACTTGGATGGCCTAATTTTCTCTTTAGATATTCAATACATTTTTTTTTTAATAAGATGTCATCATGTAAGCACATTTAGCAAGGTGTGATCACTTGCTATTTTAGGTTGGGAATTGCAATGGTAGTAAGGGCAACCTTCAGATTTTTCACTTAACACTACATTGGTATGTTCAACAAACCCAAGGCTGTTAGGTGTGTTATGTGAGGATCTCCTTGACTCAAGAAAAAGTAATGCTGATGAATAGGATACCACATACCTGATCAAGGATACTTGCCAACATTAATCATAACATATGGATGAACTTATATCCAACTCTTGAATTCTAACAATTTTAGTGGTGTTCTTAAGTAACAAGGTGCATCAGTTTTGTCTAATCAAAACAAGAACTCAACAATGCAAAGCAAAAGTAAACACAAAGAAAATTGTACAAACAACTAACTACCAAAGGGAAACAACACAAAACAAGACATGAAAGCAAAGAAAAGAAACAAAACAACTACTCTATCAAACTATACACAAGACACTACAAGGCAAATAAAACCCATGGTAAGACCCAAAGACACTTGTATTTGCATACTTCCTTAGATTGTGTAGAAGCATCAGGGCACTAGTTATGGTTCTAATCCTAACAAATGCATCTTTGTATTCTGAAAAAAAATTCTTGTATTCTAAATTCATTGTGTTTAACAAAATAATTCCTAATGATTAGCAATTGAGGAAGTCCATCATGTTCATGATTGATCCATTGACATGTTTTATCCCCTGAATTTCCATAATCAAAATAGCATTCAACATTAGTCATTGGGAAAAGGAAAAATACAACCTGATAAATTTCCTATTCTGCTGAACATATTTCTTCATTGCCAGCTAGTCCTCCATTTGACTTTGCATTTTCATTTCTTGGCTCAATGTCTTGTCTAATTTCATCTTGAAGGATGTAGGGCTCTTGATATATTACTCCATCTTTATCCAACACCATCTCTTCATTCAGTAAGCATATCTGATCTTTGACTTCAAGAAACACCTTAATGTTTTCATCAATTCCCTACACATCAGCATCTAAGTGAGTATCTTCATCATCATAACCTAATATATAGAAATTTATCATCTCTAAATCATTTAACTACAGTGATGACACAACATTTGATAGATATGAATACTTCCCTATTTCATCTTCAAAATGATGCTGGATTGACATCTGATCATGCACAGTAACAACAGAACTTTCTGAATCTTCAATTTTCATGAACTTCTCATCAAATAATTTAGTCCTATCATCCAGTAAAGTGTTTGGTTCCATTATATTGCAACACTCTTGGATTTGATCATTCAGTTTAAAGAAATCGAATAATAAATCAAGATTAACTTCCTTTCCTATGACTCCTTTAATTGCTATAGTAGGAACTTCTTCAGTAGCAGTGCATTTTGATTCTTCCACCACCAGTTAACACTTTTCTATCAACTCATCCTTATCAAAACTACTCAATTCAGATCTAGAGAAATTATCCTGACAAGTGTTGAATAATTAAATATATTTATCAAGTGTATCAAGATCAATTTCACATTTTTTTCCCTATCATTACACCTTCTTTGCTAATTATCTGATGACTGAAAATAAGGTGTGATTTCTTCTCTATAATTTTTGAAAGATTCATACCTGCACTCTGCCTTACCCATATTAGGAAGTAGAGAACTCTTATCAATCTCACCATAAATGATTTGAGGAAAGATATTTCATTATCTTTATCTTCCAGAACTGGTTCACCTGTTTCATTTTCTAGACAATTCATGACCTTTAGTGTTGTAACTTCTTGCTGCTCCAGAATTCCTTCATTTTTTTGCCAAACTTCAGCCCTATACACATCTGAAAAGGGAATTAGTCCCTTTAAAGATAAATCCATCCTTGTAAGAAAAGTTAAACAATTAATTCCACCGTGCTCCACAGATAAATCCATCCTTGTAAGAAAAGTTAAACAATTAATTCCACCGTGCTCCACAGAATTGTGTATCTTGCATCTTTTGGATAAACCAAAATTAGATAAATTTTGAGGATAAAGCTGCTCATTTAAAGTTTCTAAAAGAAAGGAATATCAACTTGAAAATTGTCCTCATATGCATCGATCGAAATGAACTCTGGTTTAAATTTTTTAGAATTTTAAAATTTAATGAGATCTAACATATTTCAGAATAAAAACTTGAAAGCTCAGAAAATCAGACTAATCTTTGAAGTTTTAAGCTGGATCTTTGCAAAGATACAGTCAAATCCTCTCAGACAAGAGATATTTATGGTCATTAAACTCAAATTATAGAATATTTATGCAATATTCGTAGAAATACAAAGATTTCAATCACAGACCCTCCTTCTAGCACCAATTCTATTGATGTTGATGTTAGTCAAAACAATATGAAATAAAAGTTATACAACAACCTTTATTTATCTTGAAAGATACAATAAATTCAGAATCAATTTATGATTCCAAGTCTCTATGTATTAGTTCATAATGATCTGACATTACTTAGTGGTTGATGTGTGTTGCTGTTAATCAGTTTGGGGCCTTACGTACTTCAGTAATTTTTGAAAAGTTCTTCACTATTCCTCCAAATATCTTGTCCTTTATGCTTGTTCTACAGAAATCTTCACCAATTCTACCTCTGCACTATGAATTTGCTAAAATAATGTGGCTACAAGTTGATATTTGCATGATATTGATCATTATTTATGATTCTTTGCATGATATTTTCAACACTACATGTATTTAGCTCAAAATATGCTAATGATTTTCAATTATCTATGGGCATCTACATATTTAATTTGTTATGCTTTTCATTTTCTATTACTTGCAGATAGGATGAGGGTGATTCAATGAAATTAAAATGAGAAAAGGGGTTTAGAGAATGAGATTCCTAAAATTACTTAGCTAAGATCACTGATCCACATACATATTCTAATACAGTAATGAAGAGAAGAAAACTAAATCATACTTCACCAGGACATTCCACAAATCCATATGATCCAGTGCAAATCTTTAGAGGAAAAGTTGACAACAATAAGCAATAAAATGAAAGCACTTCTATTGAACACAGCATTTCAGCATTACATATCTAGAAATCAACTTGAAGATTATGTAAAGTTTACAATCAAGATGTAATTTGTAGCTTCATCTCCATCTAGTATGCTTTAGAACAAGTACATTTACAATGATCTGAAGAAAGAACCTTGAACAGGTCAACAATTCAATCTCCACCAGTCTCAGTAATCTGATCTCATGTCGGGTCTACACTAATTGGCCTTATTTTTGCCAGATCTTCTCTCTATTGTCAAATGACAAGTCATGGCCTTTTTATAGAACAAAGGCCAGAAAATAGTTACATTAATCCAACAATCAGGATCCTCTCATGGTAATCAATGGTTCAGATGAATAGCACATGATTGCCAGTTGGCAATCACATAGCTGGTGGAGGATATTCCAGCATCTTTGACTTAGTCCACCCTCTAGCTGGCAAACAACATATTTTGTGATATCCTCTTCAGCTCTGGTTCATGCCATCACTAGCCACAACTTTGCAATTTTATCCATTTTAGCTTCCTTCTGCAACATCCATCCAATCCCCAAATAACTCCAATATCCTACGATAGATAGACAAGAATTAAGCATAATCATTTAATAAACTAGCAGGAAAATAAACATTACATTAAATCAGGCATTGAATGTGTAAACACAGATATTAGGTTATGAATATCAGGCTAAATGTGAAAATCTGCAAATTCGAATGCCCATATGATGTTGAAAAGGTCTAGTCAACCATCGTTGACTAAAAAAGATGCTATCGGGCCCTCAAATGGCTTCTTTTCCTCCCATTTTGGTTTTGTATCTCTCTTTGTATATCACATACATATGATCATGTATATGTTATACATGCACTTTTACACTGTTATTCAGAAAAGAAATGATGATGTCATCGTCATATTTTGACTTAATGACCCTTTTCACTGTTAAGTTCACTTTTGTATCTTAAATGTAATTTCTTTACCTTTTCACCTTTTCTGCATATTCAACTCTTTGTATATGTCAATGCATATCTTATACAATTACCGAACATACAAACGCAGACATTACCAAGAATCCACAATGTTTAACTTTTTGTCTGCATATGGTTTGTATATGCAATTGTATGTATCACCCTTTTGTATATGTTATGCGGATGTGAACTTCAAAAGGTTCATAAAATAGATTGAACTTACCTTTTGAATCCAGCTTTGTATCCACAACTGTATGTATTACCTATTGTATATCACATACATGCACTTTTCACTTTGTTTACCTTATACATACATGTGCGGATCTCAACCCCTTCATGAATTAAAATGGAATTAACTTCAATTATGTCTTTGTTATATCTTTTGCATATCATTTAGTATCTTTGATACATACAAACCTTTATGTATCTAACTTCAGATTTTAACTTTCATGAAATGCACCCTAAAAAGATGTCAAGTCTAGATATGCATATTAGTTAATATCAAGGATATTAACGAATATGACCCCCTTTCATATCGGGGATATGATGATGATGATGTCATCATCATAGTTGGGTTTCTTTAGAATGGGATAGGATGATGTCATGGTCACTTTAACGAAGATCGGGCATGTTAAGAAATATGATGGATATTGAGAAATATCACCCTCGGAAGAGGATGACATCACATGCATATCGGGTGTTCCTTCTATCGAATTAAGATGACATCGGGGTCATGTTGAAGGAATATGAGGGATATTAGGAAATATCACCCTCATTGAATGTGCATAGGGGTCTTTGACAGGTAGATGACCCCTAAAATTTAAATTTGACGTTCACACATATTATCAAATATGTGGACATCAGGTTTCTCTGTTTAGAACAAATGCAGTGTGACATAATATCAGGAATATTAAGGAATATGACCCTGAGGATAGGTTTGACCAAACTTTGACCAACCATAACTTCCTACACTTGAGGAATTTCATGGTGATGCAAAAGGCAAACCTACTTAGAATTTTATGCTCTTTCACTTGGCAGGCTTCCTAGGGAGAGATTCAGACTTTGAAAATTTGAGTTCAGACATTAGGTATATGCATACTGACTGATGCTGCTTTTACCATTACCACCCATGGAGAGACAAAACAAGCAAAAGAAAAAAGTTGGGTCCCTATTTTGCAAAGGCAAAATGGGGCTTGTTGTGTAACCACACAACTGTAATGAGCCAATCTTGGTAGTGAGCCCTAACTTTTGCAGTGAGCATTTTGGGCAGTGAGCCTCTATTTTTTAGTATTGCTATAACATTTATTTTTGTGGGCTAACACCCACCGTTGTTTTTCCCTTATAATGTTTTCCATCTAAAAAATCTAGTGTCTCATGTGTTGATTATGTTATTGTGTTGAGTTTCTTATTTCATGCCTTCATGATTAAATCTGAATAATAGTGAACAAGTGTTTGATGTGTTAATGTTCATAAGTGGTCACAGTTTTGGATACAACTAATTCACCCCCCCTCTCAGTTTTCTGGTGCATTTCAACAATTGGTATCAGAGCAAGGTTCCTCAAAAGTAAGCCTAACAGCTTGAGGTGGATCCAGGATGTCTTACAGGAAGGAAGCTCCGCAATTTGATGGAATGAATTATTCTCTCTAGAAGGTATGAATGAAAATCCATCTCCTTTTTCTT
Source organism: Cunninghamia lanceolata (assembly GCA_027924645.1). Classification (NCBI taxonomy): domain Eukaryota; kingdom Viridiplantae; phylum Streptophyta; class Pinopsida; order Cupressales; family Cupressaceae; genus Cunninghamia; species Cunninghamia lanceolata. Next base: position 2,644,174 of record BSBN01000826.1, on the reverse strand, counting down.
GGTTATAGAGTGTGGAAAGCGACAGAGACAAAGTATACCATGCCTCAGAATGGTTTAACAATTGAAGATGAAATCAAAGAATATGAGTTAACTATAAAAGCTAGAGATGCTCTATTAAGTGCCTTGTCTAACACTAAGTTGATAAAGGTCATGGATCTAGAAACTACTCATGAAGTCAGGGAAAAGATGAAAAATCTGTATAAAGGAGATAAGTATGTAAAGTGCACCAAATTGTAGGGCCTAAAAGTGAAATATGAGGGTTTAAAGATGAGCGAAGATGAGAACATAACAACCTACATGTAAAAGGTTGATGAGATTGTCAATGGAATAAAAGGTATGGGAGGAACTATTGATGCGAAGGAAGTTGTGATGAAAATTCTTAGGTCATTACCTAAGTCCTACAGTCACAAGGTAGCTGCAATTGAAGAAGTAATGAGTGTGCAAGAAGTCACTAAGGATTGGTTGCTAGGAAAGCTTACAACTTTTGAGATGAGAGAGTTTGGTGATGCTCTGCCAAAGATTGAGTCTGCTTTCAAAGCCAGTACTTTAGAGAAGATCTCCAGAGATGAAAAGTACAAGGTGGAACTTGATGATAAGCTAGATGAAATTAAAGCCAACTTTGTTGACAGACTGCAAAGAGGATTTGATGATGAATTTAATGATGCTAGTACTAGTGCAAATGAGTGATTGTTTATTGCCATTAAAGAAGAACTTGTGTCTACTAATCCTACTAGCTGTGTGAAGGAAGAAAAACTAGTGGAAGAAAGTACTTTGGTTGTTCAGGTTGAGAAAGATAAGTATGAATGGATTATTGACAATGGATGCTCACATCACATGACCGGTGACAAAAGTAATCTTGTGATTTTGGAAAAGTATGATGGAGGTCTAGTTAGGTTTGGAGATAATGTAGCTAGTAAGATTTGTGGAAAAGGATCTATTTCTTTTGATGGAAAACACAACACTGATGATGTCCTATATGTGAAGGGTTTAAAGCATAATATTTTGAGTGTTGGTTAGATGTGAGACAAAGGTTATGATTTGAGATTCAAAGATAATGGGTGCAAGATCATGGAAAGCTCTGGAATAGTGATTTCTACTGGTAAGAAGACCAAAGGTAACATTTACCAATTAAGAGGAACTAATGATTATTGTTTGTTAGCTTAGACAAATGAGAGTTGGCTATGGCATAGAAGGATGTATCATATCAACTTTGATAATTTGGTGAAGATAAGTTCAGGATAGGCTATGATAGATTTACCAAAGCTTGTGAAACCTACCAATACCATTTGTAGGGAATGTCAGTTGGGGAAGCAGACAACAACAAGTTTCAAGAGTAAAGAGCAATTTTCTACTGGTTTGTTGGATCTAGTGCATACAAATTTGTGTGGTCCTACAAGGGTGAGGAGTCTACAAGGATATAGGTACTTCATGTTGCTTATTGATGATTATTCTAGAATGACTTCGGTCACTTTTCTAAGAGACAAATAAGAAGCCCTAGAAATGTTCAAATCCTTCAAGGCAATGGTTGAGAATGAGATAGAATTGAAAATTAAATGCTTGAGGTCTGATAGAGGGGGTGTGTTCACATCAAAGGAATTCAACATTTTCTATGAAGTGTATGGGATAAAGAGATAGTTGTCTGCACCTAGGACTCCTCAACAAAATGGAGTTGTTGAAAGAAAGAATAGGATAGTTGAAGAGGCTTCTATGACCATGATGAACAAAGTTGATCTACCAGAAGTTTACTAGAAAGAAGCTATACATACTACTATCTACATTCAAAATAGAGTTCAAGTCAAAGGTAATGGTACTAAAACTCCTTATGAGTTGTGGTATGGAAGAATTCCTACAGTGAAATATTTCAAAGTTTTTGGAAGCAAATGCTATATTAGAAGAGAAGAAGATCTAGGAAATTTTGATGCTAGCTGTAATGAAGGAATCTTCCATGGATACTCTACCAAGAGTAAGACCTATCAGTGCTACAACAAAAGGCTGAAAAAAATTGTTGAGAGTGCTAATGTGAAGGTGGATGAAGACAAGGAAAGAACATCAAATCTGAGAGGCTATGAATTAAATGAACCTATTGTCGCAGTAAATGAGAAGAAAGATGAATAATAAGATAGTTAAGATGAAGAAGAAAAGGCTCCAGAAAATGCAGTTAAGACTCCCAGGTATGTAAGGATCAATCACTCTGAAGATCAAATTATTGGAGACAAAAGCAAAGGGGTATTGACAAGGAAAAGAGTTGCAAAACAATAAGTGAATTACTATTTTCTTTCAAAAGTTGAACCAAAAATTGTGAATGAAGCTTGCAATGATGAAAATTAGGTAAAGGCCATGGAAGAAGAGCTGATGCAGATAGAGAAGAATCAAACTTGAGAATTGGTTCCTAGACCTGCTGATAAGAATGTGATTGGAACTAAATGGGTCTTCAGGAATAAGATAAATGAGAATGGAGAAGTAGTTAGAAACAAAGCAAGGCTATTATGCAAAGGATATTCTCAGGTTGAAGTGATAGATTTTGAGGAGACCTATGCTCCTGTGGCAAGAATTGAAGCAATTAGAATGTTTTTGGCATTTGTAGCATTCAAAGATTTCAAAGTGTATTAGATGGATGTTAAGTTTGCATTCTTGAATGGTGAGTTGGAAGAAGAAATCTAAATTAAACAACCAGAAGGATTTAAGTTATCAGACCAAGATGACATGGTGTGCACATTGAAGGCCTTGTATGGATTGAAGCAAGCCCCTAGAGCCTAGTATGCAAGGTTAGACAAGTATTTGTTACAATTAGGGTTCAGTAAAGGCACTGCTAACAACAATCTCTATTCCAAAATCATTGATAATCAAATCCTGATTGTTGTAGTCTTTGTTGATGACATTATCTTTGGAGGAAATGAAGGTATGTGCATGAAGTTTGTAGGAGAAATGCAAAATGAATTTGAGATGTCTATGTTTGGTGAAATGAATTTCTTCCTAAGTCTATAAATTACTTAATCAAATAAAGGAATCTTCATTTCTCAGTCTAAGTATGTGAAAGAGTTGTTGAAGAAGTTTGGGACGGAGGACTCCAAACTAGTATGTACTCCCATTGTGACTAGTTGAGAAAAACTAATGAATCACCTAAGACTGATTAGAAAAGGTATAGATCTATGATTGGATGATTGATTTATCTAACTCAAACTAGACTTGATATAATGCATGCAGTATGTCTTGTGGAAAGATTTCAAGAAGATCCTAGAGAGTCACATGTGATGGAAGTCAAAAGAATCTTGAGGTATTTGAAAGGCACATCAGATCATGGCTTATGGTATCTAAAGGATAATGATTTCACACTCAATGCTTATACAAATACAGATTGGGCTGGAGATGTTGATGATAGAAAAAGTACAAGTGGAGGTGCATTCTTCTTGGGAAATAGATTGGTTTCATGGCTAAGCAAGAAGCAAGATTCAATCTCATTGTCTATTGCAGAAGTAGAGTTTATTATAGCAACATGTTGTTGCACTCAAGTGTTATGGATGAAGCTAACTTTGAAGGACATAAGAGTTGTGTATGAAGATCCAATTGCAATCTTTTGACAATACAAGTGCTATAAACATTTCAAAGAACCCAATGATGCACTCAAGAACAAAGCATATATATATATATATATATATATATATATATATATATATATATATATATATATATATATATATATATATATATATATATATATATATATATATATATAAGGTATCACTTTTTGAGAGAAAAGGTGACAAAGAATGAAGTAAAAATGGAATATGTGTCTATAAAGGATTAGATTGCAAATATTTTTAGTAAGCCTCTACCTAAGGATACTTTTGAGTATCCTAGAGAAAAGTTAGGGGTTATTACCCTTCCTACTCTGAACTAAGATGCATAGGAATGCATCAATCTAGTGGAGCCTACAGCCTCATTCATTGATCTAGATTAATGTTTTGAGAGCTACCTCTCAGGGGGAGTAGCTAGATGTTACTAGCATGAGTTCTTGACAAAGAGTAGTAAGTATTACAATATTATTTGATCAGAGCCGCAGAGTGCAAGTATGTGCCCTTTTCCATTGATGTCAAAGGGGGGAGAAATCATGTGAAAAACTTAGGGGGAGAAAGAATGCAGATGTGTAAAAAGAAAGGGGGAGTATCTTGTCTTGATGGTCTTTACAGTTTTTCACATCATATGTTTCCATCAATGACAAAGGGGGAGATCATTGCAAGTATGCACCTAACTGGTGTTGTCATTGATGTCAACATATCTGTGTTGTCATTGGTGTCAAATGTGCTTTTGTTTTTATGCTTTCTTGTAATAAGTTAGATATTGAAGATAAGGAATAAGTATTTTTGATATTGAATTTCCAAGTGCTTTTGAGAAAATTTGCCCCTCCAGTGGAAACAATGTATTGAAGAGTATCTTTGTTTACAATAGAATAGTCCAGTAGATTGCTCTGTATTTCCTATAGAGTGAATATATTTGTCTACGGATTGGAAGTTAATTAGAGACATGTTTGAAGTTACTATGTTCCAAGTTTGAGCTTCCGATATGAAGATTTGAGTGAGTTATGTTCACCAGAGTGAAAATTGCTCTTTCTGTATGTTTGGTGATGACAGAGAGAATGTATTATGCTTCGCATTCCTCTGCATTTATGTATTTTAGTCTACTGTTTTGGAATCTAGTTTGTAATGTTGTTATGTTCCTTCAAATCTAATGGTTCATGGTTTGGTGGTTCCCAAGCGATCTTTTTCTTATGACAGTGGCTAACAGTTATGTTAATGTGCTCCGATTTGTAGAATCTTATGAATAAAGTGATCAGAGGTGGTGCGGAAGTTCCTGATGATTATAATATGCTTGTCGATGTCCCCTGATCATGTTCCTATCTTTTGATTGGTTCATGAAGAGTAATTTGGATCATGGAAAAAGACTGTTCCTAGAAGACTTAGTGCTAACACAAGTCTTGGCTAACTTGGTTGTTTTCACTACTTGCGAAGACACATTGAAGATTGAAGAAGAGTGTTGTGGCGTGGAAGATTACATTTGAGTCCCAGCTAAGACATAATGTGATCCACATACATCTTTTCCTTAGCTAATTTTGTTTAGGTCTAGACCTATTTCTATGTATGTTTATAATGCTGACCTTGGTGATTGTTCCAATGGTTGATGAATGTAATGTCGATCTTGATGTACATTCCAAGGTTGATGAATTGTGTAAAAACATGCAATGAAGTTGTGAAAAAGATGTCCTTGTGTGAAAATGCAAAGATAAGTGAGAAGGTATAAGAAAAGCAGAGTAGAAGAGTTATATTGCGCTTCAATGGAACTAAACCCATGCATGGAGTAGGTGCTATCAAATCAGTTTACCAACCCTTGTCAATGAGCCACCCCCTGGCAGTGAGCCAATCTTGGCAGTGAGCCCTAAATTTTGTAGTGAACATTTTGGGCAGTGAGTCTCTATTTTTCGGTATTGCTATAACATATTTATTTTTGTGGGCTAACACCCACAGTAGTTTTTCCCTTATAGGGTTTTCCATGTAAAAAATTTGGTGTCTCATATGTTGATTATGTTATTGTGTTGAGTTTCTTATTTCATGCCTTAATGATTAAATCTGAATAACATTGAACAAGTGTTTAATGTGTTAATGTTTATAAGTGGTCAAAAGTTTAGAGACAACTAATTCACCCCCCCCCCAATGCTCTTAGTTGTCTAGTGCATTTCAACATCATATCCCCTCTATGTTCTTGGCAAACCTAATATGAAATCCATGCTTATGTCTTCCCAAAGTTTCTTCGGTACTATCAAAGATTTATACAAACTAGTCTTCTGACAACTCTACACAAACTTCCTTACATCCTTATATATCTAAGGCTAAAAGTAACGCTCACTTACCAAATCTATTGTCTTGTCAATTCCAAAATGCCCTGCTAATCCACCACTATGCTTCTCCTTGATCAAATTGTCTCTGATTGAAATCTGAGGTATACACAACTGATTTCCTTTGAACAGTATATCCTCCTAAATAAAATAATCTAACCACTTGCTTCTATCTATCACAATAGGTTCCTTACATGCTTTCCATGTTTCTACAAAATCAAGATCTTCTTCATACATATGCTTTAGTTCCTCAAATCCTAATACTTCTATTCTCATCTTTGTTAGCAAATTCCTTCTTCTATTAAATGCATCTGTAACTTTGTTTGACTTTCCACTCCTATGCTTCAATACAAATGTGTAACTCTACATGAACTCTACCCATCTCATATGTCTCTGATTCAACTATCCTTGACTATTCAAATATTGTAAAGCTTGATGAACTGTATACAACACAAACTCCTTAGGAAACAAGTAATGTCTCCACTTCTTCAAATCTTGTATTATGGCATAGAACTCCTGATCATAAACTAAATATCTTCTCCTTGCATCATTCAACTTCTCACTAAAATATGCTACCAGTCTACCTTCTTCACTTAACACTGCTCCTATTGTATTTCCACTTGCATCACAGTCCACTTGAAATACTTTGTTAGAATCTGGTAATGCTAACATTGGTTTCTGTATCACTTTCTTCTTCAACAATTTAAAACTCTTATATGCTCCTGATGTCCACTTAAAATCCTTTCTATCACCTCTCATTGTCTCTGTCATAGGTGTGCATACTGAACTAAAATTTCTAATGAACTTCTTGTAAAAACTAGCTAATCCATGGAATGATCTGACTTCTCCAATGTTCTCAAGTGTTGGCCACTCAATAGTTGCTCTAACTTTCTTAGGTTCCATCTTCAATCCTTCCACAGAAATCACAAATCCCAAATATACCAATTCTTCCTTCATGAAATTACATTTCTTGATGTTTATCAACAATTTCTCTTCTCTCAACCTCTGCAATACTTGTTTAATATGCCACAAATGTTATTCTTTTGTCTTACTGAAAATCAAAATATCATCCAAGTACACAATAACAAACTTACCCAAGAATTTCTTCAAAACTTCATTCATCAATCTCATAAAAGTACTCGGTGCATTAGTCAATCCTAAAGGTATCACTAACCATTCATACAATTGTCTTGAATGTAGTCTTCCACTCATCTCATTCTCTAATCTTGATTTGATGGTATTCACTCTTCAAATCTATCTTTGTGAAATACATTGCTCCACTTAAATAGTCCATGATGTCATCCATCCTTGGCAATGGAAATCTATACTTAACAGTGATCTTATTGATTTCTCTAGAGTTTGTACACATCCTCCATTCTCCATCTTTCTTAGGTGCTAATACTGTAGGTACTGCACATTGTTGGAAAGAGACACATTGTAGCTTCATGATTATTGTCATTGATGGCAACAAAGTTCATCCCACACATCCACAAGACATGGTGTGCCTATACCGGAAGTCAAATTGAAGAGTGTTGTGGTCTGGTAAGCAAGAATAGAGCATGTGGCAAGGTCTGATAGTCAGGTCCAGATCTCTCAGAGGAAGTATCTTTGTAAAGTGTAGACTTGGAGAAGTCAAGAGGAATACCTTGACTGATAGATTCCAGGGATTGAGCCTCCAGTGGTGAAAGAATGAAGAGATATGAGCACCTAAGTATTGGGGTCCTGTTTAGCAGAGTAGATAGAGGAAGAACTGACCGGCAGAGCATCAGACATTATTCCGGATGAGTTATTGGGGATGATCAAGTTTCTTAAAGTATCATTCATGATTGGCCGACATGATTGATGACTTCTGTAAGTGTCTCCTTGATACACATCACTTGATAAGTAAGGATTCAGCTGACAGATTAGAGTTTGGGAAAATATTGACTATTCCGGATGCCGACTAGAAAGGTGTTGAAATCATTGGTATGAATATATATACTAGATGGATTTGGATGTGAAGTGGTGTGTCGAATACTGAGGTGTGCGAAGAAAAGTAGAAGAGCAGTGTGGAAGTAGTAAGGCAGGTCCGGTATGTGAAAGGATAGCAACACAAAAGAAGAGAAAGGATGAAGTGCAGTAGATCAGTATACTAAGCCTAACCAGAACTGAACTCTAGCATATGTGGATGCTTCTCATTAGTTCAAGTATCTTGTTACTCTCTTTATAACTTGTAGACAGTGAGTTTGTTGTAGGCAGTGAGCCTCTTGTGAGCAGTGTGCTAGGGCAGTGAGCCCTAATTGGCAAGTGCCATTTTGTACTTCTATTCTTCTAACAGAGAATATACTCTTGGGTTAGTCACAACGTGGTTTTTCCCTTAACAGGGTTTTCCATGTCAAAATCATTGTGTTATATCTATTGACTTTGTTTCTGCTTTTATGATTATGGATGCCTATTTGTTTTGATGCTGCACTAGTTGTTAAAGAAGAACAGAAAGTTAAATTAATTAAGATAACTGATTCACCCCCCTCTCAGTTATCAACAATTGGTATTAGAGCTAAGTTGCTCCAAACAGAGCCTAACAGCTTGAGGAAGATCTGGGAATTCAAATGGATGTGTATCGCATGAGGGAACAACTTCAGTATTCCCTAGATGATCTTAAGCAATCTAACTCTGAAGTCAATGAATTAAAGGAAAGACTGAAACATGATGATGATTTCATAAATGAACTAAAAGGGAAACTAAGTATCTCTATGAAAAAGAGAAAGGATCTACTTCAGCAATTGGCAAGTCAAAGTGAAGCCAATGATACAAATGAAGATCTGAAGGAGAAAACCAAGTTATGTGAAAAGTTATCAAAAGAGGTCATTATGGTAAGACATGAAATGGAATTAGGAGTTATGAAATTTACCCAAGAAATTGAAGAGAAAAGAAAAATTGAAGATGATCTAAGACAATCTCTCAAGGAGAAATTAGAAGACTGCCACAAAATGGACAGAATAATCAGGCATCTAGAATCTGATCTTGAAGAGGCTAGAGATAATGAATAAAAACTTGAGGATCAAATAGACACTCTTAAAAAGGATCTTCAAACATCAAATGAATACAAAGAGAAATTCAAGATAAGTTCAGCTCAACTTGAAGTTCTTCTTGAAATCCAAAAGAGGGTAGATGACAAGCGTAGCTTGGGATATGAGAAAGGTGAAAGCTCTGGATCCGGTCAGAAGAATTTTGGCTCAAGAAACCTAATGCTCAAAGATATCCATCCTTCAATGGTTACTACCACAACTACAATAACTTGGGTCATAAAGCTAATCAGTGCAGAAAGAGAATGAATCAGACTAATACATCTTTCTCAAGACAGTGTTTCAACTACAAAAGGTATGGTCACAAATCTCATGAATGTAGAAATATGCAAATGCACAATTCATTCAATGGTAGATGATTTGCATGCAATAGAATGGGACATATGGCTAATCAATGTAGATCAAGAGGATATCAATCAAATATGCAAAGAAGTGTTGTTTACCACAATTGCAATAGATCTGGTCATATTGCCAAATTCTGTAGAAGCAAGAATTAGGACAAAAGGGGTCCAGTACATCATAATGAGAATCAAGACAAAGGAAAAAGAAAAGTGAATGCGGATGAAGTTCAAAGTGAGATGAACAAGATTTGGGTAAAGAGAAGTACGAAAAATGTAGGGGATGGATCTGCACTAGAATTTGGTGCTAATATTCCTTCCAGAAATTAAAAAGTGAGCTCTAGCTCAGGGGGAGACACAAGGGAAACATTTTCCCCCAGCCAGTTAATTGGTGCCAAAATTGGCACAAGGAAAGTTGCAGATTAAAGGGTTCACAAAGGAACATCTAAATAAGCTTTGGTAAAGAAATGAAAGATCCGCAAGAAGATTTGAACAAGTTAATCTTCCAAGACTAATCCGGTTCAATAGTCATCCGGTAAGAAGTAGGTTTTTCATAGTTAATGATTCAAACTGAGGAATCTTGATCTGCAGATAGATGAAATGTTTGAAGAAAGGAAGATAGATTATAAATCATCACTAAGAACAACTCTAAATGCTTCTCAGTGATCTAGAAAAGATTTTTTTTCAGAATAAGGAGAACAAGGCAAACCAGAATAACTTAAGGTATGCATTTATTGCAAATGAAATTAGGGTTTGCAGAGAGATAAAAGGGTTTTTGTATTCATCATTTGTACATCTGCACTTGAGAAAAAGAGAAAAGGAGCTCTATGAACAAATTGTCTCAAGCCTCTCGAAGATAAACTGCAGAAGTCAATTCTTCTAGCAATCTGATTTAGCTCATACCGCGAAACCTAGAAGTGCAAGAGGTATTTTCCGTTCTTGAATATCTTTTTGTAAATCTTCTTGAAAATGCCTACTCTGAATGTTGTGAAGATTACTGATAGGCCGCGCCCTAAATTTAAGAAGCATCCCTACAAATCTCTTGAAGTGGATCCCTCAGGTGCATTTTCTAGCATTCTGCATGGTATTTTGCATGTAGAAGATGTTAGGGTTTACATTCATATGAATATAGAAGATTTTGGGGAATCCAAGTTAATGGATATCTATCACAAACAATTGATAGATGACTCTTTTGAACTCAAACCTCAGTACAAGGTTATCTGGGACAAACATTTTGGTCAGTACATCCATTTCCCCTATTTTGAAGAAGATGAGTGGGTCCAGTATGTGTTGAGTAGAGTGCATGATAACTTCTTATGGCTGAATAGACCATTTAAGATCACCAAGGATGCAATTAGGGCAGTAACTGGTTTGCACTCTTCCAGAGGGTTACCTGTTCTCAAATCTATCAAAAACCAAACTGTGAGTGAGGTTACCGGATCAAAATTTGATAAGAGAGCAATGACCATAGAAGATATCATTGATCTGGATATCAAGTTTGCATCTATGATAATTGGCTATAAGATATATCACTCCAGCAGGGAGAATTCAGTATCCAGAATTGCTATGTATACTGCTTATGAAATGTTGAGAAAGAATGCAGATTACGATCTTTGTGAACTCCTTCTGAGCCAACTGATGGAAAACTTACAGAAGATCAAGAAGGACAAGAAGAACTCTTTTAAGTATGGTGGACTGATATTGTGTTTGTTTTTCTACTTTATGAATGAGCTACCCAGATCCAGTGGTTGGGTATGGCAGAATGACAGACCTGTTGCAATTCAAATCAAAGATTACTTGCATGGGCTTGGGAATGCTAAGGCAAGAAATACAACTCTATGGGGTTACTTCAAGAACTTTTAAAATATGATGCAAACCAGAGAAAGAATTCCCCAATCATTGGTTGAGAAGTTCAAAGATATAGTGTGTTTCATGGTAGACACTAATCAATGCCTAATGGAGGTAGTAGAGCCAAGAACAGTTTGGATCATGCCAATGGGGTATGAAGTAGATGAGAAAATTGTGGCCCTTGGTCTCCTTGTTCAGCACTGCATTGCAGTGGTTTGCGACAAGGGCTTAACCGCCTCCTGTGCTTATTAAGTCAAGTGGTTGTATTGGGCATTAATAGGTCAATCTTTTGGTGCAATGGCAATTAACAATTGGTATAAGAGCCAAGTTCCTCTGAAAGGAGCTTAACCGCTTGAGGAGATCTAGGATGTCGTCCTACAAGAAGGATAGTCCAAAGTTTGATGGAACCAATTTTAATCTTTGGAAAAGTCACATGAAGTGTCACTTGCAATGTATGGGACTATAGTAATGGACCATGGCTTCAACAAAGTATACTCCTCCACAGGGTGGCCCGAAAGCTGCAAATGAAATCACATATGCTGAAAATAATCTACGGACTATAGAAGCTCTTCTAAGTGCATTATTTGATACAGATCTTTCAAATGTTGTTGACCTATGAACTACTTATGAGATTTGGGACAAAATGGAACTTCTACATGAAGGAGACAAGTTTGTTAAATGTGCAAAGTTACAAAGTCTGAAAGGGAAATTTGAAAATCTAAAGATGAGAGAAGATGAGAATATCTCTACTTTTATGCCAAGAGTAAATGAGCTTGTTTGTGGAATTAGAAATGCTGGTGGAGTTTTGGATGAAGATGAAATTGTTGGCAAAATTCTCAGATCCCTTCTTGCTTCGTATAAAATCAAGTTTTCTGCCATTGAAGAATTCTGAACCCATACAACTGTCACAAGAGATCAATTGGCTGGAAAATTGGCTGCATTTCAAATGTCTGAATTTGGAGATGACCCCCCCAAGACTGAATTTGCATTCAATGCCAGTGCCTCTGTAAAAGGTAAATAAATTTTGATCTGAGAGAGAACTCATCAAGGAAACTTTCATGGTATTGAAAAGAAAGAAAAGACCTACAAGAAGAAGAAGCTGAAACTACCAAGAGGATCCGATAAGTATGAAGGAAAATTGCCTTTTAAGTGTTTTAACTGCAATAAGATTGGTCATTTTTCCTCAAGGTGTCCGGAAAGATTTTCAAGGCCAAATCCTAATAGTTCAAGGTTCCAAAAGAATTGTTACTATGTTCATGAAGAAGATGATAATGAAGGAGTAATAGATGATGAATTAGAAACAAGAACCAAATTTGGAAGTGAATGTGTGTTTATTGCCATCAAAGATGAAGAACCAATATCCTCTGTATCTATCAATCATAAATCTCTAGCTAACCAAGTTGAAGAAAAGGATGATTGGGTCATCGATAGTGGATGCTCTCACCATATGATAGGTGACAAAAATAAGTTCCTAGATTTGGAAAGGTATGGTGGAGTGGTAAAATTTGGTGATAATTCTGCTGGTAGAATAAGAGGTAGGGGAACTATTTCTTTTGATGGAAAGAACAAAACTGGCAATGTACTATATGTTGAAGGATTGAAGAACAATCTTCTCAGTGTTGGACAGTTGGTGGACAAAGGCTATGATCTCCGGTTCAAGAATAGAAAATGCAGGATCTTTGAAAGTTTCCGAATAGAGATTGCATCTGGTACTCAAATAAAAGCTAACATATTTCATTTAGTTGGTACTGGTAAAAGTTGTTTGTTTGTACAAGTTGATCAGAGTTGGTTATGGCATAGAAGGATGTGTCATGTGAATTTTGATAATATCATCAAGATAAGTAATACTTTGGCTATAAGAGATCTTCCAAAATTGGTGAAACCTACAAATAGTTTGTGCAAAGAATGTCAGTTGGGGAAACAAAGAAGAGTCTCATTCAAAAGCAAGGATCAATCTTCTACCGAATTATTAGAATTAGTTCATACTGATCTATGTGGTCCAACAAGAATCAATAGTGTGCAAGGGGATAGATACTTCATGTTATTAATTGATGACCATTCCCAGTTGATGTGGGTTACTTTTCTGAAAGAGAAATCAGAAGCTTTTGAGAAATTCAAAATATTCAAGGCTATGGTAGAGAATGAAACCGGATTAAAATTGAAATGTTTGAGGTCTAATAGAGGAGGAGAATTCACATCCGGTGAGTTCATAGACTTTTGTGAGAAGCATGGAATAAAGAGATAGTTGTCTGCCCCTAGGACTCCATAGCAGAATGGAGTAGTGGAAAGAAAGAATCGGATCATCCAAGAAGCATCTAGGACAATGATGATGGAAGCAAATGTTCCTCAGAACTTTTCAAAAGAAGCTGTCAGCACTGCAGTCTATACTCTCAATCGAGTCCAAATCAGAAGTAATACCCGTAAGACTCCTTATGAACTTTGGTTTGGCATCACTCCTATTGTGAGGTATTTCAGAGTCTTTGGTAGCAAATGTTACATTAAAAGAGATGAAGATCTAGGCAAGTTTGATGCTAGAAGTGATGAAGGAATATTCTTGGGTTACTCCACTCAAAGCAAAGCATACCGGTGTTATAATAAGAGACTGAGAAAGATGATAGAAAGTACAAATGTGAAGGTTGATGAAGGAATTGAGAAAACTTCAAGGTTTTATGAATATGATGAAGATGATCAGAATGGTGTTCTAATTCAAGGAGACCAAACTCCTTCCGGTATTCAGAATCAAACAGATCCAGTAATTCAATAAGAAGAGATGAGTCATAATGAGCCTAATTAAGAATTAGAAGTGCAGGAAACTCCCAAAGTTCCCAGGTATGTAAGATTGAACCACTCTGAAGATCAGATCATAGGTGATAAAAGTAAAGGAGTACAAACAAGAAGGAGGATTGCTCAAGATTTAGATGAGTATTGTCTAATTTCAAAGATTGAACCTAAGACAGTAAATGAAGCTTGCAATGATGAAAACTAGACTAAAGTAATGGAGGAAGAGCTGATGCAAATTGAGAAAAATCACACTTAGGATCTTGTTCCTAGACTTAGAAACAAGAATGTGATTGGAACCAAATGGGTCTTCTGGAACAAACTAAATGAAGTTGGTGAAGTAATCAGAAATAAAGCCAGATTGGTCTGCAAGGGTTACTCTCAAATAGAAGGAATTGATTTTGAAGAAACTTTTGCTTTGGTGGCAAGAATTGAAGCAATTAGATTATTTCTTGCTTATGCTGCCTTCAAGGACTTCAAAGTATATCAGATGGATGTCAAGTTTGCCTTCCTGAATGGTAACTTGGAAGAAGAAGTATACATTGAGCAACCAGATGGATTTCAATTATCTGATCATGGTGATGTGGTCTGCAAATTGAAGAAAGCTCTGTATGGACTAAAGCAAGCCCCAAGAGCTTGGTATGAAAAGTTGGATAAGCATCTTTTGAAGATTGGTTTCAACAAAGGTACTGCTGACAGTAATTTGTATTTCAAAATTGATTAGGAAAACATCTTGATTGTTGAAGTGTTTGTTGATGATACCATTTTTGGAGGAAGAGATAGTATGTGTAAAACTTTTGCAAATCAAATGAAAAATGAGTTTGAGATGTCCATGCTTGGTGAAATGAATTTCTTCTTGGGTCTACAAATCACCCAAACAAAGAAAGGAATCTTCATTTCTCAGACTAAATATGTGAAAGAATTGTTGAAAAATTTGGGATGGAGGACTCAAAACCAATGCATACTCCTATGGCAACTAAATGTAAATTGAGCAAAGATGATGATTCTCCTAGGCTGATCAGACAAAGTATAGGTCAATGATTGAAGGACTATTGTATCTCACTCAAACTAGACCAGACATTATGTAGGCTGTTGGTCTTGTTGCTAGATTCTAGGCTGATCCCAGAGAATCTCATGTCATGGCAATCAAGAGGATTTTTAGATATCTAAAAGGGATAGTTGAGTATGGTTTGTGGTATCCTAGAGATCATGATTTCTCTCTTCATGCATATACAGATGCAGATTGGGCAGGAGATGTGGATGACCGGAAGAGTACCAGTTGTGGAGCATTCTTTTTGGGAAAGAGATTGGTTTCTTGGCTAAGCAAGAAACAAGAGGCAATATCTTTGTCTACAACTAAAGCAGAATACATTGCAGTAGCAGGTAGTTGCACTCAAGTTTTGTGGATGAAGCAGATGTTAAGAAATATTAAAGTAGAGTATGAGGAGCCTATCACAATCTTCTGTGATAACTAAAGTGCAATAAATATATCTAAGAATCTGATGTTGCATTCTAGGACTAAGCATATATCTATCAAGTTTCACTTTCTAAGAGAGCAAGTGAACAAGAATGAAGTCAGACTGGAGTTTGTACCTTCCAAGGATTAGATTGCAGACATCTTTACTAAACCTCTTCCTAAGGACTCTTTTGAGTATCTCAAGGAGAAGTTAGGGGTTATTACCCCTCCGGTGATGAACTAAGGTTCACTGGTGTGCATTAGTCTAGTGGATATCATAGTCATATCTTGTGATCCGGATTGGTGATGGGGAGTTGCTCCTTAGGGGGAGCAGTTGGTATGTTTCTGAAGTGTTGGAGTTGCAAGTATGAGCCCTTTGCCATTGATGTCAAAGGGGAAGAGAAGACATGTGAAAAACAAGTGGTTGATGATCAAAGGGGGAGCAGTAAAGGAAGAGAAGACATATGAATGGTTGTTGCTGATAGGGGGAGTTGTGACAATAAGGAGAAGTTCTTGTCTTGATGGTTTTTCACATCATATGTTGCCATCAATGACAAAAGGGGAGATTGTTGCAAGTATGGGTCTAACCGGTGTTGTCATTGATGTTAACATACTCCTATTGCAGAAATGACAAGGATTGGATGAGCTATGTGCTGAGGATATTGAGAAAATTAGTCAAATCAGAAACAAAGAAGAACAGTGAAGATAGTAAGGTAAAGATCCAAGTTAAGATGACTATCAGAGGTTGTGGTTCAAAGGGTTTGTAGATATGAGTCTTAAGATGATCCAGTCAAGTTTTTAGAGGTTCGCATGAAGATCTGAAGAAGTTATGGCTACTCAAGTGAAACCGGTTCTGGCAGGTGTTCAAAGGTGATAGAGTGACACAGATAGGTCTGGTGAGATCGGGAAATGCATTATCCCATTCTTTAGATTTGAGAGAGTGTTGAGGACATCTTTGTGAAGTGTTAACTCGATTGGTTCATGATTTGAAGGTCCGGAAGCATCTATTCTTTTGTGACAGTAATGACAGACTGTGTTCTTGAAGTTTTGGATGAAGGAGAGAAGAATTCTAGTAAGAAAATGAAGTGTGGATGTTCTTGGTGATTCAGGAAAGGTTGTGGTGATCTTTGGATCGTGTCCAATTCATTTTGGTGGTCCGCATTGAAGTTAGAGTTTGCATTTGAAGAATAACTTTCGGATGATGGTGTTCTTCCTAATACTAGCCAACTGGATGTATTAGACATCTTGCAGATGTTCTTGTAGATGTTTGCCAACTTAGATGATTGTTCCTAAGTCGATGCCTTGTATAAATAAGGGATTGTGAAGTCATTCCAACATGTGTGTTGGGTGATGAGAGTGTGGTAGCAAGGAAGAGAGTGAAAGGTAGAATAGAAGTTGTTGGACTTAAATGGAACTGATTCAAGCATGGTAAAGATGCTATTCTCCAGTTCAAGTTTGTGATACTTGTTACTATGTTCATGAAGAAGATGATAATGAAGGAGTAACAAATGATGAATTAGAAATAGGATACAAATCTGGAAGTGAATGGGTGTTTATTGCCATCAAAGATGAAGAACCAATATCCTCTGTATCTATCAATCATAAAGCTTTGGCTGCCCAAGTTGAAGAAAAGGATGATTGGGTCATCGACAGTGGATGCTCTCACCATATGACAGGTGACAAAAATAAGTTCATAAGTAGTTGGTAGGTCAACAACATTTGAAAGCACTGTATCAGATAATGCGCTTAGAAGAGCTTCTATAGTCTGTAGATTGTTTTCAGCATCTGTGATTTCATTTGCAGCTTTCGGGCAACCCTGTGGAGGAGTATACTTTTTTTAAGCCATGGTCCAGTACTACAGTGCCATACATTGCAAGTGACACTTCATGTGACTTTTCCAAAGATTAAAGTTGGTTCCATCAAACTTCAGACTATCCTTCTTGTAGGATGACATCCTAGATCTCCTCAAGCAGTTAAGCTCCTTTTAGAGGAACTTGGCTCTGATACCAATTGTTAGTTGCTGTTGCACCAAAAGATTGACCTATTAATGCCTGATACAACCACTTGAATTAACAAGCATGGGAGGTGGTTAAGCCCTTGTCGCAAACCACTACAGTGCAGCGCTGAACAAGGAGACCAAGGGCCACACCTTGAGGCAAAATGATTTTGCTTAAACTTTCTCTGATCAATCCTTTCCTCAACAATTCCTATAACTATCTATTTAGCTCCATATTCTCAGTTGGTGTCATTCGTGTGCTGCTTTGTTAGAAAAACTAGCTCCATGTATAAGGTCCATATGATGACTGATACTCTGGATTGGTGGCAATCATTCAAGTACATTATCTAATATGGTATCTTCATACTCTGTCAACAATTTAGTTATCTCCTCTGGCTATGATTCTTCTTTTCCAGTAATAGTCTTTGCACTTAGGGTTCCACACTTCTTAGGAATCAAAGAAAATCACATATTATCATGTCTCAATCCATCCAGAAATTTCCTTCCATCTATCAAACAAATTCTAGCATTTCCACATACTTCACTCTTAGGCTCATCTTCTAAAGGTATCAAGGTAATTTTTTTTCAATTAGATGTTATAGTATAAGTATTCTTTCTCCCATCATGTATAGATTTTCTATCATACTGCCATGGTCTACCCAACAATATATGACATACATCCATCAGCATAATATCACATAATATTTCATCACTATAAGATCCTATATGAAATTTCACCAAAAATTGTTCACTCACAAGTACCTTGTGTTCATATTGAATCCATGCTATCTTGTAGGACTTAGTGTTTTTCAATCTCTCTAGATTCAGCTTAGTCACCATCTCCTCTAAAACCAAACTATTAGTGCTACCACTATCAATGATCACTTTACAACATTTACCTCCTAAATTGCATCTGGTCCAAAACAAAATTTTTCTTTATGGTGGTTCCTTAGTTGTCTTTGCTTGAAATAATTCTCTCCTCATGACTAATGTTTCTTCTTTCTCTGGCTTTCCAACTGAATTAGGTGATCCAACAAGTTCTTCCTCCACATAAGCTGCTCTCGCACTATTTTCTATCTTGTTGCTTGTACTTCCCTGATGACATTCAAATGCTATGTGTCCTTCACCTCCACACTTAAAACAAGTTCCCTTGAATGTTGCCTTATCAAGTCCTCTTTCTTCTCTCCTATATCCTTTATTATGGTAAGAATTATGATGTCCTCTATGGTAGAAATTTCTTTCATCTCTTTGGTATGAACCATTATCTCTATCTTCCTTCCTGAATGGACTACTTTCTTTGTTCTGCTCCACATATGATCTTTCCCCTCCAGAATATGTTCTACCACTTTGAAATTTACCTCCTCTACCTCTTTTCCTTTGCTCATGCTTCTTATTCAACTAGTCTTCAACTTTCGGAACAAACTAATATGCTTCTTCTATTGTTGTCATCCTTACCAGACTTAGTTCTTCTTGAATGTTCAACCTCAATCTATTTATGATCATCTTATGAAATTCCTCAGTGTACTCCTTTACAGATTTCTCCTTTTGCCTTAGGTTTTGCAATCTCTTCAACAATTCCAACTCATAGTCAGCAGGTATAAACTGATTCTTCAACTTTGTCACCATCCTATCCCATTTTATGATCTTTTCTTTTCCTCTCCTAGTCCTATCCAACTAAACTTCTTTCCACCAAATAGAATCATGTCCTTTCAACTTAGTCTTTGCAAATATCACTTTCTCTGGATCTTCAATTTCTTCATATGTTCAAAGTATTCTTACAAATCATTTATCCAATAAATCAATTCCTCTAGATTCAAACTTCCACTCTAGGTCTCTTTCCCATTTTAGAAATGGTTTTCAACATCTTCACCTGATCTAATTCTTCCTCTTCTTCTAGGGTTTCTTCAATTTGATCAACAGACTAAAATTCTTTATCATCACTTTCAACTTTAGGTCTAGGGTTTAGTCCTCTTCTTCTATCTTCTCCTACAGCATCTAATCTAATCTTCATTATTCTCATCATTTCCATAATTTCTTCCATTATTCTAGTAACAGTGCCAATAGCAAGAATCCTCCTTAGCAACATCTCTTCCTAGGATCTAGTGCAACTGTCTAAATTCGGTGATCTAACTACAAGGTAGCAACTGCCTCATAATCAACACTCTGTTGACAAATACAAGTAGACTACCTCAGGTTGGTGATCTATTTACATAAAGATCTTCTAGAATGCCTTCACTCCCAAAAGGATTCAAAACTTTGATTTGATACCACTTGGTACAGTCACGGTCAGAGGGTTCACAGAATGAACCATCCAAACCATGCAACTAGAGTAAAAACAATAGAAATAACACAATTACAGAATCCAATGGAACATTCATATATTTAGAATATCCAAGAATTACAAATCTCATATGCTGACAACATGTAGGCTACAATCAAGGGCTCCCTAGCCTGCTTTCCAAGTTACAACAGAAAAGAATGATAGGGCATTGAAGTGCCTTCTAGAAAGAATATCTCATCTAAACTATCATAAATTGATAACTATTCACTACTTATCTAGAACTGACTTTCTAATACATCTAAGAGATCTATATATATATCAACTCCGAGCTCATGAAATCCTCCGCATCGGCCAAAAGAGGTTACAAACTCCAATGAAAGATGAAGTGTGTAGAAACAAGTAGGTCGGCCTTAAACACCTGATATTGTACCACAACTGGGTGAAACTTGGTGTGGACCTCAAGGAAAGTCTATTTGATCCTTGTGCCTTGTAATATGTTTCATTTATCTTTGCAAGTCACAGAAGTGCTCCACAAACCTTCTCCTACAACTGACTATTTGAATGCTCTGCTATTTGAAAGATGATGGTCTCTTGATAGTGATAACTTTTAGCAGACAAGTCCAAATGACCTGAAATTTGGATATGATGTAGATGATGATATGTAGATGCTAAGTCTTGCTCCATGAGATTTGATATGAAGATGTGGTAAAATGTGGTATAAAATGTTGAACCACAACTAACTAAACTAAACTAAAAATGTAAGAAAAGAAAGAATGCAAATGTTTTTGGTTAATGCAAGATTGCTCTGCAACCTGGGATGCTCCTACATCAAATGTATCCAAAGGGCTCAAGTAAATCAGTACATATAAAAATCGTGTAGGTGTATACAAAATCACAAGCCATCTGTTGAATTCTCTTGTATAGGAGTAGGAGACCCTGGAGGAGAATCCCATGGTGCTCTTGAACTCCCTACCCCTGTAGCCCCTATCGGTCATGTAGGAGGTGGCCCCATCGGTGGATACTATTGAGGTGGTTGCTAGACTAAACGTTGAGACTACCATGATCTATGAGATATAGAGGCACCTAATCAGCTTTGCTAACTATATGTAGGAACCCTTTGCCCCTCAGGAATAGCCGTCTGATAAGCACCATAGCAATACTCAACCTGGGCTCTCGCATTTGCTAACTCCATTTCCACCTAAGTGTAATCCCCTTGCAACCCCTCCATCCATAAGTCTCTACAATTGTTGTACCTCCAAAAAGGCATTGTCTCACTCTGCCTGCATCATGTCTAGCTCTCCCTGTAACTAGCGGACCTGGTCCTCTAGGCTTGCCACCTGAGCCCTCATGATCTCCCTATCCTCCTCCTCATCTCCAATCCTCTATCAAACTCTATGCTACCTAGAAGTAGAAGGGTTAAGAACTATACCTAAAGCCCCTGCACCTGAGGAGCCTACCTCCCCTACTGCGGTAGTGGTACCAGCACACTATTGTCACGAAGGATTTCACCCTTGTTAAGCACTAAGCCTAACAATCCCATGACACATTGGATCACTTTCAGATTATGGGTTGTCTATAGTGAAAGTGAACCTCAAGAAGAGCTAGGTCCATTTAAAATCCCCCTAGATTTGATGTACTCTCATGGAAAAAAGATAGAAAGGTAACTAATGAAACCGAAATTGATCCTAAGAGGTGATGCACCAATGATTATACTCTAACTTACAACCTGATTTACAACTATCTTTCAATATATCTGCTCACACAACTCAATTTGAACAATCTTAACACATAAATATTTCATAGAAAGGCCAGAAATCGATCTACTTTTGTTTGAAGGAAAACCAATATCTTCACAACTTGGAAAAGTAAAGAAATCACTTGCACAATCTACAACCTATGATAAACAATTACCTTTTTTTATACATGCTTCAAAGAATGAGATAGAAATTTAAAGGATTTGATGAAAAACACAATAAATTTCATATCAATATCATTCAAAAGAGAACAAGACATCTGAATCTGAGAAGGAAAACACCTAATTTTAGTAAAAAATGGTAGGAATACCTCTACAATAACTATAAAATATGCTAAAAAATAAGCTGCTACTATATAAAAGTCTATAAAAACTACTAAGTTACAATACTAAAAGCCTCTTTGCAATGTTCAAAGGAAAACAAAAAGCAAGAACTAAGAAAAAAGCATAAGTGTTTTCTCCTATAATACAAAATATCTCCAAAAAAGCAAAGGTAAGTCATCTCCAGTCTAACTAAACTCCATCTAATACATGAGTAGGTTAGAAAGAGATCCTCAACCCCAAAAATAATCAACTCCCAGTTGCTAGGTGAGCAAGGGAAAAAGGCCTAAATTAGAGGGTTCATAACTGCTCCAGATTGAGCTATTTTAGCTCTGAACTCCTCTTCTCAAGGTAGTTGACCAAATAGACTTCCAAAAATAGTCCTATTTGACCAAAAGTCAAAATAAAAGAAAAAATATCTCCTGCATGTCTTTGCAACTTTTGTTTGACTATTGGTCTTATCTTTTCTCTCTTTTGCATGATTGGAAGGTAACTCTCACTTTGCTTTAACAAGTGTTTTAAAGGCAATTCATATTTCCCACTTTACCTTAATAAATGTTGGAGTGAACTATAACATTGCTTTATTATTTTACCCTTGCAAGTATTTAGTTAATTTACTTTTATTAATTTACCATAACAAATGCTAAAGTAAAAGGACTCCACATGGTCAGTTGATTGAGTTATGGTGGGTTGATTGGACGAGTTTCTAGACGGGCAATTATATTTGGGTTATGTCTTTGGTGGATACCGTCCGTCTTCACATGAGGTGGTGGCCAGATTCTTCCCCCAAGGAGATGTTTTTAAGTGCCAAGGATGTGGTGTATCTCTTCATGATTTATGCCATCATTATTACCTCTCTGTTGTGGCTTGATCATTATTATGGGCTTTCTTGTTTTAACGGGCCTATTGCTAATTACCTTAGCCACTTTAATAACCATAATGTCTACAGGCTCTGTAATTTTCAAGCTATCATGATGGGCAAAGATATTGTCAGGATCAAAACCAACTCTGTGGAGGAATTCAAATAGGACCCTATAGTGTGGCATATCATCCATGAGGGGGAGGTGGTTCCTTTTATGAAAGGAATGATTGGCCATGATGAGAATCTCTCGAGCTAGTTTATGGAGTCTTGGGACAATGTTACCAGAGAAGTCAAGATTGGCAGAATTAGTTTTCAGGTGTTTGAAGAAGTAATTGGGTAGGCTACTAGGCTACCAATTAGAGGGAAAAAGCACTCGAGACGCAGTAGGGTGGCTGACCTTAAACACATGGCTCTTTTCTTTAGAGAGGGGGAGGTGCCTATGAAGCTACATGGAGGGTTCGAAAGAGAAAAGCTGCCAGAGCTATGGGGCAAATCTACCTCATGATTATGAAATTCTTCATGCTAGAGGAAAGATTCAAGGTTTTTTATTGCTACCACTTTGCTCTCCTTAAACATTTTAGGAATAAGATGGAAATTATTTTTCCTTTCTTTCTCCTTTCTTCTCTAGATAATTCTATCAAGTCGGTATGGGAGATTAGAGATAAAAATGTTGGTCATCCACTTGTTCCCATCCATCAAGGCCTTATCCTATGTCTCTACCACTTCCACCTCGCTCTGTGCCCCCCAAAACAAATTAAAGTCAAACTACTTGAGGACCCACAATCATGTGTTTCCCCTATTTTTGTTGAAAAGGTGAAGACCTGTGTGGGGAACCCTAAGGGTGACCCTCATACTAAGGAGGATACCCCTGTTTGAACCCCTACCACCTCCAAGAAGAAATCCCAACAAGGCGCCACTCCAACGACTGGGAAGAGGCTGACCAAAAGAGATAGAGTGGAGATTGAAGATGAAGGGGCGGCTACTGAGAAAAAACCAAGAAAGGTAAGGAGACTGTGTCTATGGTGAAGCCTGAGGAGGAAGGGGTTGCCACTGAGAAAAAAGATAAAAAGGGTAAGGAGGCTATGATTATGATGGAGCCTATGAAAATTATTGAGCTGGATTTTGGGACCAAGATTGCTAGTAGTCGGGAAGGTGCGAAGGTTGTTAACCTGAGGGTTTGGTAGTCTACCCATATTGCTGGTAAACCTTCTGCTTCTCCTCAAGGGGTGGAGATTTTTGATGAGTCAGAGTTTGTCAAAGAAATTATGGAGGAGAGAGGGGAAGAAACCCCCACTGAGTTGGTTCATGAAGTGGAGGGGACCAGCCACTTTGCCTCCATGAACAAATCCAACTTCGATGAAGTGGGTGAAGCTACTAAAGAGTATGGGGGTTAGGACAACAAGGGAAATTGCTCTCTATGTGTTAAGACTGCTGAGGATCTATGGCATCTATAGGAGAAGATGATGAGTATGTAGAAGAAGTGGAAGGTGATGGTAGAGTTTGCTGCTAAAGCCCTTCACAGGGCTGCGTCGATCCTCGGGGTTGTCAAAGATCTAGATGATAGGGTTAAGCAGGTGGGACTAGAGAGCCTGGGGGATTACAAAGAAATGGTGGAATTTTTGGCCAAGTATGGGATGACTGACAGTCCCTAGTTTCTTGTTGTTCCTGCTATTTTTGTTATTTTTGATTAGTCATTTTTTGTCTGTTGTCCTTGAACTGTTAAAGTGTTGTTAATGGGCTGTTTCTGGTAAGCTTTTGGCTTTTTGCCCTGGGGGCTATTTTGTATAGGGTTCAAGACCCTCTTTTCCTACTGAACTAATAAAAAACAAATGCCAAAGCAAATGATGATTTATTATGTTTTAATCATGCAAAAGGGGAAAAAGGTAATTATGTTCACTCCTTTGTTTGACTTCTAACACTTCTTAATGTGTTGCACACAGGTCTATGATGCTTCTTCAATGATTTACTTTTAAAATGGGGAAAAAACCTTAGAAAAATGCAATGTTTGACTAAACAAATCTAGGGCATTATTGGTAAAAGGGTTTCAAACCCTACTCTTGAGTTCATTTTTTGCTTCATTCTATCTTTTTCACCTTGCTCTACTATGGTGATGCTGAGAAAACGTCACCATGGGATGAAGGCTGCAACTCCTTTGAAAAGTCCCCTCTCTGTTGGTAAGCACTTTCTTTCATACTGCTATTTCTCCCTTTCAAGAAAACTATGAAGCTCTATTTTGAGAAAATCAGTGAAAACTATCTTGCTACTCTGGTTTTACTTCCTTTATTTGTAAATGCTAAAATTTTGCCCTTGCCACTTTCTATTGAACTCTTTGTTGTTGTGACTAAACTCTCTAGAAGCTTTGAATTTTGGCTCTGACAAGATGCATTGCCACTCTTTCCAAGTAAACTATTGCTAGTTTTTAGAGATCTGGAATGTGTCAAATGTTGGTAGGATGGCTTCCTATTTTGCTTGTCAAGAATTAAATTATTCTCCATTCATGTTGCTGCTAGATTCTTTAGCTTCTTTTTTCTTTGTAGTCTCTTCAGATTCAAAACACTCTTCCAACATTTCTGTGTTTGTACTTTCTTCTTTATTTGCATAAATTACCAAGCTCTCCCTCGCAAGATTGCCTATGTTAGAGGATAGCTGAGTGACCTTACCATTAGATGATATGCCATGTAGAAATGTTTCCTTTTCCATTTTGTGACTTTCATCTTCTCTAGTTATCATGCTTTTGGAGAAGCCTTGAGTACTTGCAACTACATGTATAACTTCTATTTCAGTCATATTTAGACAAATGGATTGTTAAACTCAATTTCTTTGGTTACTTCATATAGGAAAATTGCTTCCTTGTACCCTGTCTACTATTTTGTTGTCCATGAGACTACCTTACATGACTAATCTGTAATGACTGTCATGACAGTCCCCTTTTTGACTTTGTAATGACTATTTTATATAGTCATTGATGATTGTGATGATTGTTTTGAACATAGTCATTTTATCCCTTTACAATGACTGTAATGAATTATTAGAATATAGTCATTTTATGACCATTTAATGACTAATTTTGACCTTGTTTTTATTAGTAATTGTTATCAGGAATTGTGGTTAACAGCATAAAACTATTAATAAACCAATGAACATCAATAGAAATTGTGAATAACAAGATTGAACAAATAAAGCACAAACCTCACAAACCTTGTTATCTCACAGCTTCCATTGTTCACCTAGTCTCAATCAATCTTTTGTGATGAAAGTTTCCCTCAGGAAGCACACTTCCTTGCTTCGTTCTTCAAGATGGCAATGGAGAAATGGCTATGATACTTTATTGCTATGAAGAGGAGCTTCAAAGCAATGGTGGTGATCTCAAGCAAATGGATGATAGTGGGGGTGCCAAAGGCACGCTGGTAATTCAATAGAGTAATTGTACTGAAAGATTGGATGATAGAAATGGAGGAATAAGGTTCAATTTATAGACTCAGAAGAGAAGAGATCCATGGTTGAGAAGAAATGAGAAGATCAATGGTTGAGAATGATTGAGAAATGTGCATGAATAGAAGTGTCCAAGCTCCATCATGCAATAGGGGAGTTAATAGAATAGATTGAAGAGTTAATAGAATTGATTGATCAGTCAACTGGGTTGATTGGGGAGTTGACTAAATTGACTAATCAGTTAAGTGAATTGATTGATTAGTGAACTCAAATGACTAATTAGTTAATAGATTTGATTGATGAGTTAACTAATATTGACTAGAGGATAAATAGGACATGTGGGTGAGGGAATATTAGAAAATTAAATATTTAATTACATGTGCAACATGGTGAGGTGGAAAAGGTGAGGTCAAAAGGTGAGGTGGATTGGTGAGGTGAATTGGTGAGGTGGATTTATGGAATTAGGACTTAGGATAGAGGGATTTAGGATTAATTAAATAATTTAGGATTATTTAATTATGTGAGACATTAGAAGAATTTAGGGAATTTAATTAAATAAATTGATTTTTATTTAATTATGGGATAATGAACCAATCAAATAAACTTAGAATATTTTATTTAATTGATAGAAGAAAATAAGAATTAAGATAAATATTAAAATATTTACTTAATTCGAGATGAGCCAATTTTAGGTGTATACAGTAATAAAATGACTGTTTTACCTTTCTTTTAACAATCATAAAATTACTATTTTTCTATCCTATAACACTCATTAACATGACTATTTTTTTCTACCCTATAACAATCATTTTCAAGACTATTTTTCTGATTTTATAACAGCCTTTATTATGACTATTTTTTAGATTTTATAACAGCCTTTATAATGACTATTTTTCTGATTTTATAAAAGCCTTTCTAATGACTGTTTACTATCCTTTTGCATTCTATGATTGTTCCTTACAAGATACTTCTTCTCCACATTGTATCATAAAATGATATCTTCATGAATAATATTGTTTCAACTCCATATTATGTCTATGACTATCCCTTCATTATTTCTTGTCACAGCTGCTCCATAAATGTTACTGATCTTCATGGTATGGTTTCAACATTTCATAGTATGGGTTTCATCATATCATAGTAGTCTCAAAAGGATGTAGGTTCTCCCATATTTGGCAGTTACCTATATGGGGTAGTGGTACACCTTGGGACTGGTCTTTGATGCTTGTTTCACAAACTTCCTAGCACACAAGATTCTGATGTCATTAATCTCTTAAATTTGAGCATTGTTCTGCCCCAAATGAGTAGATATTACTATTGCTCATACTTTTATGATAGCCATTCATAAGACCTTTTCTTTTCTTTTATTGTCATGACATGTCATGTTTGCTTTTTTCCTCATGTCTTTTTACTGTTCCTATGACTGATATGGTTGTCTATCATTCCATGATTGTCCTTTACATGTATAACATTCTTCATGCAATTCTATTTCTCTATCTCAGATTTGCAGAGGTATATCTTGATAATTGTCCATGACCTGACAGTCAAGACATCATTTACTTCATGGCTTCAAAAACTTGGAGATCTAGAAAAATTCATGCTTGTTTCAGACCTCTTTCATATCCTGAGAACTTGTTGTCCTTTCCATTCTATTATTCCTTTCTTGTTATGACTCTCCTCCATGATATATGGCATGCTTGTTCTCATGACTTTTCTTTGTTCTCATTATGACAGTCACTCTTGACTACTCTTTCTATTTTGTTCAGAGATGATTGCTCTCTATTACACTGATCCTAGACTGACTTAGATATTGCTATTAGGTCTTGATGGCATTATAGCTATGATTGTCCCTGTTGTGACTTAATCTAGCTACCCCAGTCTATGCTTCACTATTTTCTCATAGTCTTTATGATTGTCTTTGTTTCCTTGGTATTGGAAATGCTCTTATGCATATTGATGTCCCTTAATAGTCTATAAAACCTCCTTCTATGCCATTGAGACTCACATGAAAAATCTATGGTTGCCTTGGATCTGAACATCAAAGATACATGCATCAAAAGTATTGATAGAGTACCTCTATTTAGATCTCTACCTTTCAATAGTTATGCACTATTGTCTACATTGAAAAACTTGCTGCACCTTGTTTGACAGGGACTACATTCCTTCAAGACTATCATATGAAGCTATCCATGCCACTTTGATTATTTTTTTAATGCCTTTGATGCCCTATCCTTTCTTGTTGACTATCCCATGACTGATTCATAGCTCTGTGAGATCTCAGTGTCACACCTATGCTCTCCTTCTTGTCTTAATAAACTTTTCTTTGTTTCATGAAGACCAAGAGATGTTGACGTGTTAGATAACTTTGTATCAAACCATGTTATTGTCACCATTCCTTAGATCTTGTAGGTTCAATAGGCTATATATTGTCCATACAAAACTTCATATATCATTATTTCAAAAGAGGAATCTATCCCTCTTCACTATATTGCATGATCTAAACAAATGTCATTGTTCTTTATGGCTATGAATAACAAATCATAAATGATTGTTCCATTTATTTCATACTACTACCTAATGAACAACATCCTTCATGTACCTGTACCTACACACTCAAAACACCAATTAGAGAAAAATATAGAGGCTAGGAGCCTCTCTTATGATTATATGATCTTCATCGCTTGCATCTTCTTGTGGCTATATATTTGCCTCTGGAACTTCTTTATATCTTTCATTTCCTTTTTTGAATCTTATGGGAAGATAGCATGTACATTTGATGTTCTTACATACATGAGTGAAAGGATATCCTAAGCTCTAACATACTTATTTCTCCCTCTTACAAGTACCTTTGAAGACAAAATTGGAGTCTAAAGATGGTGCAGCCACCAGTGGGGATTTGTCATTCAAGCAATGACAGATCCCCTCTCTCTTATATGTTTCCTTTTTTACTTCAGATGTATATGTTTTTCTTTCATTTCATCTTGTACAGTCAATTCCCATGGCTTGTGTGGGAACTATGAACATATTCTCTTTATGAATACAAGTAGTTATTTCATACAATGATTTGTATATTTTTCTTCTTTTGTAAATCATTCAATTTCATAAGGGAAAATTTGAAATCTATTGCATGGTACAATTGTTTATAATCATAAGTAGATTTTAGCAATTTGTGTACCTTTATCTTCTTATACTTTGAACAAACTATAATGAATAGATCTGAGACACAATGAAACTCATAGCTTAGTTTTCTTTCCTCATGTCTTCTTTGGGATGCTTCCTACTTCGGTGGGATGCCCTTCCCACTCTTATTTGGTTCTTGTAGCAACTCTTATTGAGTTGCTACATGATCCTAGTAACAATGATGACTGGAATGGCCTTCTACATGAGTAGTAGGCCTTCCAAAGATGGATGCAAGGCTTCATCCTTCCTTATTATTTTTGCTTTACTCCTCTACTTAGACTCCTAGCTTAAGTTTCCATTGAACCTGTCTCCCTCCTCAATTACAGAAAACATTAGTGTTGTTCTAGCCTGACCTTATTAGGCTGAAACACACAATTAGGTAACACACACTAATAACAATCTTGTCTCCATTCCCTCCATCCCTCCCATCTCCACCCCCTCCTCCTCTTCCTCTACCTCCTCCTCCTCTGCATGGATTGTACCTGGCTCCCCATCAGGAATAGTCAAATGCATAGGTCTCACCTATACCTACCACATATCATATGATGGAGTGGTCCCAGCATCTGCTACCAAAGAGCCCCAATCCCACCTCACTACCTATAAACTAGAAAAATCAAGTAGCACTAGTTGTGAATCCATCTCTGGTGGCCACAAGGGTTGATCCATCCGCACCCATGAAAAAATAGCTATAATCTGTGGCAGGTCCTATTGCAAACCAAACTAACACAAAACCTGGGAAGGGATGTACTGATTTATAATGTGCTTGATCCTCCCTATGAGATACCAAGGCTAATGAGTATAGGGAATTTGTGCATCATCATCAATCCATGCTTGATAGCCTATGTAAGGTCGTCACACCACCGTCATCACCTCATCAAACTATCTCTTCCAAAATTGCATACTCCCCAACTACTAATGCTCAAGTGCACCCATGTATGCCATCACCCATGGATCAAACTGTCACCTAACATGAGGCCATATGGCCATTATGACAACTATATGCTCCCATGCCCATACATGTAGCAGTGTAACCCCACAACCAAGGCTGGCCCCATCCCTATACACTACCAGGTGCATCTCATGGTATAATTGGGCCAACAGGCATGGCCCCCATGCATACACTGTACTCTAACTAACCATCTACTCGATGCAGTCCCCCTAGCCAATTGAAAATCCCTGTGAGCACCAATCTGGCATCAAGATCCCTCCTTTCAACCCACATAAATATAGTACATAGTCACTCAAACCCCCCTGTCGAGTGGTACCCCACAACATCTCTTGTCAATCCTGGATGTACATCACATGTCCTAGTACAAATATCTGATCTAGTGCTGCCAATCCTATCGCAGTATCATAGAAAACCTACTCGCCAACAATAGGGATCTTGAGGATCATCTAGACATCCTCTAGGATGATGGTCATCTCACCTGTAGGAAGTAGAAAGGTACATGTCTCACTCCACCACCTCTCTACTAGAGATGTCATCATTGCTCTATGTGCCCTTAACCGAGGCATTGATAACACAAAATTGAGTACAACTACTTGCAAGCAGAGCTGCTTCACTGGCGAAAGCCTTTCTCTCAATGCCATGATTGATGGAACCTATCGCTCTCATGACTAAATCTCCAGTAGGTTAACCTACATTCAGAAAACCACACAAATTAACCCTTTTTTCTAAAAACAAGTGCCATGGCACTAAACCATTAACCTTTGGCACCAATCTAGATAATGACACTAATCCCCAGACCAATCCTTAGCCCTACAGAACTAATCCTGATGATATCACTAATCCCCCAACATTAGGTGCCAATCTACCTAGCTAACCCAAACACCCTACCATCTGGTGCTAAACTAGATGATAGCGTTAATCTACCAACCTAATACACTAATCTAGATGAATGTGCTAATCCTAGGGTTTAGTACTAATCTAGATGATTGTGCTAAATCCTCCTAAAAACATGGTTCTAATCCACCCGATAATGCTAAACCACTAACATTTGGTGCTAAACCAACCATTTCCCTATCTGCCATTTCAGTGCTAATCTATCCTAAGGTGCTAATGCATCGACCTAAGGCACTGTGTAGCTATGCGCTAGTGCTAAACCACTAACCTACCCCTTTTGAGCCCCGAAACCCAAAAACAACAAAGTTAGGTTAGATGACATACCCATGCGCCAGTCTCCTCCATCTGCTAGTACTCTCAAACTCATTCACATCAGTGTTGGTGTCATGGGAAGGTTAGTTGTGCCATAGCTATCACTCTTCTCTCTAGTCTAGTCAGCTTAGGTGTGCAAATGTGGCATGTTGGGCCCACTTTTGCCTATCTATAGTTGCCATGTCATCCCTAATTCACCGTTTCTTCTCCCCAGGCCATGAATCTCATTTGTTTTCCTCTATTTTTTCTTCTATCAACCCCATTTTCCATCTTGAACCCTTTTTTCACCACCTTTATCTTCCTTTCAAGAGTTTACCTGAAAAAAATAATTTTTTCACTTGATCTCTTGAAGGGGCATCCCTCATTCATTTCCACTCCTTCCTGCTAGCTGGAGCAAAATTCTTTGACTTGACGCCATTCCCCACTTGGTCATGAAGCCACATAAAAGAGGGGAAAAATGTAGACACCTAAAAATGCCTCAACCGTACAAGCCATCCTTGCACTACTAACTACCCCTTTCACCAATTAATTAAATAAAAATCAAAATCATTTAATTAATTAACCCTAAGTCATTCCTAACTATTTACCCTTAGCAATTTATCACAAATTTAGACCTAGTAATAAATTAATTCATTTAATTTATTACTAAACCTTACAACACCATTCATCATTAATTAAATAAATATTCTAAATATTTATTTGACTAACTTCTACATCTGCTAATCCTAATTAATTAAATAAAACATGCTTATTTAATTAATCCCCCTAGCTTATGACCTAAACCTAGCCTAATTAAATAAATACCAATTATTTAATTATCTACCCTAACCTACCTAGCCCCTAGACCCAAATTAATTAAATAAACCCTTATTTAATTAATTTTATCCTCTCATTAACCCACTCACTAATTTCCAATAGCTAGATTAATTAAGTTAATCAC
This sequence comes from Cunninghamia lanceolata, assembly GCA_027924645.1. NCBI lineage: Eukaryota > Viridiplantae > Streptophyta > Pinopsida > Cupressales > Cupressaceae > Cunninghamia > Cunninghamia lanceolata. The sequence continues at coordinate 2,611,882 of BSBN01000826.1, read as the reverse complement.
TTAATTAATTTGATCAAATCTTCATTAGCACCCTTTCCCACACCCTTTGAATAAAAAAGAATTTTTTATTCAAAGGGGTCACATGACCCTTCCACCTCACCTTTCCCCTTTCATGTTAGATGTATTTTTAATGAAAAGAGCTCACACGTGTATGCCAAATAAACACATGTGGTCACATGTTATCCCATTCACCAATAAACTTGAACTTTTAATACCACCTTCTCCCAAGGAAATGAATTTTTTATTTCCTCATGTGTCTTAATCCTCATTAATGCTAAGCCTTCCCAAGGTGAATTTAAAATTGCAAAATAATTACAACCCTTCATTTTTGTTGATGAAGACCTAGCCCTCCATCTCATCTCTCCATCTCCACCATTGGATCCCAACTTTGAATCCTATCCATTGATCTCATTTCCCCTCCAATCTACCTATAAATACAAGCCCATCCCAATCCATTTTCATCTCAAGTTTATGCAAGATTACCATGGCAAAATAGCTCCTCATCTCATCTCATAGCAATACCATTATGCCAAAATCTCTGCCAATTCCTATTGTATTGAGAATTTACAATAATCCACATACTTAATTTCTATTTGGGTATATATAGGAGAGAATGGGTGCACTTATCCTGAACCTTATCAAGGAGTGAAGGAGATTTCAAGGACTTGGAAGGTATAATGTTTATGTTTTAGTTTCCTTTCATGTTTTTTGTCCTTTACAATCTTTTTCATCTTCAATTAGATACTTCAATAACTATGTATTCTTATTCAATATTTCAAGATTATTCATAATTTCATTACTCAATGAGAATATATTCACAGTGCAAGGAAGATACAGTTAAAGTTATATTGATTAAAAATGACATAATACTTAAACCAATAGGGATTCAATAATTTTCTAAACAAATTTATGATTATCTAGATCACTGGAAGCGCAGGATAAGAGCATACATAGGATACCTCTAGACTCTCTAAACTTGATCAATCTTGAAATCTGAATGAATTACAATGATGTATAGCCGTGCTTATATAGCCAACATATCTAAGCTTTTACCTCAAAGCTATAGATTTAGTTTGGAATCCAACCATACCAAAATGGTACCTAGCAATAGCTACAAAAAAAGCAAATGCACTAGGTGAGGAGATAGCTATGAAGCAGTCTGTCGTAAACACTAAACTTAGTGGTAGACAAGGAGAATCACTTTTCAGAAACTATGTAGTAAGAATGACCCACTTTACACCTAAAAGTGGATACATGAAATATGACTTTTTATGATAGGATTGCATCCTATTGTTAGAGCTTAAAGTGGCTAACATCACAACACATATAGACCCATGTGCTAGTATATTCTGAATGGTGTAGGTGGCATTAAAACAATAGGGATAGGATTAAAGGCCCTATCCAGGTCATCATCCCTTCTCCAGAAAACATAAAAAACTCTTGTGATTTCCTCGGGATAAGACATATCTATTTTAGTTATGATAGCCAAGAGTGCAAGTCGCAAAGCTGATTCCATTTCATCAATTACTACTTTCAGGAACCAGTTGTAGAACCAAGGATAACATTCTACTCGAGGAATGTGATATTAGGAAGGATGAACAAGAAATTCTATCATTCCTTCTGATATGGCCCAAGAAATTTTTCTATGGACATGATTAAAAAATTCATTGATATATGGAGGCAAGACTATCCCTCCATGTACTGAAAAGACATCTACAAAATCTGTGAATTCATGTTGAAAAATTGTTATGTTGTTAATAAAACCATATTTAGCACATTTTAACAAATTCTTCTTTATCCTAATGGGCTAGACCATTGGTATTAAAGAAACTATGTAGATGTCAAAAGAAAACCCATTTCTCACAATATAAGCGATACTAGCTTCTTCTAATCCAAAATTGGATATAAACTCTTCTTGTTCCTCTAGTTCAAGGATACCTTTGTGAAAGTGACCAGAAATAATTTCTGAGTTTTCAGAGCCATTCATTGAGGAAGTAGACTTTAAGAATTGGCTCAATTATTTTAGGAGGTAACTGAGGTACTATCATGGTGTTACCTTCTTCATCTGGGAGCTCATAAACTTCAATTCCATCTTCTGTAAGAAAAGTGTCAGTTGGTTCAATCACCAAGCAAGCACTTTCTCTCATGACTTCAGAAGCCATTTCTCAGGTGAGTTAATTTGCAAGGGGGTTATTTCCTCCTTTGATCCATTCAATATCAAAATTATACCCAATGAATTCAAAATACCATCTGGCAATTCTCCCCTGGGCAATGTCTTTGTCAGGTTTCTTTTTTCTAAGATTTCTTATGGCTTGGCTATCAGCACGAACTATGAAAGAAACTGATTTCAAGAAGATTTTGAACTTTTCTAATCCTTTCTTGACTGCTAAAATATCCTTTACATAGATATGATACCTTGTCTCTGTATCAGTAAGGTACCTAATCTATATCCACATAATTAGATATGTTCTCGTGGAATTTCCTACACAAGAACAACTGACCATGTCATGTCAGAAGCATTAGTGTATAAAACTAATAGTTTGCTTGGTTCTGGAATTTTTAGTGGAGGCAAATGCTGACATTTTTCTTTAATTTGGATCATAGCTTTTGTAGCTTTCTCATCCCATCCTATGTTACCCTCTTTAAGTATCTTTTGAATACTTTTTCTATCTTTGTCTAAATTGTGATAGAATGGTGCAACATAATTTAGACATCCTAAGAATCTTTGAATTTGTTTTATATTTGAAAGAAAATTTGGAAATTCTTGGAGCCTTTTGCAAATATGAGATTGAAGCTTGATCTTACCATCCTTCAAGATTAAACCAAGGAAATCAATCTCTTCTTTACCAATCACCATATTTTTGATTGATAGACACATCCCATTCTTTATAATGGCTACATATAATTCATGTAAATGATGCAAATGTTTTGGAATATTTTTAGAAAACACAAGGATGTCATCAATATAAACCACATAAAACTCTTTGAGATGTCTCAAAGATTTATACATCCTCCTTTGGAAGTAATTTGAGTCTATTTTTAAACCAAATGGCATAACACACCATTCATATAATCCTTGAGGAGCTGAAAATGCAGTTTAAACCTATTTGCTTCTTTTACCTTTATTTGCCAATATCTAGATTTGCAATAAAATTTAAAAAATATATTTTTATTTGCAGCTCTCTTGATCAAATCTATGCTGAATGGAATTAGATATTTGAAAGGCAAAATAATATCATTGAGAGGTTTATAGTTTATACAAAAACGTTTCTTAAGTCTTTCCTATTCTACTCTTTTATTTACTAGGAATGCTAGACATGAGAAGGGGCTCTTGCTTTATCTGATGAATCCTCCTAAGAGTTCAGTCAAGTGTTCATCCATTTCCTTTACTTCTATTGGGCTGAAGAGATATGATGGTTCATGTGGAATCATAGCTTGGCATTTTGTCTTAATATTGATCTCACATTCTTCATGTTCTGCTTTCCAAAATTGTAGTGGATTCATGCCACAATAATCTTTTTCAAAAGTTTCCCTTATAGAACAAAAGGGATCTACTGGTTTAGTATTGCTGACTTGGAGATAGTGATCTTTTATTTCTATAATCCATTCTTGATCTTTCCCTTTCTTATTTTCCTTTTTATCCTTAAACCTATATGTGGAAAATTTGAGAATAGGAATATTTACTTGGACATCATCATGTCTTAGAGACATCGTGTTGTTTTCCTAAGGATGAAAGGTTCATATTTTGTGAGGAATAAATAACCAAGAAATACATCATTATCCATTTCATTAAATTCTATGAAAGTTGTGATGAATATATGTCCATTAATTTTGATATGGACATCTTGTGCATACTTGCCCATTTTTAACTGTTGTCTAGTAATAGAATGTCCTTTGGGAATATCTGGCCTTGGTTTCCAGAAATGTTCAGGAATGTCTTTTGTTTTTGCAAATGACCTTTAGAACCTGAATCAATGAAATCATCATAATCTAATGGCTTATAACTAGGAAAAATCATACTAGTTCTGATATATACACTATTATTTACAAGGTAAACTATTGCTACTTTTTCTGAAGCTTTTCTTAGAGAAGTGTCATCAGACGACATTGAACTTTCTTCTGGTTTTTTGTCTACTTTGAAAAAAATATGAATATCTCCCATTGAGTAATTGAGCTATCAAAGCTATTTTTTATTATCCCTAACTATGCAGGTGAAATTTTCAATATTCTTAATAACCATAAGTTTTTTAAGGATGGCAATCTGGTCATTCAGAGAATCCCTATCTGTGTCAGAATGATGATGTCATCTAGAATGTTGCCTGGAATATTTTCCTTTCTGTTGCTTGTTATCCTTTTCTATCATTTGCTTGTCTTCATTAAGGTCCTTTATTTTCTGGATATGTGTCTTCCCTACAATTCTTCTTCGTTCTCTGGATTCTATATCCTTATAGGGATTTCAATTTTTCTCTTCCTACAAACTTTTTTCAACATCTTTGATTTTTTGTTTGAGCATGGTTTCTACATAATTTACATCTTCATCATCAGAACTATCCCATCTAAAGAATAGATAATTTCTTATGTTTTTCTTTCACCATGTTGTAAGAGTCTGATATTTCAATAAGCTCATAATACTAATTTTCAGGCTAGGAATAAGCCTGACATGAGGATAGAATATCCCAATTGATACTTTTAGGAATATGCCAAAAGGTAGCATATTGGGGAGCTCCTCCAGAAGGAATGTGCTTCTCTTTTCTTAGATAATTAGTGGCATAATGAGGCCCTTTACAAATAAAACATTTTACATCTCTCGAAACCTTTTTGTTTGCCTTTTTTAGAAGATATGGAGGAAGATTTGAACCTTTCTTCTTAAATTACTTTTTGTGAATTGGGGCAATCCTATATCTTCTCTTTCATATAAAATCTTTGGCTCTAGACCATCTTGTATCCTTTGACCAAATCTTTTTCTTCTTGTAACATTTTCTAAAACCACAATTTACATTACATCTCCTTTTAGCAAAACTTTTCAATTTCATGAATTTATGAAGAGTGTCATGTGGAGATTGTTTACAATATTATCTCATATTGCAAGAAGAATTATATCTCTAATTATCATCAAGAGCTCTTTAAAGACATAATTTGTTTAGTTTATGACCATTCAAATATTTCATCTCAACAAATGTTGTCTCTTCAACTATCTTCTTTTTCTTATTGATAATATATTCTTCTACAAATTCTCCCATTCCATGAGGAAGAGAATTTAAAAAATGTCTCTTGGCCACCTCATTATTTTGTAGGCGATCAATAAAAACATACTTTTTAAAAGTCAAAGCATATTGCTAATAATATGCTAAATTCTTTATCTTCATATTGTACATAAATCTAGTGGCTAATTTTTTTTTGATTGGTAAGGATGCTAGGCATCATAATATATTATATTAAAATATAAACATTTTTACATGAAGAGTGTCCAAAGACTAGATATTACATTTAAATTAAAAAACAATTGCTCACAGATATTCAATAACAGAGCAGAGCCAAAACATAACCAAAAAACCAAGCTAAACATATACTTATGGGTTCATTACATTGAGGTCTGCCACCTTAAAACCATGGAACCCTACTGGTTCATCTTCTTCTACAATTAGAGTGTCACCTTGAGGAACAAAAGGGGTAGGAGGAGGTTGGAAATGGACCAAAAAAGTCCATGCATTGTAGACATCTTCAACTCTCTCCTTTTTACCATTTCCAAATTGCTTTTTGTGTGCACATAAAGAGCGGTCTAGATGCTCACTATTGTTTTTATGAAGACTTTAAATCATAGTTGTTAGATGCATAGGACAACTAAGAGGGGGGGTGAATCACTTGTGCATTAAAACATTAAACCCTCAATGCTATTCCAATCTTCAAACTTCTTTTATGCATTAACAGAATGTAAACTTATGAGACATTAATGCAAACACATAAGAACACATAAGAACACTAGATTTAAATGGAAAACCCAAGAAGGGAAAAACCACGGTGAGGATTAATTCACATATATATGAATAGGAACATCGAATACAAGTAGGCTCACTACCAAGGGCTCACTACCTAGAAGAAAGGCTCACTGTCCAGAAGAGACAATAATAGACAAGGATTGTTACAAAGAGATTCACTATCTCAAAGAAATAGGAGAAATCCACCACTACAAATTTATGCCATCCGCAACCTTCAGCTTACTACCTCTAGCAACTTCAAGCAAACTGGAATGTAGACACCTTCTGCTCACTATATTTGGGAGGCATAAGCATTTAAGCTCACACTCAATTCACCACCCTTGATTCACATTCACATCATCTTCTCTACTATTCTCCACTCAACCTTCACCTTGCATTTATATGATTCATGACCTAAAATAATCTCAATTAGGTCAGCCTTAATGAAATGTGTGCACCTCAAACGTGTAACACCAAATAGGTTGGCACCAAACACTTCTGCGGTGGAAAGAAGTGAAAGTGGACCATGCCAAGGGTTAACTAGGACCCAAATTTGTATCACCATGTTGCTTATCACATCCACAATCCACGAGGTACCTTTGCAAATAGCACTAGCAAGCTAGGTCAGCCAAACTTGAACAAACACTACAAGAGACCACATATACACCTCTCTAAGTCCAAAAACATCATGCACACCATAAAGAAATATTCCATAGCATCCACACATCTTTCCAGAATAGTCCAACATCATCAAAATATTTTACAACACTACCGTAACTACCTAAAACAAAGAATGTCTTCATTCTGCACATTAGGATACACTACTACATAACTCCAATACAAGAACTAAGTTTACGGAGCAACCCAATACTAGAAACTTCATGGAAAGGTAGGTACAAACAATATAAGCATGTTCCTAGATCCACAAGACAAGAAACCTTAATGTAGAGAAATGTAAAGCAATCTCATTTCTCCCAGATAACCTTCTTCACAAGAAAACACTCTGTCAAATACATCTTCCATTGCCGCATGATCTAGAACCTGAAACTATGAATATAACACCTTTGAACACCTCTAATCAATACTTCCAAACCACACAAGCATATTTTTGTGTGGTTACACAACATGCCCAATTTTTCCCCACCAAAACAGGGACCCAACCTTTTTTTCTTTGCTCAGCTTGTTTTGCTTCCCTTTGCTTTGGGCGGTATGGCAAAAATAATATCAGATATATGCCTAGGTCATGTCTTAGGCATATTTAGACCTTGAATTATGGATTACAAATTTCAAAGTATGAATTTCCCCTCATGAAGCCTACCAAATGAAAGAGAATGAAATTTTAAGCAGATTTGTTTTTTGTAGCACTTAGAAATTCCCTAAAACCAAGAAGTTATTCACGGTCAAAGTTTGGTCAATTAGTCATACAGATGTTCACATTATCTTGATATCCTGACATTTCCAAATGTCCCAATCAAAGAAATTTCTAAGGAGTAATATCCCGACATTCCCAAATATGCACATGTCAAATTTAACTCACTATGTAGCGAAACTGTCAGATACATGGATATTCATGGGTATGGATACTTGTTCTCAATATCCAGACTTTATCTAATATCTAGACATCTTTTAATATCCATACTTCTCTTAATGACCTGACCTTCAAGTATCTAAATCTTGATGACATGATTTAACCTTCATTTATATAACTAGCTAACATCCTGTAGATATTTGTTCACATGGATATTGATTTGGTCTAATGTCCAGACCTTTGATAAAGACCCAGATCTTGATGACATCATGTCATCTTAACCCATAAGGAGTTTTTACCCTGCTGACATCATATAGATTTTAGTCCGCATGGACATTAGCTTTTCAAAAATCCATGTCTTATTTCTAATATCCCCATTCATATGACATCACTTCGACTCAACTTAACGTAGAAGATTTATCTTGTTGACGTCATGTGGATATTTGACTACATCGATATTTCATGCTTTCCTATTATCCATACCTTGTTCTAATATCCATGTCCCGATGACATCACCTCATCTCATCTTAACAAAGTGTCCCTACCCTAATGATGTCACATGGACATTTGTGTACATGGATATTTCAAACCCCTAATATCCTAATCTTCCAAATATCCATGCCCAAGTCAAAGCAATGATATCATGCCACATGTCCACATGGATATCCTGACCTGCTCTCAACGAAAATTGAACCTGATAGTATATTTTCGATCAACGGGGGTTGACTCAACCCTCATGCTGATATCATATGGATATATCTGCATGGATATATCCATATGAACATTCTAAAACTAAGATTTGCTCCATCTAGGCACACCCTTTATTCATTTAATGCTATAAAAAGTCATTGGCTTTTAAATTCAAAAGTGTGCCAATGAACACCTGTAACAATCTCTCACAATTACATTGGTGGAATCCATCTGAATCCCTAGGAGTAATTCATAAGCCCTAAAAAAAAAAGTTAAAAGTGTAAATCACTCTCATAATTCACATAATTACATTCAGAGAACAAATAATTTGCATAGAGAGCATGAGAACCAAAAAAAATAGCTACATCGAACTTACGACTAGAAATCAACTACACAGAGGATCACCTACATACAACAATTCTGGAATACATTTGCACATTCCAATTAAGGTCTTCACCATCTAGGTACGTATGTGACAAAACCCTCTTTGTTGTTTACATAAGGATAATTCATGAGTTTACTCATGTAAATGAATTTAAATGGTGAAATTGGGTAAAGCACAGTCAATTCATGTTATATGCATATATTCAGATGCCTTGTTTATTCAATTTCATGGATTAAAGAGTGTTAACCCTAGCATAGTAGATGCCCTAGTTAAGATGAAAAATGTTAAATTGTAGGACAAAATGCAGCCCCGCATAGATAAACGTGATACTAAATTCAAGCAAGATATGTTTCCCAGAGACCACAACTTATATAGTAAACATGGGTTTGTGGAGGATACTCATTATGGCAACATGGACATTAAGGCCTTCAAAACAAGGATCCATAGCAGGGAAGGTAACCCCATCTTGAAGAACATAGTAGCCACTAGAATGTAATATGTAGCTAGTTTCCCATATGCTACAGATGCCCTGGAGCTTCTGATTGAGTGTGCAAACAATTATAGCATAGTGACTAGAAGAGTTAAGCACCAAGGATGTGTGTATGTTGATCTATCAGTTGATGATATAACAGAGGCATTCAATTTACCTACACCTAGGAGAATATATGTACCAGAGCTGGAGGCACTTGCAAAAGAATATGACGGTCTTCAGAAAGATTGTAGGAAAGTCATTTTCCTTAGATGGAGAGATTCTGACAGTAAGGCAAAAGCAGTAGCCAAAATGCCCCAGCATCTATACAAGTATGATTTCAGTCCAAAGGTGCAATTTATGATATTTTTGCTTAGTAGGATGGGTGGAAAACAAAATGTTGGTAACTTTGAATCCTGGATGTTTGGCCTAGTTAGGATGGTGATTAAGAATAAATAGATGGTCCAATGGGAAAAAATAATTAGTGACTCCATGTACACACAAATGGTTAAGTGGAGGAGAATGAAGGACAAAATCTTCAAAATGACTTCTTATCTAGTTTATGCATGTGCATGCAAGGGCACTTTTGATGGAAAACAAATAGTTGGAAGACTAGATAGATTGCCACATGGAAAGAGATCTTGGGAACATTATCCCCAGTTGGAAAGAAGACAGTCTATACAACATTACAAGGTTGTAAATGATTGTTTCATAATGCACTTAGTTAGACTCTTGGAGGGAGATAGAGCCAAGAGGTTTTCATTGAGAGCCACATAAAAGATCCATCCTCATGGGGCTTGGTTCATTCAGTCCTACACATATTCTTATATCAGGATGGAAGGGTTTAGTGGGAATCCTTTCATGCTACCTAGGTACCCATTAGACAAGGTTGTCCTAATGGAGATGGCTAGGCAGATGATCCCTGCACTTGAAATATCCAAGAAGAAGGATGGTAAGCCATATGTAAAATTCCCCTTAGACATCAATTGGTTTATGTGTGGATCAATGGAAAATGCTAAAGTAGTTGAGGTAGACCTGAAGATGCTACACTTGCAATTATTCCCATTGGTAAGTGTTGATGTTGGTTTTATTCAGCATAACAGAGATAAAATTCACAAAGAATCTTAGCTTATCTTGAAGAATATAGAGAACTATTGGAAATACTTCTCAATTCCAAGTCTACGTTAACCAGGTCGTGGTTGTGTTGAATTCACTCAAGGTTCAATGCGAAGCTATTTTGTTTTAAGGGGCCTCACATGATTTAAGTATCTTGTGGTGACTAGACTGGTTTATTGTATGCAAATAATCTCAAGTTTCACCAAAGTAAACATCTATTTGCATGTATTTACTACTTTCTTACAAAGCTTTACATGAATATGGATAAAACTCACTTTGTACCTCAAATTTATATAAAAACTACTAAGATCTTTATAATTCACTAGTATTTATGCAAATCAATAGCAATTTCCTTTAGATAACTACATCCATGCTAATTATTTAAAGATTTTTTGGAGAAAAGATAGAAAAGATAGGGTTAGAAACATTATTTTAGATAGTATAAAATGTTCTGCTATCCACATATAACAAGCCTAAATGATCCTGAACAATCCAACAACAATTAAATTCCTATATGTAAATCCTAAGCATTTTCACGAACATACATAAAGAATTGTAATCTTTTAAAGAAAGATACATCAAACAAACGCTTGAATAAAAAAAACACTCTGGATTAGATGCAACATTATGAGGTTTGCATTTATTTTATATATAAAGTTATTTTGAATTTACAATGTAACTATGACTTTTATTGAATCAATCAAAATTACTAAAACTCACAAACGTCTTTATAGATGCATGAAAGAGGCAGGACATTCCACACACTCCTTTATGTAGACATAGGTGACTTCCTCTCTAAATCACTAATGCTCAAAGTATTCACTTAAGAATCACTTCCTTTTGCAGTAAAGTTGCTAATTACAATCTTAGGCTAAATGCTATGAATCCCTGTGTAACTAAAATACAAGTAACAGGGTTCCTTATATAGATTTGAATCCTCCTCTGCTATGCTTACAAAAAACCAATCAATGGTTCACATTCAAACTTACAAAATCAACGGTGGAAAGCATTTTCCAACCATTCTTCAAAATATCTTTAAGAATATTCCCTTAGGCTCTAAGGATGCCATTGAGATCTTTAAAACATGGAGTAATCTTTGACTTTCTTGTTGTTGACCTTTTGCCAATAACCACATAACAGAAAAGACTAGAGTATACACAAATATCAATACAGAAGAACTACGCACTGTCACTGATACTCTCTTTTTCCTCTTCTCCCATTCTCTTCAAGTATTCGGTGTATCTGGCTATCAATGCTATAATAGAAGTATGAGTACTCATCTGGCTCTCTATCCATGCATACTGCTATAATTCAACTTTTTCTTTCAATATCCTTGCTTGCTTTTCTACATCCTCCCTATTTTTCTGATACTTCCTTATCCTGGCACTTAATTCCATAATGGAATCAATCATTTCAGTACTCAGATTAGCCGCAGGGCTCTCTAGGAAAGGTAGATAAATGGCTTTAAATTCCCTTACTGTCATAACCTCATCATACACTAGTATTTCCTGGCACTCATGCCCAATCAGTCTTTGTATTATCTTCATGTGATTCCTTATTAAATCATCGGCTCTAAATCTTGAGTATTCACAATGCAACCCCTCAGAATGTCCCCTTCAAATTTCAATTCTAACATGTGCCTTGGTATTTGATTTGCCATTTGAGGTGTTATTCTTCCCTCATTCATCAATTCTTCAACCCTTTCATTCATGGACTCAACCCGCTTCAACTCATTACTGCTTTCTTTCTTCAGCTTCCTTTCTTTTTTTACTTTCTCTTTTTCACCAGCTGACTCAATATCCACCTTCTTTTGCTTTGGTGTCATCTTGTCAAGATAATTTATACCTTTTACTGTCTCATTTGTGCACCATCCTAGGGTTTTACCACATATTTTTACTCTTTTAACAATTACCCTAGGGTTTGTTTGTCATTTTCTCTATTTGGAATTTACAAAATTTGACAATTTCAACTCATTCCCTATAATTAACTATAGTAATGTGCACTACCTTACATTATTTTCTTAATTAAAATTACTATAACTAATCTCAATTTTATTTGACTGAATTTCAACGGTGTTTGAGGTACATACCTATAACTGCAACCGATTTGACTTTAAGAATGTCAACAAAAGATATATCATTCAAACCTCACACCATTACCGTTCTCAAATTTCTGTTCAGCTCTTGAATCACCTTTTCTGTAGCTCCGTGAAATTTCCTACAATTTTAACCTTTGAATACCATTATGAAAATAACATAATCGAATTTGACCTTTTACCTGTTCAAATTCTAAGTTTCTAGTGGTAGGTGCACATTGAATGCTGTAATTAATGCATAGAGTTCATTTTGTGTCTAACTTTCTATTTAATTCGTATTTCAAACTTTGTAGACGTTAATTCCCACACCTTAACTTTACATCATGTATACATGTTTTACTGTTTGCAATTTTGTATACATATTTTGTATATTCCTATGTTTCTTATACAATCATCGAAATATATAAACTCATACTCTAGAGGGTTTATGAAACATATTGCATTTAATTTCACGTCTGGCCTTGTATCCTACTTTTGTATCTCACAATGTATATATATGCATGTATTCAAGCATACAAGCATGGATTTGAAAGATGTATCAACTAGCTTTGACCTTATATTAATTCCGGTGTTGTATCTTTACCCTTTTGTATATCACGCTTGCATAAATACAACATCACATATATACAAAAGCGTGGACCCCAGTTTGTTATGAACCATATTTCAATTACCGTCGCATCCGCCTTTGTATTTCCATTTATGCATATTACCTCTTATATACTAGAGACCTCTTATGATAATATCCCTGTAGGCCCTGCCAAATTTAATCACTTTTTAACCTCTTTTAAAATCCAAAATTGTATCTGCATTTTTAGATACAATCAAACATATATGCGAATATACAATACCATTCGATCAGACTTTAACTTTTATAAACTAGGTTATATATTTTTTTCTGGTTCAACCATGAATATGCCTTTATTTATATATCAAATGCACAATTTTATGCATACAACGTGATATACAAATGCAAACATAGAATTCAACATTTACTCAATTTATTTTTGAATATAATCAGGTCTAGGTTAGCATATTTAAATTTGAGTGTTCAAGATACATATGCAAAAAATGATAAAGAACTTTTTTGTACCCCAACGCGACAATGCTAGGATCCCATATGCAAAGAAATTTGTATGTGAAATACAAATTTAATTAAACACTGCACTCTCACAAAAATCACCCTATTTCATGAAATATAAGAAATTTCTAGTTGGTTCAAAAAACAACCCTAAATCATTTTCATGTAGAACCCACTAGTAACCCCTACCTCTCTATTACTATGCGTTCTAATTTTTCATGTATTTCAGCACCAAGTACATTTTCCCTTTTCCACCAAGCAAGACCAAACCACAAGAAGGAAAAAGCAAACATGGTTCTCATTTTGCTAGAGGGTAAAATGGGGCATGTTGTGAACATGACAACAACTAGAAACCAAATAAAACAACCAAATTCAAACAATTAAAGAAATGAAATGAAATAAATTCATAATTTCCAACTTCCTCATATGCAAGAACGTTATTTGTCCTACGATGACTATATTCAATAATGTATATGAACCTTCCAAAAGAATTTAGGTGTGTGCAATTGATTCATTCCCTCCTTTGGAAAAGTAAGAAAGCAGTAAATATTTACATTAACCTACATAATTTGATTTAACCTTTTAAGCCAATCCTGGATAGAGCCTTACTGCTAGTCAAGTGTCTATAGCTCCAGTAAGGTTATCGCCTATAATTCATAGAACCCCACTACCTGCAAGCGTCCATAGCCCGGTAGAGTTATCTAGATGACCTTAGGAGAATAAATTCTCTATTTTATTGATCTTTCAATATCCACTGGTATATAAAATATATCGTTTAAGCTCATTATTTGTACAGTAATAGTATTTGATGCATAAGGCCGGGAATTATATTGGTAGCAAAGGCCTGTTGTAAGTATGGGCCTAACCAGTGTTGTCATTGATGTCAACATACTCAAGTTGCATTAATGATAAGGATTGGATGAGCTTTGTGCTGATGATCAGTGGAGACAGTGAGATAAGATGAATATCAGAGGATGCGGTTCAAAGGGTTTGTAGATATGTGTCTTGAGATGGTCCAGTAAAGGTTTCATAGGTCCACATGAAGATCTAAAGGAGTTATGACCACTCAAGTAAAACTGGGTCCAGTAAGTGTTTAGAGGTGACAGAGTGATACAGATAGGTCCAGTGAGATCCGAAATTGCAATATCCAGTTCTGTGGATTTGGTGGAGTGTTTGGGAAGTCAATGTGAAGTAACAACTAAATTGGTTTGTGGTCTAGAGGTCTACAAGCATCTATTCCAATATGACAGTGATGACAGACTATGTTCTTGAGGTTCCAGATGAAGGAGAGAATGATTTTAGTGAACAGAAGTAGTGTGGATGTTCTTGGTGATTTAGGCAAGCTTGTGGAGGTCTTTGGATTGTGTCCAGTTCATGTTGGTGGTCCGCATTGAAGACTGATCTTGTAATTGAAGAGTTGCTTTCGGATGATGATGTTCTTCCCAAGTCAAGCTGACCGGATGAGTTACACATCTTGTAGAGGATCTTGAAGTTGTTCTATGAAGAATGGTGTGTTCCTAGAGAAAGATTGAAGTGTCTGATCTATGTGGCTGATAGTGTGTTGATCCATGTGAAGTCATTTGTAATTAATCATGTTGTATTTTTGTATTTTCTCTGTACTGTTTGCTGACTTGGATGATTATCCCTAAGTTGATGTCTTGTAAAAATAAGGAGTTGTAAGTCATTTCAAAATAGGCTTGTGAGGATGAGAGTGTGGTAGAGAGGAAGAAGCGAAAGGCAGAGTAGAAGTATTGAGCTTAAATGGAACTGATTAAAGCATGGTAAAGATGCTATTCTCTAGTTCAAGTTTGTGATACTTAATATTTTGTAGACAATGTGTCTCTTGTAGGTAGTGGGCCTCTTGTGAGCAATGTGCTCGGGTAGTGAGCCCTAATTGGCATATGCCATTTTGTTCTTTCTATTCTTCTAACAGAGAATACAATCTTAGGTTAATCACCCTATGGTTTTTCCCTTAACCAGGTTTTCCACGTCAAAATCTTGGTGTCTCATGTGTTGATGTGTTTCTGCTCTTGAGTTAATGCTTTATGTTTTCATGATTGATTTATTATTATGCTGTTGAATAACAAAGTGGATTTAAGTGTTTAATTGGAAGAAAGTTTTTAACAACTGATTCACCCCCCCTCTTAGTTGTCTATCATGATTCTAACAATTGGTATCAGAGCCAAGTTCCTCTAAAAAGAGCTTAACCACTTGAGGAGATCCAGGATGTCGTCCTACAAGAAGGATAGTCCAAAGTTTGATGGAACCAATTTTAATCTTTGGAAAAGCCGCATGCAATGTCACTTACAATGTATGGGAATGCAGTACTAGACCATGGCTTCAACGAAGTATACTCCTCCACAGAATAGCCCAAAGACTGCAACTAAAATCACAGATGCTGAAAACAATCTGTGGATTAAAGAAGCTCTTCTAAGTGCCTTGTTTGATTCAGAGCTGACAAATGTTGATGACCTAAAAATTGCTTTTGAGATTTGGGAAAAACTAGAACTTCTGCATGAAGGAGACAAGTATGTTAAATGTGCAAGGCTACAAAGTCTAAAAGGAAAATTCAAAAATATGAAGATGAGAGAAGATGAAAATATCACTACTTTAATGCCAAGAGTAAATGAGCTTGTATCTGGCATTAGATGTGCTGGTGGAATCTTGGATGAAGATGAGATTGTTGGCAAAGTTCTTAGATCCCTTCCTGCTTCTTATAAAATCAAGGTTGCTACCATTGAAGAATTCAGAGCCCATTCAGGTGTCACAAGAGATCAATTGGTTGGTAAATTGGCTGCATTTGAATTGACCAAGTTTGGAGATGCCCCCCTAAGACTGAATCTGCATTCAAAGCCAATACCTCTGTAAAATCTAAACAAAGGTTTGATCCAGGAGAGAACTCATCAAGGAAACTATCATGGTATGAAAAAGCAAGAAAAGACATGGAAGAAGAAGAAGCAGAAACTGCTCAAGTTGAACCCCTTATTGCAAAAAGACTGCCAAGAGGATCTGGTAAGTATGAAGGGAAATTGCCTTTTAAGTGTTTTAATTGCAATAAGATTGGTCATTTTGCCTCAAGGTGTCCAGAAAGATTTTCAAGGCCAAATCCTAACAGATCAAGGTTCCAAAAGAATTGTTACTATGTTCATGAAGAGGATGATAATGAAGGAGTAAGAGATGATGAATCAGAGACATGAAACAAATCTGGAAGTGATTGGGTGTTTATTGCCATGAAGGAAGAAGATCCAATGCCCTCTAAATCTGTCAATCATAAAGTTGTAGAAAGAGCTCTGGCTGCCCAAGTTGAAGAAAAGGATGATTGGGTCATTGATAGTGGATGCTCTCACCATATGACAGGTGACAAAAATAAGTTCATAGATTTGGAAAGGTATGAAGGAGGAGTGGTAAAGTTTGGTGATAATTCTGTTGGTAGAATCAAAGGTAGAGGAACTATTTCTTTTGATGGAAAGAACAAAACTGGTAATGTACTGTATGTTGAAGGATTGAAGCACAATCTTCTCAGTGTTGGACAGTTGGTGGACAAAGGCTATGATCTCCATTTCAAGAATGGAAAATGCAAGATCTTTGAAAGTTTCAGAAAAAAAATTGCATCCAGTACTCAAACAAAAGGTAATATCTTCCATTTAGTTGGTACTAGTAAAAGTTGTCTATTTGTGCAAATTGATCAGAGTTGGTTGTGGCATAGAAGGATGTGTCATCTGAATATTGATAATATCATCAAGATAAGCAACACTTAGGCTGTAAGAGATCTTCCAAAACTGGTGAAACCTACAAATAGTTTGTGCAAAGAATGTCAGTTGGGGAAACAAAGCAGAGTCTCATTCAAAAGCAAGGAACAATCTTCTACCAGATTATTAGACTTAGTTCATACTAATCTATGTGGTCCAACAAGAATCAAGAGTGTGCAAGGTGATAGATACTTCATGTTATTAATTGATGACCATTCCCGGATGATGTGGGTTACTTTTCTAAAAGAGAAATCAGAAGCTCTTGAGAAATTTAAAATATTCAAGGCTATGATAGAGAATGAAACCAGACTAAAATTAAAATGTCTGAGGTCTGATAGAAGTGGAGAATTCACATCTGGTGAGTTCATAGAATTTTGTGAGAAACATGGAATAAAGAGACAGTTGTCTGCTCCTAGGACTCCACAGTAGAATGGAGTAGTGGAGAGAAAGAACCAAACCATCTAGGAAGCATCTAGGACCATGATGATGGAAGAAAATGTTCCTCAAATATATTGGAGAGAAGTTGTTAGCAATGCAGTCTATACTCTTAA
Source organism: Cunninghamia lanceolata (assembly GCA_027924645.1). Lineage (NCBI taxonomy): Eukaryota > Viridiplantae > Streptophyta > Pinopsida > Cupressales > Cupressaceae > Cunninghamia > Cunninghamia lanceolata. The sequence goes on along the minus strand of BSBN01000826.1, from coordinate 2,594,246 downwards.
TCGAGTACAAATCAGAAGTAATACCGATAAGATTCCTTATGAACTTTGGTTTGGCATTACTCCTATTGTGAGGTATTTCAGAGTCTTTGGTAGAAAATGTTACATCAAAAGAGATGAAGATTTAGGCAAATTTGATGCTAGAAGTGATGAAGGAATATTCTTGGGTTATTCTACTCAAAGCAATGCCTACCGGTGTTATAACAAGAGATTGAGAAAGATTATAGAAAGTACCAATGTGAAAGTTGATGAAGGTATTGAAAAACCTTCAAGGTTCTATGAATATGATGAAAATGATCAGAATGATGCTATGATCCAAGGAGTCCAAGCCCCCTTTGAAATTCAGATTCAGATTGTTTCGGTGAATCAGGAAGAAGAGATAAGTTTGAATGAACCTGTTCAAGAATCAGAAGTACAAGAAACTCCCAAAGTTCCCAGGTATGTAAGATTGAATCACTCTAAAAATTAGATTATAGGTGATAAAAGCAAAGGTGTAAAAACAAGAAGAAGGATTGCTCAAGATTCAAAAGAGTATTGTCTGATTTCAAAAGTTGAACCTAGGACAGTGAATGAAGCTTGCAATGATGAAAACTAGACTAAGGCAATGGAGGAAGAACTAATGAAAATTGAGAAGAATCACACATGGGATCTTGTTCCCAGACCTAAAAACAAGAATGTGATTGGAACCAAATGGGTCTTCCGGAATAAACTAAATGAAATTGGTGAAGTAATCAGAAATCAAACCAGATTGGTTTGCAAGGGTTACTCTCAAATAGAAGGAGTTGATTTTGAAGAAACTTTTGCTCCGGTGGCAAGAATTGAAGCAGTTAGATTATTTCTTGCTTTTTCTCCCTTCAAGGATTTCAAAGTGTATCAAATGGATGTCAATTCTGCCTTCCTGAATGGTGACTTGGAAGAAGAAGTATACATTGAGCAACCGGATGGATTTCAGTTGTCTGATCATGGTGATATGGTCTACAAGTTGAAGAAAGCATTGTATGGACTCAAGCAAGCCCCAAGAGCCTGGTATGAAAGATTGGATAAGCATATTTTGAAGACTAGTTTCAATAAAGGTACTGCGGACAATAATATGTATTTCAAAATTGATCATGAAAATATCTTGATTGTTGATGTATTTGTTGATGATATCATTTTTGGAGGAAGAGATAGTATGTGTAAAACCTTTGCAAATCAAATGAAAAGTGAATTTGAGATGTCCATGCTTGGGGAAATGAATTTCTTCTTGGGTCTGCAAATCATTTAAACTAAGAAAGGAATCTTCATTTCTCAAACCAAATATGTGAAAGAATTGTTGAAGAAATTTGGGATGGAAGAGTCAAAACCAATGAGTACTCCCATGACAACCGGATGTAAATTGAGAAAAGATGATGACTCTCCTAAGATTGATAAGAAAAAGTACAGGCCAATGATTGGAGGATTGTTGTATCTCACTCAAACTAGACCTGACATCATGAATGTTGTTGGTCTTGTTGCTAGATTCCAAGCTAATCCTAGAGAATCTCATGTCATGGCAATCAAGAGGATTTTTAGATATCTAAAAGGGATAGTTGAATATGGTTTGTGGTATCCTAGAGATCATGATTTCTCTCTTCATGCATACACTGATGTGGATTGGGCAAGAGATGTGGATGACTGAAAGAGTACCAGTGGTGGAGCATTCTTTTTGGGGAAGAGATTGGTTTCTTGGTTAAGCAAGAAACAAGAGGCAATATCTTTGTCCACTGTAGAAGCAGAATATATTGCAGCAGCACATAGTTGCACTCAAGTATTGTGGATGAAGAAAATGTTAAGAGACATAAGAGTGGAATATGAGGAGCTTATCACAATCTTCTGTGATAATTCAAGTGCAATAAATATATCTAAGAATCTAGTGCTGCATTCAAAGACCAAACATATGTCCATCAAGTTTCACTTTTTCAGAGAGCAAGTGAATAAGAATGAAGTTAGATTGGAGTTTGTACCTTCCAAGGATCAGATTGCAGATATCTTTACCAAACCTCTACCTAAGGACTCTTTTGAGTATCTTAGGGAGAAGTTAGGGGTTATTACCCCTTTGGTGATGAACTAAGGTGCACTATTGTGCATCAGTCCGGTGGATATCACAGTTATATCCTATGGTCTGGATTGATGATGGGGAGCTGCTACTCAGGGGGAGTAGCTGGTATGATTCAGAAGTAGTGAAGTTGCAAGTATGTGCCCTTTGCCATTGATGTCAAAGGGGGAGAGAAGACATGTGAAAAATGAGTAAGTGCTAATCAAAGGGGGAGTAGTAAAGGAAGAGAAGACATGTGAATGGTTGTTGTTGTTAGGGGGAGTTATGTCAGTAAGGAGAAGTTCTTGTCTTGATGGTTGAAACAGTTTTTCACATCATATGTTGCCATCAATGACAAAGCCAGAGATTGTTGCAAGTATGGGCCTAACCGGTGTTGTCATTGATGTCAACATACTCCTATTGCATTAATGATAAGGATTGGATGAGCTTTGTGCTAATGATCAGTGGAGACAGTGAGATAAGATGAATATCAGAGGATGCGGTTCAAAGGGTTTGTAGATATGTGTCTTGAGATGGTCCAGTAAAGATTTCATAGGTCCGCATGAAGATCTGAAGGAGTTATGACCACTCAAGTAAAACTGGGTCCGACAAGTGTTCAGAGGTGATAGAGTGATACAGATAGGTTCGGTGAGATCCAAAATTGTAATATCTAGTTCTGCAGATTTGGTGGAGTGTTTGGGAAGTCAATGTGAAGTAACAACTAAATTGGTTTGTGGTCTAGAGGTCTGCAAGCATCTATTCCAATATGACAGTGATGACAGACTATGTTTGTAGTGCCCCTCAACTTATCGTATTTTGGACTGATGTTTGCTTAGTAGTACTGGACATTTTGACAGTATTTTTAGATCGTTGATGATGGATTTCTGGTCATTTTGCTATTTCAGTATGAACCTAATTGTTATGATAATAGATGTCGATGTTGGATTATGTCATTTTATGCTTTACAATTTGATAAATGAACTGATGTTTTAGATGCTTTGATGTTATTCATTATATGGGATTGGAAGTTAGTTGATCATTTTCTGTCGTAGATTAGTAATCTGATACCTTGTTCAATATAGTTGATTGTTATTTATAAACGTGAATGGAACAGTGTTGTATTACTCGTTCTCGAGTACCCTACCTCACTGCGATTTCCATTCACGATAGGACTGCATGTGATGTATATGTATATCTTGTTATGGTTAACTGTGCGTTGCTGCAGGATGCAGGTACTAGGCATCGACTCCACCTGATTACAGGTCTGAGCGTGCCTTCGCCAATGGATTAGTTGGTTGGAGTTAATGTGAGGTCCCTAGTCAGTGTCCCTTCGTCGTCAGTTACCCTTGTGGTTATTGGTTGTCGTTCGCCCATGTCTTACTGTCAGGTAATATTGTATCTTGGAGTCTAATGAGTTCTGCAGGTGTCTAAGTATGTGTGGTAATGTTGTGCTTTAATTAGAATCATTCTACGGAAGAGTATAAATGTTGTTAAATGGATTATAGTTATAAATAAATTATTATTTTAGTAGAAGTGTTGTTGTTAAATAAAGTTGTAAGAAGTTTGTATTATTCGATATAATGTTAATTATAATAAATATTTAAATAAATAAATAGTGGTAATCATGTTGTAAATTGTGATTTATAACTTGATTAATAAAATAAATTAAAGGATAGTACAAAATTATAGTTTGTCGAAATAGTACTATTCTATTTATAACAATAAATTGGGTCGGCTATAAAAAGATATATTAATAAAATAAAATAAATAATAAGTGGGGATCATTAAATTAAATAAAAATACATATTCTTTAAAGGAGTTGTGCATGGGATCGCGTGCGAAGACCTTGGCAGAGGAGAGAGGCTGTGTTATAAAAGAGCTGTAGGGGCATCAAGGACGGCAACACAGGTGAAAGGAAAGAAGCAGCTTGGGACTGCAACGATTGGAGCAGGTTCGTCGAGTGGATTGCGAAACCAGGTTCCGTCGAATGCCTTATCTCTGAACTTCATTTCGAATCTGCAAATGTGGTTATAGTTTATTCGATTCCAAATAGTTCTGTAGACTGTCCTCTCAGTGTGTAATCAGCATCTTCTCTTAGGGTTTAAATACTTCATTTCTGCTCAAGGGTTCCGTAAGTTAATTGTTTTCCTTCCACTGGTTGTCGAATCATTCTGTATGCACTCTCAGACCGGCGTAATCTTGGTAGGGTTTGTAGATGTAAAGGACACCTCGATAGAATTGCCGTAAATCGCTGTTGGCTACAGCTAGTCGTCCCTGTAGGATCAGATCAATGTTTTTAATGTATCTTTCTCGGTGTTAAGCTGGAAACTGGTTTGGAAACTATAGATGGTCCTATTTTAGGTTTTCTTCCCAGGATAACGAGTTTTCCTCCCATGATAACCAGTTTTCTAGTGAGAGCCAAGTAAAGCAATACACGGACTGTTTTATTGAAAAATAATTTGAGAGCGATAAAGAAAAAAAGGCGATGGATGAAGATCGGATAAAAATATGTATGAATATGTATTGTGGGGGTAAGAGAGACCAGCAGATGGAGAAACGGATGGATTCTTTCATCTGGTGAGCTGGCAAGTCTGTGCAATGTTTGCGGGACAGTATACAAAAAGGGTAACTTCTGCAAGGCTTTTCATGGAAGTGAAGATGGCTGGAACCATTGCCAATTCTGCAATGAACCTATTCATTGTGGGTGCATTGCGTCTGGAATTTTTGTTGTAGCCCCTGACAATGGAGGGTTTAAATGCAGAAACTGTGCATTCACACCCAATCATGTGCACCAAGATAAAACCAGTATTGGCGGCAACATGGCAGTTTGTACGCAGCTCTCAGGCAAATCAAGCGATACTGATGAAGATCCACGGGAAATTATTGAGGCAGACGAAACAGACAGTGACACTGATGACAATTTACCCAACATATATATGGTTGATGGCAATAGGATCAAATCTTATAAACGCCCTCCAGTGTTTCTCGGATAGATGATGATGATGGCCTTCAGAATAATAGTGCCTTTTTGACTGAACTAGCTGGCATTTCCTGATTACTGGGCACTGGACTTTTTAATCAAGTAATTCTTTCCACTATGATGCTATGTAATTGTTCAAGAGAGCAATTTAAGTTTGAGGAGATGTCTCAGTCTCCAGAGTCCCTGGCCACACGAGATTTCTCAGTTAGTGCAATTTCTTCTTCTAGAACTGGTGATGCCGACTCTAGGTTTGACGAAGGTGGCATTGAAGAGGCAGAGTCGTCATTAAGGGAAGCTCTTTCTCTCAATTATGAGGAAGCCAGGGCATTGTTGGGAAGGCTAGAGTACCAGCGAGGCAATGTAGAAGTAGCACTTCAGGTGTTCGAGGGAATAGATATGAACACGATAACATCAAAGATGAGGCAATCAATTTCTGAAAGGGTGCAACGCCGAAAAGTACGCTCTCGCAATGGAAGCAGTCATACCATGTCAATGCATGCTGTCAGTCTTCTCCTTGAATCTATTCTTCTAAAGGCAAAGTCTCTGCAAGAGCTTGGGCTTGCTAAAGAAGCGGCACAAGAATGCAAGATTATTTTAGAAACAGTTGAACCTGCTCTACCTTATGGCCTGCCTGAAGATTCTGAAGTTGAATTGAAAATAAAGGAGAATGTGAGCAAGCCAGCAGAATTACTTCCTGAACTTTGGAAACAGGCAGGCATGTTTCATGAAGCCATAGCTGCTTACAGACGGGCATTATTCAGTCCCTGGTGCCTGGATTCTGAACGGTCAGCTCGGATACAGAAAGAGTTTGCTATATCCTTACTTTATGGTGGTATTGAAGCAGGACCACCCAGTTTGGGTTTGCAAGCGGAGGGTGCGTTTGTTCCTAGAAATAATATAGAGGAGGCTATACTGTTGTTATTGATTCTCCTAAAAAAATTTGCCCTTAAAAAGATTGCCTGGGATGCAACAATCATGGATCACCTTACTTTTGCCTTATCAATTTCTGGTCAATTTGAAGTATTAGCTGATAAGATAGAAGAAGTATTACCTAGTTTTTACAACAGATCGGATCGATGGTACACCCTTTCTCTCTGCTATAGTGCTGTAGGGCATTATGAAGCTGCTTTGGGCCTGTTAAGGAAGTGTTTAGGCCCTTCAGAGAAGCCGGATTATATCCAGCATTTCTATTGGCAGCAAAATTATGTGGGAAAAGCTCACAACATGCTTGTGAAGGTGTGAATTTTGCACGTAGAGCGTTAGAAAGCACTGAAGTTGAAAATGGCCATATGAAAGGTGTGGCAAATCATTTGCTTGGGGTTGCCCTTGGTAAACAAGCTAGATCTGTTGTGTATGACTCTGAAAGGGCTCAGGTACAACGTGAGGCCCTTATTGCTTTGGAAAAGGCTGCAATAATAGAGAGTAGAGATCCCGAGATAACGTATAGTCTTGGGCTGGAAAATGCTGAGCAACAGAATCTAGATGTAGCATTGTGGTGCACAAAGAAATTCCTGGATATGGTGGCTAGGGCTTCAGTAAAAGATTGGAAGCATTTTCTTTTGAGATAGTAACTACACTTGTATCAGGCATTCTTCATCACAATTATAATCTGCTTGGTGTGCCATTTACTAATCTGCATATTCTTCCATTTCTAATGCTTATCTCTCTCAAACCATAAGCTGTGGGGGCAATTGCTTCTGATAACTATAGAATACCAGGGTGCAAATTCCCGTAGACAGTCGACTGGCGTATTACTTTCGGTTCTATAGATATATATAGTCTGTTTATGAAACATTCACCCTTGTTCTGTAGCAATGTATTTAGTGAACCAAGACCCATCGCTGCACCAGGAAATTCATTCTTAAACGGTGTAAACTGCAATAAGATCCCCTCTAGAAACCATTGTTGTAACATAGCATTTTTCCAGATTTTCTCCGTCTTTTGTGATTATTGCTATTCGTTAGAAAATGAGCAAACGATTTACGTGGATACCATCAACGTAGTAAGTTTGCAAGTTTAGTAATTATAGCCAGAAGTCGTCAGACCGGATGTATATCATTCACGTCAGTGGTAAAACAGTCAATAGCAATTGTACAGCTCAGTAGGAAAATATTCCCTAGCTGTTCGCACAGGGCGCACTTACGATCGTTCTCCTTGAGAAATTATTTCACCACGGATAAGATCAACTTTAGAAACATCTCCAAACCATCATAAAAGAATCTATTTGGTTGAGCTCGTTAGAATGTCTGCAAGACCGTGTGAAGGATAACAAACATTTCATGATTGAATTTGCCTCGTGTGATTGCCGTTCAATCGTAAGATATCGCTCCTAGCATTATTATCCTTAATAGAATAAAGCTAATTGGACAAGATTGAAGGAAAGTATATAAGATCGTATCTGGAATTAAGTGGTTCTTATATCAATTATTGTAATGATTTAGTTAATCAATTTATTTATCTGTTGAAGTAAAATAAAGATTAGTTAGAGATTTTGTTGCAAGGTATTAATTTAATTGTTATAATATAATGTTGATTTTATTTCAGAAGTTGTCTGCATTAAACTGAGAATGAATTGTAGCATTTCATCTCCTGAATCTGAATTGAATTGAATTGTATGAGTGTTGTAATGAGTCGGATTGAGGTTGTTCAAACTTGTATTCCAGAGGCTAAGTTGTCGTTGTTAAGTATTTGCAACTTGTGTATTGCTGTTTTGTAATTGCGATGTAATAGTGTTTATGTGTATCAAACAAAGTATGAAGTATAATGAGGTTCTGTCAAGGTTGAATGTTGTGTCTTGTAAAGTAATAATCTCAGGATGAAATATCAAACCTCTTGTGCTCTTATTGTACCGTCTTGTCGAAAGGAGAGATCTGAAATCTGTAAGAGGATAAAGTATTGCAATGTTAATAGCATTGGATAACAATTGATGTTATGATTCTATTTTGATGCAAGAGGGTTTATGCCTTGCAGTGTATATATTCGTGTTTTGTTATAAGTCTTGTATGATGTCAAGGATTACTAGGTGTTAGGAAGGAGAGTGGCTTTCAACGTGGGGCCGGCGCCCAAAGTGGCAGTCAGGATAACCCGTTGGAAGTAGATTAATCAAGTGATAACCTAAAATTAACTAGGGGGTTAAGGGTAGACTTCACATTAATAAGATTAATGGATTCCTCTCCCATGGCCTGTAGTGCTTGTTTAGACTAAGGATGGGTAGAGAAGGCCTGGTCGGCATGATTGACTTCCTTGTCCTCATGAAAGGAAGGTCGATTCCGCATGTGTCACCCTATGGGGCCGGCGCCTAGTGAGAGGCTGTCAGGATAACCATAGATGGGGGCCGGCGCCTAGTGAGAGGCTGTCAGGATAACCCATGTTAGGACCATGCGATGACACTCTCCCTACTACAACCTAGCATCCCTTGTTTGATCTCTCCTCATTTGTTTGTGTCGCCTCTGGAAGTGAAAGTTAAAGTTAAGTTATGTTGTGTTGTATTATTATTGCCATGTGTTGTATTGGCGTTGGTCGTCCTTTGTTCTTGTTTGTCTTTCGTCTACCTGACTGTCAGTGTTTGGGACCTCATGTTAACTCCTAGCTCGGGGGGTGGACCTTAGGGTTCCACATGGTCGGGTGGAAGAGCTATTTATCCATTGGTTACTCTTGACAAGATCATATGCAGAACAGGATTTGTTCCAGTTGTACTTGTTACAATGATGATGATGTAAGTGTATAACCTTGTACCAGATTTGTGTAACAGAACATTCTTTATGTATGTAACCTCTGATGTAAACTAAAAGCGGCAATGTAATGATGTCTTGATGTATTTATATGAAAGTATTTCAGTTATGTATTTAATCATGCAGATTCCGTTATCTGATGATTTGCAATGAATGTGAATAAGTTAATTAATTGATCTTGGTTTTGGGATCAGTTACTGATGTATGTTAATTTGTGTTAGTCGATTTGTTAAGTGATGCAGCCTTGGACCCTTAGAGAATATGTTGTAATTAGTTGTGTTAACGTTGCTTAATCATTAAAAAAAAAAAATTCCTGTTTCATATTGCATAAGTGTGTATTCTTTAAGGCGTTCAAGGCGGGCGTTACATCTGGTATCAGAGCCAAGTTACTAACACTGGGTACTCTGGTTTTATAATTAGGCCATTAAGCTATGCTAGTTGCTTAAACTCTGAAGAACATATTCATTCATAGTCCTCGCTTAGCAACTTGAAGTTGTTCTTGGATGTGTTGTCCAGGAAGATGCCGAGGGTACGAGGCCGAGGACATGGACGAGGTAGGGGTTGTGGGAGAGGTGTTGAAATCAGCCCTCCTCCTAGTTCCCCTCATGGAAGTACACAAGAAGGTGGAAGTGAGAATCAAGAGAATCAGGTTCAGCCCGAGGGTGCTCAACTACGCCAGCTTCTAGAGGAGGTGCTTGCTCGTCTAGGTCCTAGGCAGGAGGTGGTACAACCAGAAGAGAGAGAAAGAGAACGATCTCCTAGAAGGAGGGAAATCACAGCTGAACAAGAAGCCATTCTTGCGGGCCACATGAGAGACTTGATGAGAGCCCATCCTCCTACATTTGATGGTTCCGGTAGCGGTTTGGAAGCAGAAACATGGCTAATTGATTTGGAGAGGTGCTTTGCTATGCATCCATATGGCAGCAACACTAAGGCAAGATGCGCCATCATGCATCTAAGAGGATTTGCCTCTACATGGTGGCGTCTTGAGGAGCAAAAGTTGCATCTAGATATTGTGACCATTTCATGGGAACTATTTCTGGAAAGGTTCAGAGCTCGATTTCTATCTGACCATTGGAGGCAACGACGTGCGGACAAATTCCATGGGTTGAGACAGATGGCCATGACAGTGGAACAGTATGAGCGCAGGTTTTATGAACTCAAGCAGTATGCAGGTATAGGAAATGACGAGGCCATGTTAGTTCAGCATTTTATTAGAGGTCTGAATGCACGCATCAGTGGAGGAGTTCGTGTGTTCGAGCCGAAGACCATGGAGGTAGCAGTTGAGAAGGCTCGACTGGTGGAGGAGAATTTGACCATGGCCCTAGGGGGTCATACAGGTGTTCAGAGTGGGAGTGCACCCTCAACAGGCTTAGGTTCTCGAGATGGTCAATCTCAAGCAACAAGTGCATCTAGAGGGCATCATGTACCCGCTAAGGGAGAGCAGCAACAGTAGCAGTATTCGCAATCAAAACCAAAGAATTCCAAACCACAGCAGGGTGGTGTTTCTCAGTTAGGGAAAAACCGTAATTGGCTACAAGCCAAGAATTACCATTCCAACCAACCTGTTCAGAGATCACAACCTGTAGTTAGTAGAGGAAGTTTTCAGCAGTCTAATGCACCTATAGGTGGTGGAGGTTTTGGTAGGGGAACAGGATGTTTCTCTTGCGGACAACAGGGTCATATTGCTAGGCAGTGCCCACAGAAGAACACTGTAGGATTTAGTCAGGGGCCGGCAGCTTCGGAGCCAACAGTGGGTGATGCAGGGAGGTCTCATAGAGTGTTCTCAGCGATTCACCGCCACCAGATAGAGCATCAAGGGATAGTCTCTAAGACTGCAGGTAGGGGACGAGCAGCTTTCTTTGGAGTTCGTGCGCGTTCCACAGCATCAGGGGCTAACCCTCATAGGTAGGGGTCCATTGGGATCCTAATGACATGGTTTTAGTTGCCTTGGAGGATGTAACCATTATGCGAGAAGTATACCCCCTTTTTGTCGCAGGCTTCCAGGAGTAAGCCTCATCCTAGGGGGGGAGGATGTAGTGCCCCTCAACTTATCGTATTTTGGACTGATGTTTGCTTAGTAGTACTGGACATTTTGACAGTATTTTTAGATCGTTGATGATGGATTTCTGGTCATTTTGCTATTTCAGTATGAACCTAATTGTTATGATAACAGATGTCGATGTTGGATTATGTCATTTTATGCTTTACAATTTGATAAATGAACTGATGTTTTAGATGCTTTGATGTTATTCATTATATGGGATTGGAAGTTAGTTGATCATTTTCTGTCGTAGATTAGTAATCTGATACCTTGTTCAATATAGTTGATTGTTATTTATAAACGTGAATGGAACAGTGTTGTATTACTCGTTCTCGAGTACCCTACCTCACTGCGATTTCCATTCACGATAGGACTGCATGTGATGTATATGTATATCTTGTTATGGTTAACTGTGCGTTGCTGCAGGATGCAGGTACTAGGCATCGACTCCACCTGATTACAGGTCTGAGCGTGCCTTCGCCAATGGATTAGTTGGTTGGAGTTAATGTGAGGTCCCTAGTCAGTGTCCCTTCGTCGTCAGTTACCCTTGTGGTTATTGGTTGTCGTTCGCCCATGTCTTACTGTCAGGTAATATTGTATCTTGGAGTCTAATGAGTTCTGCAGGTGTCTAAGTATGTGTGGTAATGTTGTGCTTTAATTAGAATCATTCTACGGAAGAGTATAAATGTTGTTAAATGGATTATAGTTATAAATAAATTATTATTTTAGTAGAAGTGTTGTTGTTAAATAAAGTTGTAAGAAGTTTGTATTATTTGATATAGTGTTAATTATAATAAATATTTAAATAAATAAATAGTGGTAATCATGTTGTAAATTGTGATTTATAACTTGATTAATAAAATAAATTAAAGGATAGTACAAAATTATAGTTTGTCGAAATAGTACTATTCTATTTATAACAATAAATTGGGTCGGCTATAAAAAGATATATTAATAAAATAAAATAAATAATAAGTGGGGATCATTAAATTAAATAAAAATACATATTCTTTAAAGGAGTTGTGCATGGGATCGCATGCAAAGACCTTGGCAGAGGAGAGAGGCTGTGTTATAAAAGAGTTGTAGGGGCATCAAGGACGGCAACACAGGTGAAAGGAAAGAAGCAGCTTGGGACTGCAACGATTGGAGCAGGTTCGTCGAGTGGATTGCGAAACCAGGTTCCGTCGAATGCCTTATCTCTGAACTTCATTTCGAATCTGCAAATGTGGTTATAGTTTATTCGATTCCAAATAGTTCTGTAGACTGTCCTCTCAGTGTGTAATCAGCATCTTCTCTTAGGGTTTAAATACTTCATTTCTGCTCAAGGGTTCCGTAAGTTAATTGTTTTCCTTCCACTGGTTGTCGAATCATTCTGTATGCACTCTCAGACCGGCGTAATCTTGGTAGGGTTTGTAGATGTAAAGGACACCTCGATAGAATTGCCGTAAATCGCTGTTGGCTACAGCTAGTCGTCCCTGTAGGATCAGATCAATGTTTTTAATGTATCTTTCTCGGTGTTAAGCTGGAAACTGGTTTGGAAACTATAGATGGTCCTATTTTAGGTTTTCTTCCCAGGATAACGAGTTTTCCTCCCATGATAACCAGTTTTCTAGTGAGAGCCAAGTAAAGCAATACACGGACTGTTTTATTAAAAAATAATTTGAGAGCGATAAAGAAAAAAAGGCGATGGATGAAGATCGGATAAAAATATGTATGAATATGTATTGTGGGGGTAAGAGAGACCAGCAGATGGAGAAACGGATGGATTCTTTCATCTGGTGAGCTGGCAAGTCTGTGCAATGTTTGCGGGACAGTATACAAAAAGGGTAACTTCTGCAAGGCTTTTCATGGAAGTGAAGATGGCTGGAACCACTGCCAATTCTGCAATGAACCTATTCATTGTGGGTGCATTGCGTCTGGAATTTTTGTTGTAGCCCCTGACAATGGAGGGTTTAAATGCAGAAACTGTGCATTCACACCCAATCATGTGCACCAAGATAAAACCAGTATTGGCGGCGACATGGCAGTTTGTACGCAGCTCTCAGGCAAATCAAGCGATACTGATGAAGATCCACGGGAAATTATTGAGGCAAACGAAACAGACAGTGACACTGATGACAATTTACCCAACATATATATGGTTGATGGCAATAGGATCAAAGCTTATAAACGCCCTCCAGTGTTTCCCGGATAGATGATGATGATGGCCTTCAGAATAATAGTGCCTTTTTGACTGAACTAGCTGGCATTTCCTGATTACTGGGCACTGGACTTTTTAATCAAGTAATTCTTTCCACTATGATGCTATGTAATTGTTCAAGAGAGCAATTTAAGTTTGAGGAGATGTCTCAGTCTCCAGAGTCCCTGGCCACACGAGATTTCTCAGTTAGTGCAATTTCTTCTTCTAGAACTGGTGATGCCGACTCTAGGTTTGACGAAGGTGGCATTGAAGAGGCAGAGTCGTCATTAAGGGAAGCTCTTTCTCTCAATTATGAGGAAGCCAGGGCATTGTTGGGAAGGCTAGAGTACCAGCGAGGTAATGTAGAAGCAACACTTCAGGTGTTCGAGGGAATAGATATGAACACGATAACATCAAAGATGAGGCAATCAATTTCTGAAAGGGTGCAACGCCGAAAAGTACGCTCTCGCAATGGAAGCAGTCATACCATGTCAATGCATGCTGTCAGTCTTCTCCTTGAATCTATTCTTCTAAAGGCAAAGTCTCTGCAAGAGCTTGGGCTTGCTAAAGAAGCGGCACAAGAATGCAAGATTATTTTAGAAACAGTTGAACCTGCTCTACCTTATGGCCTGCCTGAAGATTCTGAAGTTGAATTGAAAATAAAGGAGAATGTGAGCAAGCCAGCAGAATTACTTCCTGAACTTTGGAAACAGGCAGGCATGTTTCATGAAGCCATAGCTGCTTACAGACGGGCATTATTCAGTCCCTGGTGCCTGGATTCTAAACGGTCAGCTCGGATACAGAAAGAGTTTGCTATATCCTTACTTTATGATGGTATTGAAGCAGGACCACCCAGTTTGGGTTTGCAAGTGGAGGGTGCATTTGTTCCTAGAAATAATATAGAGGAGGCTATACTGTTGTTATTGATTCTCCTAAAAAAATTTGCCCTTAAAAAGATTGCCTGGGATGCAACAATCATGGATCACCTTACTTTTGCCTTATCAATTTCTGGTCAATTTGAAGTATTAGCTGATAAGATAGAAGAAGTATTACCTGGTTTTTACAATAGATCGGATCGATGGTACACCCTTTCTCTCTGCTATAGTGCTGTAGGGCATTATGAAGCTGCTTTGGGCCTTTTAAGGAAGTGTTTAGGCCCTTCAGAGAAGCCGGATTATATCCAGCATTTCTATTGGCAACAAAATTATGTGGGAAAAGCTCACAACATGCTTGTGAAGGTGTGAATTTTGCACGTAGAGCGTTAGAAAGCACTGAAGTTGAAAATGGCCATATGAAAGGTGTGGCAAATCATTTGCTTGGGGTTGCCCTTGGTAAACAAGCTAGATCTGTTGTGTATGACTCTGAAAGGGCTCAGGTACAACGTGAGGCCCTTATTGCTTTGGAAAAGGCTGCAATAATAGAGAGTAGAGATCCCGAGATAACGTATAGTCTTGGGCTGGAAAATGCTGAGCAACGGAATCTAGATGTAGCATTGTGGTGCACAAAGAAATTCCTGGATATGGTGGCTGGGGCTTCAGTAAAAGATTGGAAGCATTTTCTTTTGAGATAGTAACTACACTTGTATCAGGCATTCTTCATCACAATTATAATCTGCTTGGTGTGCCATTTACTAATCTGCATATTCTTCCATTTCTAATGCTTATCTCTCTCAAACCATAAGCTGTGGGGGCAATTGCTTCTGATAACTATAGAATACCAGGGTGCAAATTCCCGTAGACAGTCGACTGGCATATTACTTTCGGTTCTATAGATATATATAGTCTGTTTATGAAACATTCACCCTTGTTTTGTAGCAATGTATTTAGTGAACCAAGACCCATCGCTGCACCAGGAAATTCATTCTTAAACGGTGTAAACTGCAATAAGATCCCCTCTAGAAACCATTGTTGTAACATAGCGTTTTTCCAGATTTTCTCCGTCTTTTGTGATTATTGCTATTCGTTAGAAAATGAGCAAATGATTTACGTGGATACCGTCAACGTAGTAAGTTTACAAGTTTAGTAATTATAGCCGGAAGTCGTCAGACCGGATGTATATCATTCACGTCAGTGGTAAAACAGTCAATAGCAATTGTACAGCTCAGTAGGAAAATATTCCCTAGCTGTTCGCATAGGGCGCACTTACGATCGTTCTCCTTGAGAAATTATTTCACCACGGATAAGATCAACTTTAGAAACATCTCCAAACCATCATAAAAGAATCTATTTGGTTGAGCTCGTTAGAATGTCTGCAAGACGGTGTGAAGGATAACAAACATTTCATGATTGAATTTGCCTCGTGTGATTGCCGTTCAGTCGTAAGATATCGCTCCTAGCGTTATTATCCTTAATAGAATAAAGCTAATTGGACAAGATTGAAGGAAAGTATATAAGATCGTATCTGGAATTAAGTGGTTCTTATATCAATTATTGTAATGATTTAGTTAATCAATTTATTTATCTGTTGAAGTAAAATAAAGATTAGTTAGAGATTTTGTTGCAAGGTATTAATTTAATTGTTATAATATAATGTTGATTTTATTTCAGAAGTTGTCTGCATTAAACTGAGAATGAATTGTAGCATTTCATCTCCTGAATCTGAATTGAATTGAATTGTATGAGTGTTGTAATGAGTCGGATTGAGGTTGTTCAAACTTGTATTCGAGAGGCTAAGTTGTCGTTGTTAAGTATTTGCAACTTGTGTATTGCTGTTTTGTAATTGCGATGTAATAGTGTTTATGTGTATCAAACAAAATATGAAGTATAATGAGGTTCTGTCAAGGTTGAATGTTGTGTCTTGTAAAGTAATAATCTCAGGATGAAATATCAAACCTCTTGTGCTCTTATTGTACCGTCTTGTCGAAAGGAGAGATCTGAAATCTGTAAGAGGATAAAGTATTGCAATGTTAATAGCGTTGGATAACAATTGATGTTATGATTCTATTTTGATGCAAGAGGGTTTATGCCTTGTAGTGTATATATTCGTGTTTTGTTATAAGTCTTGTATGATGTCAAGGATTACTAGGTGTTAGGAAGGAGAGTGGCTTTCAACGTGGGGCCGGCGCCCAAAGTGGCAGTCAGGATAACCCGTTGGAAGTAGATTAATCAAGTGATAACCTAAAATTAACTAGGGGGTTAAGGGTAGACTTCACATTAATAAGATTAATGGATTCCTCTCCCATGGCCTGTAGTGCTTGTTTAGACTAAGGATGGGTAGAGAAGGCCTGGTCGGCATGATTGACTTCCTTGTCCTCATGAAAGGAAGGTCGATTCCGCATGTGTCACCCTATGGGGCCGGCGCCTAGTGAGAGGCTGTCAGGATAACCATAGATGGGGGCCGGCGCCTAGTGAGAGGCTGTCAGGATAACCCATGTTAGGACCATGCGATGACACTCTCCCTACTACAACCTAGCATCCCTTGTTCGGTCTCTCCTCATTTGTTTGTGTCACCTCTGGAAGTGAAAGTTAAAGTTAAGTTATGTTGTGTTGTATTATTATTGCCATGTGTTGTATTGGCGTTGGTCGTCCTTTGTTCTTGTTTGTCTTTCGTCTACCTGACTGTCAGTGTTTGGGACCTCATGTTAACTCCTAGCTCGGGGGGTGGACCTTAGGGTTCCACATGGTCGGGTGGAAGAGCTATTTATCCATTGGTTACTCTTGACAAGATCATATGCAGAACAGGATTTGTTCCAGTTGTACTTGTTACAATGATGATGATGTAAGTGTATAACCTTGTACCAGATTTGTGTAACAGAACATTCTTTATGTATGTAACCTCTGATGTAAACTAAAAGCGGCAATGTAATGATGTCTTGATGTATTTATATGAAAGTATTTCAGTTATGTATTTAATCATGCAGATTCTGTTATCTGATGATTTGCAATGAATGTGAATAAGTTAATTAATTGATCTTGGTTTTGGGATCAGTTACTGATGTATGTTAATTTGTGTTAGTCGATTTGTTAAGTGATGCAGCCTTGGACCCTTAGAGAATATGTTGTAATTAGTTGTGTTAACGTTGCTTAATCATTAAAAAAAAAATTTCCTGTTTCATATTGCATAAGTGTGTATTCTTTAAGGCGTTCAAGGCGGGCGTTACAATGTTCTTGAGGTTCCAGATGAAGGAGAGAATGATTTTAGTGAACAGAAGTAGTGTGGATGTTCTTGGTGATGCAGGTAAGCTTGTGGAGGTCTTTGGATTGTGTCCAGTTCGTGTTGGTGGTCCGCATTGAAGATTGAGCTCATAATTGAAGAGTTGCTTTCGGATGATGATGTTCTTCCCAAGCCAGGCCGATCGGATGAGTTACACATCCTGCAGAGGATCTTGAAGTTGTTCTATGAAGAATGGCATGTTCCTAGAGGAAGATTGAAGTGTCTGATCTATCTGGTCAACAGTGTGTTGATCCGCATGTTGTATTTTTGTATTTGCTCTGTGCTATTTGCCGACTTGGATGATTATCCCTAAGTCAATGTCTTGTATAAATAAGGAGTTGTAAGTCATTTCAAAATAGGCTTGTGAGGATGAGAGTGTGGTAGAGAGGAAGAAGCGAAAGGCATAGCAGAAGTATTGAGATTAAATGGAACTAATTCAAGCATGGTAAAGATGCTATTCTCTAGTTCAAGTTTGTGATACTTAATATTTTGTAGACAGTGTGTCTCTTGTAGGCAATGGGCCTCTTGTGAGCAGTGTACTCAGGCAGTGAGCCCTAATTGGCATGTGCCATTTTGTTCTTTCTATTCTTCTAACAGAGAATACAATCTTGGGTTAATCACCCCGTGGTTTTTCCCTTAACCGAGTTTTCCACGTCAGAATCTTGGTGTCTCATGTGTTGATGTGTTTCTACTCTTGATTTAATGCTTTATGTTTTCATGATTGATTTATTATTATGCTGCTAAATAACAAAGTGGATTTAAGTGTTTAATTGGAAGAAAGTTTTTGACAACTGATTCACCCCCCATCTCAGTTGTCTGTCCTGATTCTAACAAGGCCAACCTTTAGATCTTTCACTTAATGCAAACCTCTACCACCTATAAACCAATTCAAAGAATTTTAATGTTTGTATTTATATGACTCTTTGGATGCCTCATACTACAAATATTGAATAAAATCCTTCACAGAATAAAAAAGAAACCACATCCATGAAAGTCACAAGTTATGCATAAATTTCAAGTAATTTACGTGAATTTTCCAAATTTTATTTTTTTCTCTAGTTACTTGCCTGCTCTTGTATACTCTGAATCAAAATAAAGACCTTCCAGCAACCAGAAACAAGACAAACCAAAAGAAACAAAACAAATGAACAAAACAAGCAAACAAATAGACAAACCAACCAAACAAACAACAACAAAACAATACCAAAAATAATATACAACATTTACAATATGATACACAGTGATGCTTAGTTGCACATACTAGGCTTGAAAATAATGTTTAAGGTGCTAACCATTAACAGGTAGTGGCACATCTTCGCTAGTTAAAGTT
Source organism: Cunninghamia lanceolata (assembly GCA_027924645.1). Classification (NCBI taxonomy): domain Eukaryota; kingdom Viridiplantae; phylum Streptophyta; class Pinopsida; order Cupressales; family Cupressaceae; genus Cunninghamia; species Cunninghamia lanceolata. Next base: position 2,575,780 of record BSBN01000826.1, on the reverse strand, counting down.
TTAAGCCTAAATGTATTATCCCCTATGATCTTTGAAGCATGTAGTGGAGCTAACCACAATTTATCAAATTTTCCATGATTTCCTTTCTTTTCATGGGCCTTATCCCAACATAAAACCAATTCAGATATTTTAAACGTCTTAACTCTAGCTCTTTTGTCAAACCACCTCTTAACCATGGCTTGATGTTTCACAAATTTGTAAATGGCCTGGTCTCATTTCTCATCTAACTGTAGTAATTGAACCAACCTGGCCTCTCTATGGTCATCATAACCTAAGTATTCATTTGCAAACTTCCATGTAGAGATTCTCAGGTTAACTGGTAGTATGGGATCAATCCCATATACTAAATGATAAGGATCATTACCTTATGCTACCTTAACCTTTGTTCTATCTACCCATAATGCATATTTCAACAACATCTTCCATTCTTTAGGGTTCTTAACAATCAACATTTTAATGATATCCAGCAAGATTTTATTAGTTGACTTTGCTAATCCATTACCTTGAGGATAATAGTTGGATGAAAATTTAATAACAATCCCATATTCAAATGCCCATTGAGAAAACCTTAAAGAAGAAAAGGTAGGGCCATTGTCACATACCAGAGAATATGGTGCTTCGAACCTGGTGATGATGTTTTCCTCCAGAAACTTGATGATAACCTCGGTAGTAGAAAATTTGCAACAAGTTTCCTCTGTCCATTGTGTACAGTAATCAGTTACTATCAATATGAATTTGTGTCCAACTAATGATGGGGGATTAATAACCCCAATAAAGTTGATCCCCCATTGTGCAAATGGTCTGGACTCTATAATAGGTTGCAATGGATGTGCCTGATATCTTCCCTTATCTGCTATAGTTTGACAAGTATGACAACTTCTGATGTGATCTTCTGTATCTTTGAATATGGTGGGCCAATAGTAACCCAACCTTAAAATCTTATGTGTTGTTGCTAGATGAGAACCATGTGCTGTCCTATATTTGTCATGAATTTCTAGCAACACTTTGTCTGCTTCATCTCTAATCAAACATCTTAAGTATATCCCCTCATGATTTTTCTTGAATAACAAGCCTCCCTGTATCATGTATCTTTGAGATTTTATTTTCAAAGATCTCCTTTATGAAGATTTCATCCAGTTAGGGTATTTCCCTGATATGAGGAATGTAGTGAGGTCATCATACCATCCTAGTGTATTGTTGGTATTCAGCACATACTATTGTTTTATCAAGTTAGGATCAGTATTGGCTATAGTTTGCACCAAGGACTGCCCTCTGACTAACTTCATGGGTATGATTTCCATATCAAATTCTTGTAAAATTGATATCCATTTAGCCCTTTTCTCTCTAGGTCTATTCTGCATTAGTAGCATCTTTATTGCTATATCAGGTACTATAGCTTTGATCTCACTTCTCATAATATAATGTCTAAACTTCTTTACTAACCTTACCAATGCAAAAGCCTACCTTTTAGTATCCAGGTATTTCAACTGAGCATCCTTTAGTGGAGAACTCATGAAGGAAATAGGCTTCTCTTCATTTTCTTCCCCTTTTTGTGTTAGAGTTGCTCCACAGGAATGTTCAGACGCAAAAGAATAGATATAAAAAGGTTTAGTGTAATTGGGACTGGCTAATACTAGAGCATTAGAAATAGCTGCTTTGATGTCTTCAAATTCTTCTTTAGCCACTAGTGTCCACTCTATCTTGGCATCCTTTTTTAACATTGCATTTAGTGGTTGTATAATTTTTGCAAATCCAGTAACGAATTTCTTGACAAAATTAATTTTTCCAAAGAAAGACTTTAACTCTTTCTTACTGCTCGGTAACTGTAGCTTATTAATTCCTTCCACTTGGTCTGGGTTGATGGAAATTCCATTTTCAAAAATAATATGTCCCAGTAACTTACCCTTAGTTACACCAAATGAACACTTCTTTGGGTTTAGAGAAATTCCATACCTCTCGCATCTTTTCAGTACTTTCCTTAAGTCATCTGCATGAGTAGACACATCTTTAGAAAACATAGTTAGATCATCCACGTAAATCACAATGCATTTACCTATTAACCCTCAGAACGCAATATCCATAGATCTTTGGAATGTAGTACCTACATTAATTATGCCAAATGGCATTCTTCTGTATGCATAATTACCCCATTTACAAGTGAATGTGGTTTTTGGCCTATCCCCTTTGTCTACTAAAACCTGATTATAACCAGAAAATCCATCAAGGAAGGACATCATTTTAGCTCCATTCACTACTTGTAAAACTTCTTCTAATGGATGCAAAGGGTAATTATCTTTTTCAGACACCTTATTAAGATTTCTAAAATCAACACAAAGTCTGATGTCTCCATTTTTCTTTCTTATAGGTACTAGATTAGCTAGCTAGGTAGAATGCCTCACTAGAAATATTATCCTTGCAAACAATAATTTTTTAACCTCTTAAAAAATTAGGGGCTCTAATATAGCGTTCATTGGCCTTTGTTTCTGTCTAAATGGTTTCACCCTTGGTCTTAATGGAATTACATGTGTTATGATAGAAGTGTCATATGTTTTTAGATCTTCATAAGTCTAAGAAATCACATGTATATACTCTTTCAACACTCTTGCAATCTCTTTCCTTAGTTCTTCAAAGAAAACTTTCCCAGTTAATACATTATGAGGGTTTTGTTTTGTTCCTAAGTTGAAAGGGTCACACTTATCTCCTTTAGTTTTAGGAAGATCCTTTTGTCTAACTACTCCGTCAAAGTCAAATATCTTCTCTAATTCTATCACTCCCTTGGGAAGGAAATTACTTTTCAAATTAATTATATCCTCTTCATCCCAAGAGACCTTTGATCTTTCTTACTCATCAATAATTTGTGTTTCAAAAACATCATGATTGGTAAGAAAATCTACAATCTGTTGAGCACCTTCACCTTTTTCTTTATGGCCATTACTAATTGTTGATGATGATGTTACTCACAAACAAGCATGAAATAAAAGTTACACAACAACCTTTAGTTATATTGAAAGATACGATGAATTCAAAGAATTCATGATCCCAAGTCTCTGTTGATTAGTTCATAGTCTACTGACGTTACTCAGTGGTTGATGTGTGTTGCTATTAATCATTCAGGGGCCTTACGTACTTCGATTGTTCCTGTAAAGTTCTTTAATATTTCCTCCAAATATCCTGTCCTTTATGTCTGCTCTGCATAAATCTCCAACAATTCTACCTCTACACTATGAATTTACTCAAATAATGTGCCTACAGGTTGATATTTGCATGATTTCTACCATTATTTGTGATTCTTTGCATGATATTTTCAACACTACATGCATTTAGCTCAAATATGCTAATGATATTCAATTATCTGTGGGATGTCAGCATATTTAATGTTCTTCTTTTCATTTATCTATGTATTGCAGTTAAGGTGACATGGTGATTTCAATGAAATTAAGAAAAAGAATGACAAAGATAGGGTTTAGAGAGTGAGATTCCCAAAATTACTTGACTGAGATCATTGATCCACATACATGTTTCAATATAGCAATGAAGAGAAGAAAACTAGAATCATACTTTACCAGGACATTCCACAAATCTGCATGATCCAATGCAAATCTTCAAAGGAAAAGTTGACAGCAACATGCAATAAAATGAAAGTGCTTCTATTGAACACAGCATTCACCATTACATATCTAGAAATCAACTTGAAGATTACGTAAAGTTTACAATTAGGATGTAATCTGAAGCTTCATCTCCATCCAGTATGCTTTAGAACAAGTACATTTACAATGATCTGAAGAAAGAACCTTGATATTTCAACAATTCAGTCCTCATTAGTCTTGATAATCTGATCTCCTATATTAAATTGGCTTGGTCAGATTTAAAAATAATTGACCTCCTTCTCTCCCTTTCATTCTCTCTAAAAAAGACAAGTTCTGGCCCTTGTATAGAACAAAGGCCAAAAAATGGTTACATTGATCTAATGATCAGGATCATCTCATAACAATCAGTGGTCCAGATGAACAACATGTGCCTGCCAGCTGGCAATTACATAGCTGTCATAGAATATTCTAGCATTTTGGACTTGATTTATTCTCTAGCTAGCAAACAATGCATTTGATAATATCCTCCTCAACTCAGGTTCATGTCACCCCTGTGTCTGCAACTTTGCAATGTTCAGCTACTTCACTCTGCAACATACAGCTAGACTCCAAATAGCTCCAACATCCTACAACAAACAAACAAGAATTAAGCATCATCATCATTTAATATATTGGCACAAAGAATAAACATTACACTATATGTGAAACGGGCTCTGAATATGCAAGCTTGGATATTGGGCTATGAATATTAAGCATCTATGAACATCCGCATATCCAAATGCATATATGTCATCAAGAATGGTCGAGTCAACCATCGTTGACCAAAAAACATGCTATCGGGCCCTAAAACGGCTTCAAAATCCTCCCACTTTGCTTTCTCACCTTTTCGCATACTCAATTCCTTGTATATGTTACTTGTATAATTGTCATTTTTATGTTCCTCTTGTATGTCGGGTATGTATATTATAAACATACAAGCACCCCGAACATACAAAGACTTTTCAGTATTTAACTTTCTCTTCACATCCGATTTGCATATAAAACTGTATGTATCTCCTTTTGTATATGTTATACAAATGCGGACTTCAAAAGGTGCATTAAACAAATTGGAATTTACCTTCGATTTTGTCTTTGTATATTTTCCCTTTGTATCTAAGATACATACAAACCATCATGCAATGACTGACTTAAACCTTTTATTGACAATGTTTTACCTTTGCATTGCATCTGAAAATGCATCTTTAACTTGTATCTTTCGCTTGTATCTTGACTTGTACCTTTCGTTTGTATATCTGCTTGTACCTTTCACTTGTATATCGGCTTAGATACAAGTCCAGATACATACAAACTCCTTTGTATGTCCCTTTCAGACTTCAACTTTTATAAACCACAGTTTATTCACTTTTCGGCTCCGTGACATGTATAAAATGCAATGTATCTTCCAATATACTTTAAGGTGTGATACATTGTATATATCAAATTTTAATTTTTCTGAATTCTGCCTTGCATGTACCTTGGAATGTATGTCCTGAAACATATACATGTACAAAGCATGAAACATACAACAATAAAACCAACTTTAATACTCTTTTCAGTTTTGCAACATGCATATGGGATTTGTATATCCACTTTGTATGTAAGATACATACAAAACATGAAACATACGACTTAACCTTATTTCACAATCTTTTTGGTTTTGCGACTTGCATATGGGCTTTGTATATCCACTTTGTATGTTACCCTGTATATTTCCTTTTTACTCAAACATACAAACCCCGATATACATCCGGTGGACTTAACTGTTTTTATAAACTCTCAACTCCACCGGGTCCGACTTGTATGTAAAAAATAAAGCGTTAGCCAAATGCATACAAGTATAAGGATTTAATAAACCCGACTACTCCCTTATGTGACTCATACAATGACACAACATACAAATGACTTTGTATATGTATCAAACAAACCCTCTCATTGTACATTTTACCAAAACACACATATCTTACAAAATATTGGGAATTTTAAAATGATTCAAGAAGCAACCCTCACTCATTTTTGACAAGGAATTCACCCATATTCAGCTTTGGTACTTAATGCTATTTTTCTTTATTTTCAACAAGGTTTGTAATTTTCACTTCCTTTTCCCTTTTACCACCAAGCAGACCCACACACACAAGCAAAAACACACAGCCATAGTAGGGGTCCTCATTTTTCTAAGGAGTAAATTGGGGCGTGTTGTGAGCATCACAACAACTAGCAACCAAATAAAACAATTAAATTAAAACCATTAAAGAAAACTAAATGAAATAAATTCATAATTTCCAACTATCTTTTCTGCAAATCGTTATCTAACTTGAGACCTAATGTATTCAATAAGGTGCATGAATCTTCCCTTCAATTTAAGTGGATGCACGTGATTAATAATCCTCATCTTGAAAATTAGTTGAACAAACCAGTGACTGATATTAACCTACATAGTTGATGTCATTCCCTCATAGCCAACCAGATAGAGCCTTGCTGCCAGCAGGCATCCATAGCCCTGACAAGGTTATCATTACAATTCTCCTAAGTAGAGCCCCACTGCCAGCAAGCGTCTATAGCACCAGTAGAGTTACTTAGATGGCTTAATATGAATTTTTAGTAAAATCCATTTTATTATTTTATTTATTTTATATTTTGGATTTGATAGATATTTCATAAGATATTACAGTTGTAACTTCATGATGCAAGGAATGATCACTTGCTGAAATTAAACTGAGAATTGCAATGATAGCAAGGGTGACCTCTGATTTTTCACCTAATATCTACATTGGTAGGTTCAACAAATCCAAGGATTTTAGGTGTGTCATTGTGAGAAACTTCCCTTGAATACTAAACCCATAGTTATTGAATACAAAATCTCACAAGTCAAACAACTTTCTACATTCATGACAGTCACAACAAGTTATGCATAAATTTCAAATAATTATCCTGAATGTTCTAAATTTTTTATTGTTTTCAGTGGTTGTTAGTCTAGTCCTGCCTACCCTAAATCAAAAATAAAGACTCCAGCACACAGGAAAACAACAAAGCAAACAAAACAAATAGACTGTACAAACAACTACCTATGAAAGGAAACAACACAAAGCAAAACAAGAAAGCAAAGAAAAGAAATAAAACAACTATTCTACCAAACTTTACATAAGACACTACAAGGCAAATAAAACCCAGGATAAGACCCAAAGACACTTGTATTTGCATATTTCCTTAGATTGTGCAAGAGCATCAGGGCATTAGTTATGGTTCTAATCCTAGCAAATTCATACTTGTATTCTGAAAAATATTCTTGTATTCTAAATCCACTATATTTAATAGAATAACTCTTAACGATTAGCAACCGAGGAAGTTCATCATGTTCGTGACATATACATATGCATGTTTTATCTCCCAAATTTCCATAATCAAAATAATAATCAACATCATTTACTGTGGAAAGGAAATATACCACCTGGTGCATCTCTGGTTCTACAGGACATGCTAGTTCGTTGCCAACTGGTCTTCCATTTGACTTTGCATTTTTGTTGCTTAGCTCAACATCAAGTCTCCCTTCGAATTGAAGGATGTATGACTCTTGATGGATTATTTCTTCACCTTTATCTAGCTTTGTTCCTTCATTCTGCATGTATATTTGATTCTTGACTTCAGAAAGCACCTCAACGTTTTCTTTAATTTTTAATTCCATCATGTCTAAGCAGGCATCACAATCCCTTTCTAAATGTGCTTCATCGTGTAATCTGCACTAACTTTCAATCAAGATATCATCAGTGGGTAAACCTAATATTTGGCCACATTGTATATTTCTAGACAAGTACAATTCAAAATCCATGAAGTGATCTCCTTCATCATTATCCAATTTCGTCTCTTCATTTTGCAAGCCTATCTGATTTTTTACTTTGGGAAACACCTCAACGTTTTCTTTAATTCCTTGCACATCAGCATCTAAATGAGTATCTTCATCATCATAACCTGATATATAGAAATTTATCATTTCTAAATCATTTGACTATAAAGGTGAAACAACTTTTGATTGATAGGAATGCTCCCCTGTTTCATTTTCAAAATGACATTGGATTGGCATCTGATCATGCACAACAACTCCAAAGCTTTTTGCATCTTCAACTTTCATGAATTGTTCATCAAATACTTCACTTCTACCATCCAGTAAGGGATCCAGTTCCATTGTCCTGCAACATTCTTGCATTTGAACATTCAATTTAAGGAAGTCAGCTAACAAATTAGGATTTACTTTCTTTTCTATGACTCCATTAGTTGCTATAGTAGGAACTTCATTAGCAGCAGTGTGTTTAAATTCCTTCGCCACTTGTTTACACTTCTTTGTCCACACATTCTCATCATAACTATTAAGATCAGAATCAAAGACACTATCCTGACAAGTACAATTTAATAGTTTAATATATTTATCAAATGTATCAGGATACTCTAATCTTCTTAATTTATTGTCTGATGATATAAAACAAGAAGCACTTTCTTCTCTATGATTTTCAAAAGGCTCATACCTGCACTCTGCCTCATCCATATTATTAATTCGACAGAGGAGCAGAGAAATGTCAACCTCACCATCTATTGAATCATCAAAAGGTTCTTCATTATCTTCATCTTCCAGAACTAATTCAACCAGTACCTTTTCTGTATGTCTCCTAGCCTCTGAAGATGTATTGTCTTGTCACTCCAAAACTCTTTCATTTTCCTACCAGACTTCAACCCTGAACACATCTGAGAAAAGAATTAGTCCCTTCAAATATAAATCCAACCTTGTAAGAAAAGTTAAATAATTAATTTCACTATGCTCCATAGTCTTGTGTATCCTGCAACAACTGGATAAACCAAAGTTAGATAAACTTTGAGTATAAAGCTGCTCATTCAAAGTTTCTTGAAATAAAGGAAGGTTAACTTGAAAATTGTCTTCATATGCATCCATTGAAATGAGACTGTATTTTCAATTTTTTAGGATTTTGAAATTTTAATGAGATCTATCATATCTTAGAATAAAACTTGAAAGCTCAAAAAATCAAATGAATCTTTGAAGTTTTGACCTGGATCTTTGCAAAGATACAGTCAAATCTTCTCATACAAGAGATATTTGCAGACATTCAACTCAAATGATGAAATATTTATGAAACATTTGCAGAAATCCAAACATTCCTTGTTCGGCCCTCCTTCTAGTGCCAATTTATGTGGATCATGCCCTCCTTCTAGTGCCAATTTATGTGGATCACGTTATAAGCGAGGGGTGTGTGGATCAATTGCAAGATTTAAGGCAACTGCTATACAGAGGTAGGGGATATCACTTCAATTGAAAATAATTTCTTTGTTGAGAAACAACTCAGGCCCTCCTTCTAGTGCCAATTTATGTTGATGATGATGTTACTCAAACAAGCATGAAATAAAAGTTACACAACAACCTTTATTTATCTTGAAAAATATGATGAATTCAAAGAATTCATGATCCCAAGTCTCCGTTGATTAGTTCATAATCTACTGATGTTACTCAGTGGTTGATGTGTGTTGCTGTTAATCATTCAGCAGCCTTACGTACTTCGATTGTTCCTGCAAAGTTCTTTAATATTTCCTCCAAATATCCTGTCCTTTATGTCTACTCTGCATAAATCTCCAACAATTCTACCTCTACACTATGAATTTACTCAAATAATGTGCCTACAGGTTGATATTTGCATGATTTCTACCATTATTTGTGATTCTTTGCATGATATTTTCAACACTACATGCATTTAGCTCAAATATGCTAATAATATTTAGTTATCTATGGGATGTCATCATATTTAATGTTCTTCTTTTCATTTATCTATGTATTGCAGTTAAGGTGACATGGTGATTTCAATGAAATTAAGAAAAAGAATGACAAAGATAGGGTTTAGAGAGTGAGATTCTGAAAATTACTTGACTGAGATCACTGATCCACATACATGTTCTGATACAGCAATGAAGAGAAGAAAACTAGAATCATACTTCACCAGGACATTCCACAAATCCACATGATACAGTGCAAATCTTCAAAAGAAAAGTTGACAACAACATGCAATAAAATGAAAGTGCTTCTATTGAACACAACATCCACCATTACATATCTAGAAATCAACTTGAAGATTATGTAAAGTTTACAATCAGGATGCAATCTAAAGCTTCATCTCCATCCAGTATGCTTTAGAACAAGTACATTTACAATGATCTGAAGAAAGAACCTTGATATTTCAACAATTTAGTCCTCATTAGTCTCAGTAATCCGATCTCCTATATTAAATTGGCTTGGTCAGATTTAAAAATAATTGACCTCCTTCTCTCCCTTTCATTCTCTCTAAAAAAGACAAGTTCTAGCCCTTTTATAGAACAAAGGCTAGAAAATGGTTACATTGATCCAATGATCAGGATCATCTCATAACAATCAATGGTCCAGATGAACAACACGTGCCTGCCAGTTGGTAATTACACAATTGGCATAGAATATTCTAGCATTTTGGACTTGATTCATTCTCTAGTTGGCAAACAATGCATTTGATAATATCCTCCTCATCTCAGGTTCATGTCACCCCTATGTCTGCAACTTTGCAATGTTTAACTACTTCACTCTACAACATATAGCCGGACTCCAAATAGTTCCAACATCCTGCAAGAAACAGACAAGAATTAAGCTTGGATATTAGGTTATGAATATTAAGCATCTGTGAACATCCACATATCCAAATGCATATATGTCATCAAGAATGGTTGATTCAATCATCGTTGACCAAAAAACATGCTATCGGGCCCTAAAACGGCTTCAAAATCCTCCCGCTTTGCTTTCTCGCCTTTTCACATACTCAATTCCTTGTATATATTACTTGTATAATTGCTGTTTGTATGTTCCTCTAGTATGTCGGGTATGTATATTATAAACATAAAAGCACCCTGAACATACAAAGACTTTTCAATATTTAACTTTCTCCTCACATCCGATTTGCATATAAAATTGTATGTATCTCCTTTTGTATATGTTATACAAATGCAAACTTCAAAAGGTGCATTAAACAAATTGGAATTTACCTTCAATTTTGGCTTTGTATCTTTTCCCTCGATATCTAAGATACATACAAACCATCATGCAATGACGGACTTAAACCTTTTATTGACAATGTTTTACCTTTCCATCGCATCCGAAAATGCATCTTTAACTTGTATCTTTTGCTTGTATCTTGACTTGTACCTTTTGCTTGTATATCGGCTTGTACCTTTAGCTTGTATATCGACTTAGATACAAGCCTGGATACATACAAACTCCTTTGTATGTCCCTTTCAGACTTCAACTTTTATAAACCGCAGTTTATTCACTTTTTAGCTCCGCGACATGTATAAAATGCAATGTATCTTCCAATATACTTTAAGGTGTGATACATTGTATATATTAGATTTTAATTTTTTCTAAATTCTGCCTTGCATGTACCTTGGAATGTATGTCCTGAAACATATACATGTACAAAGTGTGAAACATACAACAATAAAACCAACTTTAATACTCTTTTCGGTTCCGCGACATGAATATGGGCTTTGTATATCCACTTTGTATGTAAGATATATACAAAGCACAAAACATACAATGACTTAACCTTATTTCACAATCTTTTCGGTTCTGTGACTTGCATATGGGCTTTGTATATCAACTTTGTATGTTACCCTGTATATTTCCTTTTTACTCAAACATACAAACCCCGATATACATGCAACAAACTTAGCCATTTTTATAAACTCTCAACTCCACTGGGTCCGACTTGTATGTAAAAAATAAAGTGTTAGCCAAATGCATACAAGTATAAGGATTTAATAAACCCAAATGCTCCCTTATGCGACTCATACAATGACACAACATACAAACGACTTTGTATATGTATCAAACAAACCCTCTCATTGTACATTTTACCAGAACACACATATCTTGCAAAATATTGGGAATTTTAAAATGATTCAAGAAGCAACCCTCACTCATTTTTGACAAGGAATTCACCCATATTCAGTTCTAGTACTTAATGCTATTTTTATTTATTTTCAACAAGGTTTGTAATTTTCACTCCCTTTTCGCTTTACCACCAAGTAGACCCACATACACAAGCAAAAAGACACAACCACAACAAGGGTCCTCATTTTGCTAAGGAGTAAAATGGGGCGTGTTGTGAGCATCACAACACTAATCCATAGATTAGAGCCTCATACTCTGCTACGTTATTGGTGCATGGAAACTAGAGTCTATATGCTGCCAAATAAGGATTTACCATTTGGATCAATAAGTTCAACTCTTGCTCCTACCCCTTGTTTGGATTTTGATCCATCGCATTTTAAAGTCCACATGTTACTTTTGTTTTTATGGACTGGACCCTTTTTTTTAACAAGAATTATTTTACTTACCTCACATTTTGCAAGAGCACACATACTCTCATGTATCCTTTCTTGACTTATAGGTATCATTGTACTCTCTATCTCTTTATACAATTCAAAATGATTGATACCTTTTTTTTCCACATTCTAACTTTGATTCATTAACAAATCGTTAGCATCCTCATGAAAATGTAACTTGGGCTCATTAAGGGTACATTTCCTCTTTTGTTTTCCCAATAACTCCACACTTTTTGTGTTGATATTCATTTATGTCTCTGCACATTCCGTAGTTCTCCTCAGAATGAGCAGTCTTATGAACCCTACACCACTTCTTATACAAACCACATTAGATAGGGGTTCCTTGTTTGATACATTTATCCATTTCTTGTCTCATGATTTGACCAAAATTACTTACAGCATTATCTTCTTTATTAGAAGAACCATGTTCAGAATCAACAAACACATTTGTTCCATTATTAGTAGGTTTTTCTCCAACGTCAAAGGCTAAAATTTCCTCTCTTTGGACTCCTCTGTTTGAAACCCTATAGACTCCTAGTTCAACAAAAGCATACAATACTTCATTTTTCCTATTGTATTCTGTGATCATATGTTTCATCCTAGGTTTAGCCTCAATTCTAATTTGGTTTGGAATGCCCCTCCAAGGCAACCACATGTGAGAGAAGTTCATCACAATATATCCGTTCAAAGTTTTAGACCAATCTCTGCCCAATAACATACCATAATTGACTAGAATATCCACCACTTGAATATCAATGAACTGACTTACTCTAGGATTAGAAGCCAATTGCATTTAAATATACATCAGTTCACCTACCACATTGACCTCAAATTTATCTAATTGTGTAACAACCTTGGAAAACTTTGTAGGGGTAACTCCTAAAGTCTTACATATTCCTAATGGCATGACATTAGCTAAAGCTCCTGAATCAACCATACAATTATGTAAATTCTTTCCAAAAATCCTCAAAGTCAACAAAAAAGGAGGAGATTCCCTCTTCTTTGTGTACATTACTACGTTAATGTTTACAAGCTGTTCAAAATTCTTAACTCTATCCTTGGTCTGTGTATCTTTACCATGGTTGGCTGAACCTACCAGATTATCTCTAGGTCTTGACTCATCTAGGGATTTTATGAATGCATTCCGTACCCCTGGACTCTTCAGTAACTCATATAAAGGTACGTTAACCTTTATCTTATTTATTTCTTTAGACAAGTAGTTCATTAGTTTTTAAGCTTCATTAGAATCTATCTTTCCTATCTAAACCTTTGATGTTATAAAAACACCAACCCCCTGATGACTAACTTTGGGAGGCACTGGGTTATTATTTGCATGCTGATCAGGTGGAGTGTTAAAGTTATTTGGAGGTGTGGAGGTAGTAAAAGGACCCCCTGGTTTTCTATTACTCCTCAAATTATAGGAATGATTCCTATTGGACTGTTGAAAGGCTTGTACCTCATTTGGTTCACACAATACCTCATTTTTAGTTTCAAAGGGAAACTAATTTCTAGCTCTAAGGCTGATTCTGGATATAAACTTTCACAATAATACGGCTCATCCTTAGCTATATGATTTTCCTCTTCCCTTGTTGAAAATGTAAAATTCTCTAATACCATAGCAGACTCAAACCCTAAAGGTACTATCTCATTTCCCTTAGGAATTAGGAACATATATGTAGGGTCTTGTACCTCTACATTAAAGATACTAGCCGCTAAATGAAACTATGGGCAGTCAAGCTCAGCATGTGCGCTAGTATTATGAATCCTACACCAATTTTTTAGTGCTACATTGGCCATCTATATCCTAGTAGGTTGTTTAGACTCTTGATTATCTGGATTCTCAAATGGAGAAGCCAGAGTGCCATTATTTGGTCTTGTGTTCCATATTCTATGAGGTTTATGCTGATTTGGATTTCTATTATCATTTCCCCAAGCTTTACTATCTCCGTTATGTCCTCTATTTTGTGATCCTTGTCCTTGGTTTTGATTCTGATTTTAATTGTGACCCTGACTTTGATTATGATTTTGATTGTGAGGATTTATGCCATAAAAATTTGCATTCCTCAATTGAGTCAGCTCAGTTGTTAACCTTCTTAAATGTGTAGTAATTTCCTTCATCTCTTCCCTATCCTCCTATGTCTTAGGCACGTATGTATCTTGAGGTGGCTGAAAGAATGACTAACCATTGGCCTAGTTACTACTAGTACCACTACTTGTGTATGGAACTATGGCTTGAGTAGGGACAAGGTTATATACTGGTGTGTAGGTAGGCACTGGATTTAACAATGGAGTATGATGCATAGGAACATCATTCCATGGTTGCACTTGGTTTGGAACTACAATGTTCCCTACACTCACAAAGGACTATAAGTTGTCTATCTCATTTCCTAATTAATCTTTACTGCTTCCTTATAAACGTTTGACACAGTATCTATGACAGGTGTTTGTCTTTTGACAAACATTGCAGTCAAAGGATGAATGTAATACATTGCCAAGATTATGTCGATAGTCATAGTGTATGGATCTACTAATTCTGAATAAGCCTTTTGGAACCTATCATTAAAGTTACTTATGAGCTCTCCTTCACCTCTCTTGATTTCTGCTAATTTACTATACAAAAGTGACAGCTCAACTGAACCTCTAAATCTGGATAAGAATGCTTCTTCCATTAGTTCCCAAGTGGTAGTGTGACTATTTGGAAAATTCACATACCAATTGGAAGCCTATTCATTGAAAGTGAATGGAAACAACCTACAAACTACATCTTCATGTTCTAATCTTGCTCTAAAGAAAGCCTCTTTGAAAATTTGAATATGATCCTCTGGACCCTAATGTAGCTGGTATTTAAGATTGATTTTCTCAAAATTCTTAGGCATCTCATGATAATTAGCAAATAGTATGAGAGAATTAACATTGAAGTATGCCATAGCTAGACCTCTAGGTGAACTAGGACTTCTATGAGGACTTGGATTTCTAGGAGGACTTGGACCTCTAGGTGGACCTGAACCAAGATTCAAAGATTTGAAAGCAAAGCTATCAAGGCTTATTATGTTTAGTATACTAAACGGTGATCTTGGGGGAGTACTCAATGAACTTCCTATCTATACTACTCAAGGATTCCAAATCAAGGGACTCTTATTCTATCATCTATCAGGTAATTGTGTGAATGTCTCTTGTATTGGACCTAGACCCGGTCACTCGATCTGTATTGTTAGCTAGCTTGTACAAAATTTACCTCAAATCCTATTAGGCCCTTTTTCTAGTGACAAAAACTATTGATGTTGGTTTTATTCAGCATAACAGAGATAAAATTCACAAATAATCTTAGCTTATCTTGAAGAATATAGAGAATTATTGGAAATACTTCTCAATTCCAAGTCTACGTTAACTAGATCATGGTTGTGTTGAATTCACTCAGGGTTCAATGTGAAGCTGTTTTGTTTTAAGGGGCCTTATGTGATTTAAGTATCTTGTGGCGACTAGATTGGTTTATTGTATGCAAATAATCTCAAATTTCACCAAAGTAAACATCTCTTTGCATGTATTTACTACTTTCTTACAAAGCTTTACATGGATATGGATAAAACTCACTTTATACCTCAAATTTATATGAAAACTAATATGATTTTTATAATTCACCAATATTTATGAAAATCAATAGTGATTTCCTTTAGATAACTGCATGCATACTAATTATTTAAAGATTTTTTGGAGAAAATATAGAAAAGATAGGGTTAGAAACATTGTTTTAGACATGATAGAATGTTCTTCTATCCACGTATGACAAGTTTAAATGATCTTGAACAATCCAACAACAATTAAATTCCTATATGTAAATCCTAAGAATTTTCATGAACATACATAAAGAATTGCAATCTTTTAAAGAAAGATACATCAAACAAATGCCTGAATCAGAAAACACTCTGGATTAGATGCAGAATTCTGAGGTTTGCATTTATTTGATATATAACCTCATTTTGAATTTACAATGTAACTATGACTTTTATTAAATCGATCAAAATTACTAAACGTCTTTACAGATACATGAAAGAGGCAAGACATTCCACATGCTCCTTTATGCAGACACATGTGACCTCCTCTCTAAATCACTAATGCTCAAAGTATTCACTTAAGAATCACTTCCTTTTGTAGTAAAGTTGCTAATTACAATCTTAGGCTAAATGCTATGAATCCTTGTGTAACTAAAATACTAGTAGAAGGGTTCCTTATATAGATTTGAATCCTCCTCTACTACGGTTACAAAAAACCAATCAATGGTTCACATTCAAAATTACAAAATCAACGGTGGAAAGTATTTCCTAGCCGTTCTTCAAAATATCTTTAAGAATATTCCCTTTGGCTCAAAGGATGCAATTGGGATCTTTAAAACATGTAGTGCTCTTTGACTTTCTTGTTGTTGACCTTTTGCTGATAACCGCATAATAGAAAAGACTAGAGTAAACACAAATATCAATACAAAAGAACTACACACTACCATTGATGCTCTCTTTTTCCTCTTCTCCCATTCTCTTCAAGAATTCTATGTATCTAGCTATCAATGCTACAATAGAAGTATGAGTACTCTTCTATCTCTCTATCCATGCATACTGCTATAATTCAACTCTTTCTTTCAATATCCTTGCTTGCTTTTCTACATCCTCCCTATTTTTCTGATACTTCCTTATCCTGGCACTTAGATTAGCCACAGGGATCTCTAGGCAAGGTAGATAAATGGATTTCAATTCCCTTACTACCATAACCTCATCATACACTGGTATATCTTGGCACTCATGTTCAATAGCTCTCTATATTATCTTCATGTGTTTCCTTATTAAATCATCGGCAATTTCCTCTAAATCCTGAGTATTCACAATGTAACCCCTCAGAATGTCCCTTCAAATTTCAATTCTAATCTGTGCCTTGGTATTTGGTTTGCCATTTGAGGTGTTATTATTCCCTCATTTATCAATTCTTCAACCCTTTCATTCATGGCCTCAACCCGCTTCAACTTATAACTAATTTATTTCTTTGGCTTCCTTTCTTTTTTTACTTTCTCTTTTTCACCAATCGACTCGGTATCCACATTCTTTTACTTTGGTGTCATTCTGTCAAGAAAATTTATACCTTTTACCATCTCATTTGCACACCATCCTAGGGTTTTACCACATATTTTTACTCTTTTAATAGATACCCTAGGGTTTTTTCTCATTTTCTCTATTTGGAATTTACAAAAATTAACAATATCAACTCATTCCCTATAATTAACTATAGTAATGTGCACTACCTTACATTATTTTCTTAATTAAAATTACTATAACTAATCCCAATTTTATTTGACTAAATTTCAACAGCATTTGAGGTACATACCTGTATCTGCAACCGGTTTAACTTTAAGAATGTCGACAAAAGATTTACTGTTCAAACCTCACACTGTTATCATTCTTGAATTTTTGTTTAGCTTTTGAATCACCTTTTCTCTAGCTCTGTGAAATTTCCTACAATTTTAACCTTTGAATACCATTATGAAAATAACATAATCGAATTTCACCTTGTACCTATTCAAATTCTAAGTTTCTACTGGTAGGTGCGCATTGAATGTTGTAATTAATGCATACAGTTCAGTCTGTGTCTAACTTTCTGTTTGATTCATTTTTGAACTTTGTACACGTTAATTCCCACACCTTAACTTTACATCATGTATACATGTTTTACTATTCATAATTTTATATACAAATTTTGTATATTCCTATGTTTCTTATACAGTCATCCAAATATATAAACTTGGACTCCAACTGGTTTATGAAACATATTGCATTTAATTTCACGTCCGGCCTTGTATCTTACTTTTGTATCTTGCAATGTATATGTATGCATATATTCAAGCATACAAGCACAAATTTGAAAAATGTATCAACTAGCTTTGACCTTATATTAATTTCAATGTTGTATCTTTACCCTTTTGTATACCACGCTTTTATAAATACAACATCACATACATACAAAAGCGCGGACCCCAGTTTGTTATGAACCACATTTGAATTACCACTGAGTCCACCTTTGTATTTCCATTTATGCATATTACCTGTTATATACTAGAGACCTCTTATGATAATATCCCTGTAGGACCCTCCAAATTTAATCACTTTCTAACCTCTTTTAAAATCTGAAATTGTATCTGCATTTCTAGATACAATCAAACATATATGCAAATATACAATTTACCATTCAATTGGACCTTGACTTTTATAAACCAAGTTATATATTTCTTTCGAGTTCAGCCATGAATATCCCTTTATTTATATATTGAATGCACAAGTTTATGCATACAACACAATATACAAATGCAAATGTGGAATTCAGCATTTATTCAATTTATTTCTGAATATAATCAAGTTTAGGTTAGCATATTTAAATTTGAGCGTTCAAGATACATATGCAAAAAATGATAAAGAACTTTTTTTGTACCCCAATGTGACAATGCTAGAATCCCATATGCAAAGAAATTTGTATCTGAAATGCACTCTCACAAAAATCACCCTATTTCACAAAATATAAGGAATTTCCAGTTGGTTCAAAAAACAACCCTAAATCATTTTTCATGTAGAACCCACTAGTAACCCCTGCCTCTCTATTACTATGCATTCTAATTTTTCACATATTTCAGCACCAAGTACATTTTTCCTTTTCCACCAAGCAAGACCAAACCACAACAAAGCAAAAGCAAACATTGTTCTCATTTTTCTAGAGGGTAAAATGGGGTGTGTTGTGAACATCACAACAATAAGGATTATGATCCTTATCATAGGATAGAGAGGTATTTTAATAAAAAGTACAAGCATGTCATGCATTTGGAGAATTATTGGGCTGACTGTGATGATGAATATGATGTAAGAAAGTGGGAATATCAAAGATTAACCTTGAACTAGATGAAAACTATGGGATATCCTGAGGTCCCTCCTCAGATCAAGGTGGATGATGATGACATCTTGGATCCAAAATATGAAGATAACAAGGTATATATTAAGGTACTAGCACCTCCAGACTGGACTCAAGAAGATGAGACATCCATTGATGTCATTTCTGCCAAGGTCATGGCAAGGACCAAGAACTAGTTAAACAAGAAAATTAGTGAATTGAAAACAAAAGGAGTTGGCATCACTTTTAACAAGAAAAGGAAGATGAAAGAGAGAGAGAAGAGCTATATTTTGATGATTTCTTGGTGCATAAAAGATAGGTCATAGAGACCAAATTGGCCCAACCCAACTCATCGGGAGTTGCTGAGGAACCCACTTCAGAGGGTGTTTCACTGGTATACAGACCATCACCTCCTAGGAATGCGCCTGTGAAGGCTATCCATATATCCATACCCAAGGCCCCAATTGCAAAAGAGGAAGAACCTACAACAAAGGAGAAGCTTATGGAAGAAGAGCCTGAAGTGGCAAGGATAATCATAGAGAAGGGGAAGGATGTGTTAGGGGGAGTCAACATCTCCAAACAAAGCAAATATCAAGACCCTATTATTCACACCACCTCCTGTTCAAACACTGGGTTATCAAGATCCAACCTTGCATGTAGAAAGAGAACTCCAACATAATGTGCATGCAGAAAATATCATAAAGGTAAAAACTAAACTGGCTCAGTAGACCCTGAGCAAGGAATTGGAAAAAGAAGTGGGTAAGTTTTTACCACTTAATCAGACCATTGATCTGATTGATGATAACATGCTTAGGGATGTAACCAATCACCCTATTGAATGTTTTCTTAAGCACACTGAGTCTGACCCTGGAGGTGATAGTAGAAGGGCACATGACAAAGATGTTGAAAGGGTAGAGTCCCCTGATGTTGAAGTGCCAACAGGACCCTTGAATGTCCTAATAAAGACTATAACTAGCCCCAAGGTGATAGACTTGACCTATCAGCTAGAGGGAGATGAGGAAGAAGTTGTCAAGGAAAACCAAGCATAAGGAGAGAACATCCATATGGATGTTGATGTTAGAGCTAAAGATATCCAAGTTAAAGAGGTGCAATAAGATATCTAGGTGGATAAGCCTGAACAAGAATTGGCACAAGGAAAACAAACTCGGACAGAGACAAGAATTGATGAAGGTGTTCAAAACCAACATGAACAAGTACCTCATCTAGATAACCAATTGTAAGGTTAGCAAATAGAACAAGTGGATGGTGGTCCTATGAAGGATGATGCTTAGAATGAAAAACTCAAGCAACAACCACAGGGATAGAGAAAGCAAGTTAAGGATAAGCCTAAGTATGAAATGGTTCAGGATGAACCAATGGATACATCTCATGATGATCAGCCACACTCAGAACAAGAAGAGATTCATGGTGACAATAGGGATGATCAGGATAAGGACCAACAAAAGGAAAATCTAGAGGTCCCACCCCCACAACATGATCAGAATATGGGTGGACAACAAGAGGATACAAAGATCCTTGTCGGGCTGAAGAGAAAGGATAAAGAAAGAGAAGCACAAGATGCTCACATTGAGCAAAATGACCAAGTAGGGTTAGGTTCTACTGTATTATCCTAGATATCATCAGAGATAGGGCATCCACAAGAAGAACTAGTGCCATTTGATTTTAAATCTTTGTTCACATTCGATAGTACTAAGCCCAAGCACAAGGCTAGGGTAGTTTCAAAAATAAGAAGGGATGTTGTAACTAGGAAGATAATAGCATAGGTAGCAGTCTCCATGGTGGACAAAGCCAAATGAGAGATAAGGCTGGAAGAATTTCAAGTCACCTCATTTGACTTGGGACATTCTATAGTAGATCAAGAGATCCAGGAGCACAGGGAGAGCACTGAGGCTATAACTACTAGGTTAAGGAAGTTGAAGACAAGGAATAAAGAATTAAAGGAGTAAAATGCACAATTACAACAATTTATTAAGGGTATAGTGAAACCTACAAATTTAGCCTCCACAATCCAAATTGCAAAAAGGCCCATTGCCTTGACACTAATTAGTGAAGGAAATCACAGGCTTGGATGCTCAAAAGCATCAAGCTAATGTAATGAATAAATGGTTTGCTAAATTCTTGAAGGAGGAAAAAGAAGTAGTGAAGACATCATTATCCAATTGGGATATAATTAGCTAGATGAAAGGTAAGGCTAATTCCTTAAAGAAGGAAGTGGGCCACGATTAGTATAGAGCAGTCGGTTCTTAGCTATGCTCAAGGACATGAGGAAAACATATGAATAGGTCCTAGTATCAAACAAGATATTGACATAGCATGCCATTCCTAACATGGATATATGGATAGCATATTTGAAATTTGAGGTCAATAATTTGAAAAGATGTAATACAAAAGAAACGGATATCAGCATAAAAGTGTATGAGCTTCTAGCATAGGAGTTGGCTATTTTAGAGATCGTGGAAGGTGAAGTTGATGGTAAGATTGAAAATCAGGATGAAGAATTTGCAGTAAAGGCATTCAAGAATAACTTCAACCTAGCAGTAGAAGATTTGGTCCAACATTTTTTAGAGGATATAATTGATAAGGCTATGCATATGAAGTCAAAGATTGATGCATACAATGAAGAGCTCGATGATAGAACACATAAATGGTTAACCTTGAAGGAACAATTGAAGAACCAAGAACATGTCACAGAAAAGGTTAGAGTGCAAAATAGAGATGAAATAATTGGAGGAGTGGGGGCATATGCATATTTCAAGGGTATTGACACTGAATTCATAGTGACTGAAGGTTCTACCTATGAAGACTCTGAAGATGATGCTGAGTAGAGATGTCATGAAGACCAAGTCAAAGATGTAGAGAATATTCTTTTTGTCAGTTGTCCTCTGCTAAAGATTGCCAAATATGCAATCATGTGTCATATTTTTCCTAACTGTCAAATCATCTTAAGTCGATCCTAACCATTGGATCTTTGTAACTGAATCATATCCTTGTTCTATAAAAGGATATTGATTATCATTTTGTAGAGAGATTAAATTGGTGATTTAGTGAACACTAAGTGTACATCCTATAAATTTGTGATTCATCATTATTCTTTCTCACATCACCTGTATATGTGTATTCTTTTTGCATACTTAATGAAGATGGAGACCCTTGGATTACAACTTACCATATATCTTGCATAATCTATGAGTGATTTCTGGATATGCAACTGTGGATTACTGCACTCAAAAAAGGTACATTCACAAAGTGCATGTTGTTTTCATTCTTTTCCTTTGAAGATTCGCACTTATCATGTGTAGTCATGGACTATCCTGGCAAAGCATGGTTTGGTTTTCATCTCCTTTCATGAAAGTGTCAAAGATACATGCAGATCAGTGATTGAACTTAGTTAAAGTTAGAATTTAGGTGGATTCAATCTTATTTTACTTCATTTTCATAAATAATCATCTCATAACTGCAAATGATGATAAACAATAGGTAAATATAGAGAAATATGTTGAATCTCATACATAACTAAACATCCTTAGCATATTTGAGTTAAAAGCATGTCAATTTGAAAATATCATGCAAAGATTGATAAATAATGGTGTAGAACAATGAAATATATTCTTATAGTCATAATATTTGAAGGAATTTAAGTGTAGAAGTGAAGAATAAGCAAAGTTAGGACTAACTTTAAGAATAATCTCAAATATTAATGAATTGTGAAAGAATTGTGCAAAGTTAGGACATATTCATATAAATATTTGCATATCCTAGTTAGAGATGGTAGGATTTGACATAATTGAGTGAGAATTCATGTAGAACAGGTGAAATAGAGAAAGTACTTGCAAATGCAGATAGAATTTCTAAAGACAAGTGTGTGAGTCCCTAAAATGATTAACAATATCATCACATCAAACCACTGAGTGATTGTGAGAAGGTCATATCCTAACTATCAAAGACTTGGGATCATAAATTCATCCTGAATTTATTGTATCCTTCAAGATGATAAAGTTCTGTTGTGTAAACTTTTATTTGTGTTAATATGACTAATAGTTGTATCAACAAAAATTGATGCTAGGAGGGCTCGATCACTAGGAATTTGAAGGAATTTGTCATCCAAATGAGTTCAATGGAATTCCTGTGAAATTTTGTTTTAAAATTCCTCAGTTCATTGCAAAGCTTTGAGTATTTATACAAAGATCCTAATAATACCTTGCAATTTGAGAAATCTGAGTATGGATATCACATCCTTAAGGGCCTTTTGTCAGATATTTACAAAGAATTGTCATAATTCTGAGTTTGAGCTGACGCCTTTGCATTATCTGCAAATATTCCTTAAACATCCCATCATCTATGATAAGTGATTGCAAATATCCATCCCTACAATAGTTTTATCCTTATCTTTGTGAAGATCCTAGCCAATCCTGTAGAGTTTACCCTGAACTTTAAGAACTAGCTCACCAACTCGCTACTAGGTCATGATCCATCAGACCTTTGCAAGATTTTCATGCTATTAGACCTAGACCACGTTCAGCTAGTATACAATCCAAGTCTACTATTCCAACATCACCACCTGCACCACTAATAGCTCCAATGGTGTTCTTCAATGTAGAGTCACCTCTCAATTTTATTGTTTATAATGACCTTCCCAAGAATCTAGACAAGATTTGTCCCAAATACCATTCAGATTTGGATGCGAATGATCATATCTGGACATTTAAAGAAGATTGCTTCAGATTAAGGTGTTTTGTAGGAAAAGAGGGGAAGTGATAAAAGGGTTAAATCCTCCTTTCACTACAAACATTCAAGGACATCCAACCGAGTTGAATCACAACTCTTGCAAGAGGATTCGCCTACATGTTGGTAGTCACTTGGAGTGATGTGGAAATTTAGAGATTTTCAATTAATGTATTAATTTAATGCCCAATTACCCTTAAACCCCTAATTATGCAAAATAGTAAGTAAATTGATGAATTAGGACTAATGCTCACAGACTAAGATATTAGATAGAGAGTAATTACTGACCTTTTTTTGAAGTTCATGATACGTAATGTCTAGGGACAATGCCCTATGTGCCCAAGTCCAAGGTATAGTTTTCTTCAGGGAATATAGGGCTCATTCTAGTGTTGATAATCACTATTCCATCTATTTCTGTCATGAGAGATACAAAGGACACTGCCCTAGGTGCCCTAGTCCAAGGCAGGCTAATCTTCAAGATGTTGAAGCTTCTTCAAATGTAGATTGTCACTATCATGGAGATTCCTATGTCTACAACCTCAGAGGACATTGCCCTAGGCACCCATGTCCCGAAAGTGCTCCGAACTGCTTCTTTCTGTTGGATCTAGAATCCTCATCTTCTGCAACCTTCCTCTGCAACTCTACTCTACGAAATCTAATACCTATAACCTGCAATCACAAGGAGTGTGGTTAGGGGTTGTGGTGTTTAGAGGCTTTCCTTAGTCAAGCCCTAGAAGGACATTTAAGTCTTTCGAACACCATTGTTAGATAAAGAGTGCGCATCCCTACAAGATAGAGAAAAAATGAATTGATAAATGATTTAAACACAAATAAATATCACCTTGGAGGTGTAGATCTCACATAGATGAAGATTATTCAACACATGAGAAGATGAAGCCAAATCTACAATCACAAACACAATAATAATGCTTTGCTCTGTAATAATGAATATCTTGAATGATCTAAAATCATAAGTTTGCCAAAAGTTCATAATCATCTTCTAGTTTACAAATGAAACCTTAAACATGCTTATATATGAAACTAAACATATTCCTACTAAGAATTTTGTAACTCAAACTTAAGATGTTGGCATGGGACCTAATTAATGGTCACATAACCGACATTCAAATTTGGGACCTACCTGAAATAGGGTAGGACAAGGGCGTGAGCACCTATGTCCATAGGTCCTATTTCAAGGTAGGACTAAGTGCAACAATATCCCTCATGCCCCATATGACATGGGTTTCAGGCCATTTTATTCCGAGAGTCAAAATGAACATGTAAGATGCAAAACAAGGGACCCGAGAGCTAAACCTTGGAGGGAAAAAGTCCAGGGGGACATTTTCTGACATAACATTTAGCCCCTACTTTAATGTATGTATAAACAAAAGGTCTATACATGCATTAAAGTGCGGTCAAAACACAACAAACACTCCAGGCACTTAGAGCTAATGCATACAGAAAGAATGAGGATCTATCTATAGCCCCCAGTCTCAGGTAAACATTAGAGAAAACACATTACAGACACACCAATCATAGTGAAGACAGTAACAGGCACGTAAAACATGGAGAAGATAGTAACAGTCACCAAAACATAGAGAAGACAATATTGAAGACACACAAAACATGATGAATAAAGTGAATGTAGTGATTATTTCTTTTTCATTTTCATATATATAAATGCAGATGCAAGTACATGGAAAGTAAACACACAACCCAAAATGTAGGATGGACTCATCGTCACATGTCTTTAGACTACATATGGGGCAACAAACACACAATACAAATCTCAGAGTGTAGGAGGGACTCATCGCCACATGTTTTTAGACTACACTTGAGAACAAACATGCCATACAAATCCCAAAGCATGGGAGGGACTCATCACAAAACGTCTTTAGACTATGCTTGGGAACAAACATGCCATACAAAACCTGAGTGTAGGAGGGACTACACAAGGGGGAAAACACACGGAACACACACGGAGGACATGAGTGCCGTATAGTATGCCAAATACATACTATATGTCTAAAACATGGCAAACAAGCAATGGAAGGAGCCTATTGCTAGATTCACCACCACTTAGGTACATTACAAGCACACCTGATAGTTGGGCTTATGCCACAACAACTACCAAAGACATGCTTAAGGGAGGATACACCAACCCCGCCTACTCAAAGGACTTTTAGAATAAAAAGGATGTGCACTAGCTCAAGAGATACACCATCCCTGCCTCCGCAGAGGGCTTTCAAAATGCAACCCCACCCACATCATGGAGACGCCTTACAGTGAAAAAGAAGCATGTGATAAAAAAATATACAACCCCACCTATGTCACAGAGACCCTTTACAGTGAAAAGGAGGTATACACAATAGATCAATGTATGTAAACATGCTTTATTAGTATCAAAATCATGAGACAACTTACCTTATATGTGCCCCCACCTTAAGGTGGTTGATATTATGTATCGATATCAAGTGTGTTAAGGTAGGAAGAAAACACACAAGGGAACAAGAGCTTTCGCAAAGCCCATGCCTCTAAAAGTGACATGTACTTTACAATCACTAAATGTTCCCACAAAGACACAATTTCCTGTGAAGAGAGGTTGGAAATATTTCTATAAGATAATAACCACATCACATGATCCAAAATCAATGCATGAAAACGATCACATCAAGAGCTGAGATTACACTACGGATTTGGAAACTGAGTATAACTATGGGGCTATACCACAGAGATCTTAGAACTGAGTGTAACCAAGGCAAGATCCAAGATAAACAAAGTGTATGGAGACAATATTATTATGGTTTGTTAGTGCGATAAGACAACATCAAAATATCACATGGAGTGATTCTACTAGCCAAGCATTGGATAATATATCAACCCCATCATCATGTATGGACTAGATCCATTTTTTATTACTCACTGAAGGGACACATGGTCCATATCAGTCTTATTTGTTTTTCATCATCTGCCAACTAGATAGAACCACTAGAGGAAGGTAAATAATAAATCAAGAGAGGAGAACAAGTGTCTTAGGGTTGTCACATACAAAGGTGCACCTAGGTCACCAACTACAACGCTATGCCCCTAAGACACAACACACAACAATGAAAATAGAGGAGAGGAGTAATATAGAAGAATGATGATACAAATAGAAGAAGGGTCACAACAGAGGCAGTCTCTTGGTATCCTTGACCTTACAAGAGTATCAAGGGTCATCCAAAGAGGTATAAACAACACATAACACATCACAGGGGAAACACAACATAGAGGTAAAGGGTTAGAATACTTACTTGTAGAGACAACCGGACTAGCGGTCATCGACGAGTAAGTCATCTTCCCAATCTCA
Organism: Cunninghamia lanceolata; assembly: GCA_027924645.1. Lineage (NCBI taxonomy): Eukaryota > Viridiplantae > Streptophyta > Pinopsida > Cupressales > Cupressaceae > Cunninghamia > Cunninghamia lanceolata. The sequence continues at coordinate 2,548,750 of BSBN01000826.1, read as the reverse complement.
AATGTTAGAGGAAAGAGGTACATAAGGTACCATAGCCCAACTTTTGTTCTTGTCTTCAATTTGTTTATTGTTAAGCTCTTCTTGGTTTGATTCAATGTTTAGTGGAATGTTTCCTTGTTGAGATGCATTTCATTGGGCAAAAGCTTGTCTTTTTCTCCTTCTTTCTCTTGCTTGTCTATTTCTTTTTGTCTTGTTTCTTATATCTTCAAAAGTTTTATCTTATTTTTCCATAGGTTTTCGCATGTTAGAGGAGGAAGCACCATGTTCAAATCTCATTTGTCTTGATGAAGTGTTTTGTTCTTGACAAATGTCTCCTGATCCTTATAAGGGTGACGGGGGAGGAACCTCAGCATAAATACCATTTTTTTGAGGATGACGTGAGTTATCAAACTTTTCCTTATCCACTTCTATCATACCAATTATTTCATTGTAGTTGAAAAAATCTTGTTTTACTCTTATTTCATTTTGTCCTTTTCCTTTTTCTCTAGGAAGTTCTTCTAATGCGGGTTGTTCATCTCTTATTGTATACATAGGAGGCCTGACCACTCTAGATATAAGTTTTTCTTTATATAGTCTATATTGTAGGAAAGAGTGATCTCTTCGTGGCTCAAGGTCTCTATTAGGTTGGGGTGAAAAGTAATCAAGGGTAAAGTTGTCCATTGCCAAAGGTTGATATGTATTACATCGAATAGTACATACTTGTCCATGTAAAGGGAATTTTATGCAATTGTGAATAGTTGGGGGGACAACGTTCATAGCTCTTAACCATGGATGTCCTAGTTTTACATGAAAGAGGTTAGATAAAGGGATAACCTCAAATACTTGATCCATGGCTTTATCAGAAACCGTAACCAATAAAGTTATCTTCCCAAAGGTAGGCATTAAAGTTCCATTATGTGTCTTAATCCTTATATCTGAAGGTTCATAGGAATCTTGTGTCAAATTATGTGTAAGAAGAAACTATTTCATTATCACATTAGTCATGTAATTAGGATCTATAAGTGTACCATTCACCGAGATCTCCATTATTTTTACAGTAATCTAAAGAGGCCCTTCATTGTCTACAAATGTTTTGTCATGAGGTGTAATGTAATTTCAGGTTCAGGGCTCCTTCTTTTCAAATAAGGTCTAGGAGGAATCCTAGCATTATTGTTGCGATTATAAGCCATGTGTATATGTATGCAAAATCAGTCTTTTAAAATATTTTCAATGCTTATGCAAGGAACAAGTGCAAACTATGTATGCTTATGATCTAAAATGCTTGATTTTTCACCTTTTTCACAAATTTTCAATGCAAATGACTACAAGAAGAGGTGTTGTGAAGAAATTAAATAGGGGAAGAAAATAATAATCTCAATATCAATCCAATAATGCAACAATATCCTTCACAACACACCTATAGTGCAAATCTAGATGAATGACAAGGCAAAATCTAGTGAAAATGCAAGGTTTTCAAATCCTAGACATGAAATTTTGCAAAAAGGACACTATGATGAAACACTACAATTAGAAATCAGTCATAAATGACTATTTAAAAGAGTAGTAAAATCTGAAACAAGATTTTAACCACAAACCCTCGCTCATGCAAAAACTAGGTTTTCTAAAAAATGCACAATTTTAAGCAATTTTTGATAATTTAAGCATGAAAATGCAATGCAAGTGATTAAAATAATGATGAATTTATGTAATTTAAATCATATCTAAAGGAAATAATAGAAATTAAATGTAATTAAATTAAATTAATACAAATTACGCCAAAATGCAAACCTAAGATGCCAATTTTTTCAAGTTTTTCAAAAATTTCAATTTTTTGTAAATTTTCAAATGCAATAAGATGAATGAATGCAAATCTAGAGTATAACACTCAGCAAGGTGCAAAATTAAAATAAACATGGGTTCACCAAAAAAATTTATAAGAAAAGACGGGAAGTGATAAAAGGGTTAAATCCTCATTTCACTACAAACATTCAAGGACATCCAACCGAGTTGAATCACAACTCTTGCAAGAGGATTTTTCTACAGGTTGGTAGTCACTTGGAATGATGTCAAAATTTAGAGATTGTCAATTAATGTATTAATTTAATGATCAATTACCCTTAAAACCCTAATTATGCAAAATAGTAAGTAAACTGATGAATTACGACAAATGCTTGTAGAGTAAGATATTAGACAGAGATTAATTACTAACCATGTTTCAAATTTTATGATACAAAATGTTCAGGGACAATGCCGTAAGCGCCCAAGTCCAAGGTAAAGTTTTCTTCAGGGAATACAGGGCTCCTTCCAGAATTGATAATCATTGTTCCATCTATTTCTGTCATGAGAGATGCAGAGGACACTGCCCTAGGTGCCCTAGTCCAAGGCAAGCTGATCATTAGGATATCAGAGCTTCTTCAAATGTAGATAGTCACTGTCACAGAGATTCCTATGTCTCCAACTTCAGAGGAAATTGCCCTAGGTGCCCATGTCTCAAAAGTTCTCTGAACTACTTCTTTCCACTAGATCTGAAATCCTTATCTTTTGCAACCTTCCTCTGTAACTCCACTCCATGAAATCTGATACCTGTAACCTACAATCAAAAGGAGTGTGGTTGGGGGTTATGGTGTTTAGAGGCTTGCCTTAGTCAAGCCCCAGAAGAACATTCAAGTCTTCTAAACATTATTGTTAGATAAAGAGTGTGTATCCCTACAAGATAAAGTCAAAAACAAATTGATAAATGATTCAAACATAAATAGATATCACCTCAGAGGTGTAGATCTCACATAGACGAAGATTCTTCAACACATGAGAAGATGAATCCAAATATGCAATCACAAACACAATAACAATGAATATCTTGAATGCTCTAAAATCATAAGTTTTCCAAAAGTTCATAATCCTATTCTAGTTTACAAATGAAACCTTAAACATGCTTATATATTTAACTAAATAGTACATTCTCGCTAAGAATTTTGTAATTCAAACTTAAGATGTCGGCATGGGACCTAATTAACGGTCACATAACTGACATTCAAATTTGGGACCTGCTTAAAATAGGGCAGGACAAGGGCATGAGCACTCATGTCCATAGGTCCTATTTTAGGGAAGGACTAAGTACAACAATGTCCCTCATGCCCCATGTGACATGGGTTTCAGGCCATTTTCTTCCGGGAGTCAAAATGAACATGTAATATGAAAAACAAGGGACCCAAGAGCTAAACCTAGGAGGGAAAATATCTAGGGAGACTTTTTTAGAAATAACACAAGGATACAACATGATGATGTTGTATATAGACTTTTTCCTTACTCTCTAGGAGAAGAAGCATATGGTTGGTATGTCAACCTACCTAAAATGTCTATCAATACCTGGGAAATGTTAGATGTTCCTGATGAAGCTTCTAGGCTAGTATATTATTCTGCTCTTGATCCATTAACAACAATGTTCATTAAAAGAGTACATCCTGCAATCACATCCCCGTCTGGTGCATTTGTAGAGGTAGTCAAAGTTAACACAAAAATGAAATAGGTAGGACAATGTCCTCCACCAAACTTAGCATATCTTGCTTTTCCTAACCAAATGCAAAGTAATGGAGCCTTGATGCCTCATGCTTCAACATCAAATTCTTTACAAGTGCCACCCCTTAGTATCATGCCTCCCCAAGGGAATGGTCAAATAGTACCACATCCTGGACATGTCCCTACAGATGTGAGACTAAATGACAATGGAATTTCCTTCTTCCAACCTAGTCAGGACAATGTAGTAAACAAAGTCCAAGAGGAAGAGAAAGAAGATTTGAGAGAAATATCTACTCAATTAAAAATACTAACCACTGAGGTATCTCAAATGAGAAATCATATCTTTTATTCTCAGAATAGTGGTCAAAATCAACAAAAATAGAACATATCCAGATAAGGGATACAACAATGATAAGAATTATAACAATGACAAATTATGTTCCCAAACCTCCTAGAGTTTGGAACACCATACCTAATAATGGAACATTGCCATCACCTTTGGACAATCAGGCACCTCTTGAGCCAAAATAGACCACAAGGGTCAATTTAGCAGAAGCTGCACTCAACAATTGGTGTAGGATTCATAATACTAGTGCACATGCTGAATTGAACTGTCCACAGTTCAAGATTGCAGCTAGCATATTTCAAGCAGAAGTGCAAAACATAGAATGTGACAGAGATCCTCCTCAAGGAAGTGAACTAGTCCCAATGGGATATGAATCTACAATGGTCTTGGAAAGCCATATGCATCATCATCAGTAGATGAACACAATGCATGAGAATTATACATTGTTTTGTGAAGAGTTAGCCCTAGCATTTGAAACACGTCTTCCCATTTGAAGATGAAAATGAGCCAGAGAAAGAGACTGAAGAAGTCCATGCATATCAACAATACCAAAAAGTTCACAATTACAACCTTAGGAGTAATAACAACCACCCCCAAGGTCCATTGACCAGTTTAGTTCCTCTGAATAATTTCAATACTCCTCTAGATCCAAAGGCTAGCAACAACCCAGGCCTTCCAAAGGTAAATCAGAATAACTTTGCATCATATACAAATACAACAAAAAGGTACACCTCAACTCACTAAATCTAATAAATTAGTTGCATACTTTTCTGATGAGATAAAGAAAATTAAGGTCAACTTGTCTCTATCTGAATTAATCGAAACTCCTATCATAAAGGAGGCTTTTCTTAAATCATTGGAATAGCCTGTAGTAAAAGATGATACTTCCAATAGAATCCTTGCCAAAGATCACACGCCTAGGGATAATCCTTTCAAGCCCAAAGATAAATCACAAGTGCATACTGCAAACGTAGCACATATATCCTTACAGAAAGAAAAGTTTAAGTCACCTCCATTTCTCCTTACCCTTAGGATTTTTTGAAGGAACCTACATAACTATCTTGTAGATTTAGGTGCATCCACCAATGTCATACCCTTATCCATATGCAATACATTACGAATCTCTCCTGCCAAGTCACTCAAGAAAGTTACCCAATTAGACAAATCTAAAGTCAATGTGGTAGGAGAAATGACTCATATCCACATGCATCTAGCATCTGACCCTAGGGTGCAGTATTACATAGATATACAAGTGGTAGATATCCCTGATACATACGGTATGCTTTTGATTAGAGACTTGTCAAAAACCCTCAATGGCTACATGGCCACTGATTTCTCTCACATGTGGTTGCCATGGAGAGGCATTCCCAACCAAGTCAGGATAGAAGCAGAACCTTGAATGAAACACATGATAACAAAATACCATTAGAATAATGAGATATTGCATCTTGAGGTTGAACCAAGGGTGTACTCACTAAGGCCTCAAGCGGTCAGGATAGAAGAAGTGCTCATGTGCATGCATGCACAGATAGATGATAGGAAGGATGAAGTTATGCCTAGAACAAATATGATAATAGAGCCCAGTCAAGATTCATTTGATGAATATGAAGTTGATCCCTTTCTAGAGTTTGAATGGTATTTATCTAGTGTAGTATAGAGATGCCAACTGCAAGGAAAAACATCTATCAAAGATGTACTTATGAAAGGATGGTGCAGATTGCATGGAGAAGCACATCCAGAAAGCACCTGTGCTTTGTGTCTGGGCATAATTGAAAAGGTAGAAAGGATATGCCTAAAAAATATGCAGCCATTGCAAATGTTGGTTGAAAAGTTGAATACAAATGATCATAAATGCCTGATTCAATATATGGAAAGACAGAAAAATTAGAAGAAAATATTGAGATATATGACGATATCTCACATAAAAATAATTGGTCCATCAAAAGAAAAGATATCCTGGACATTCAAAATTAGAAGGAACAATGTCCAGATATTTCAGTTCCTCAGAAACATCTAGATGTGACAAAGAATGAACCATGGAGAATTAAGTGGATATATGTAGGAAGTGTTACACATGCTAAAAGAAAAAGGGAAGGTCTGGATAAGGATCCTCCAATAGAAAGACCATGGATATTGAGATTTGATGGGTCTAAGTCAAGACAAGGTGCTGGAGTAGGAGTAGATTTGATAGATCCGTAGGGGAACCTTGCTGCATATAGACTACAATTCCATTGCACAAACAATGTGATCGAGTATGAATCCTTAATCCATGGTTTGGTCTTTGCCTTGAAAAATAAAGTGAAGGTGTTGCATGTGTTTGGAGACTCATAATTGGTTATCAAACAAGTGAAAAAAAATATGCATGCAACTATCAGAAATTATCAAATTATAGACACAGAGTCTGGGACCTAATTGAAGGATTTGATGCCTTCAACATTACACATGTCCCAAGGAATTAGAACCAATGTGCAGATGCACTACCTATAGATGCTAGCACATTAAAGCCATTAACAATGTCAGGGCTCAAGAAGTTCTCTGTTGAGTTAGTGTCAGTGCCATAAGTGCCTGACAATGTGTTGAATTTTCAAGTCTTTGAGGATGATCAACATATCCTTGACTTTATTGCTAATATAGATGTCTTCGATGCTCAAGTGATGGATGAGTAGAGTCTAGATGATCAGACATGGGATGATGAAGAGATCATCAAATTTCCCAACAACAAGATTCCTAAGGGAATGATACAACTAGAAATGATGTTTGATTTGGATAAGATCACTCAGCAAAAGGATCTACCTAAAACTGATGGAGTTGAGTATCAACCTACCGATATAAGTCAAGGTCCGGATGTTAGAAATATCCTAATCAAAAAAGTATGCACTTTGGCTGAATGCGAAGGGATAATTCAAGCTCTAAAAGATTATATACATGTAATACCTTTGACGTATGATAAGCCACAAATTTATGATACATCCATCATTACTCATACTATACCACTAAAACTAGACGTCAAGCCATTTATACAAAAGTAGAGGCCGGTAAATGCCCTGCTAGAGCTAATCATATTTGAAGAAGTTAAGTTCTTAGCAGCTAGGATTATTTTTCTAGTAAGACACTCTACATGGGTAGCAAATCTAGTACCTGTGAGAAAGAATAATGGGGTATCTGTTTATGTGTGGATTTTAGAAATTTGAACAAAGAAATAGAGAAGGATAATTATCCTCTCTCTTCATTAGATGAAGTGCTCCAAATGGTCAACAGAGCACAAATGATGTCATTTTTATACAGGTTCTCTGGTTATAACTAGGTCATGGTTGATAAAATAGATAGATTGAAAACTACATGCACCACCAAGTGGGGAATATTTGCCTATAGGCGGATGCCTTTTGGTCTAATCAATGTTGGAGAAACATTCTAGAGAGCCATGGACATTGCATTTAGAGGTCTGGTTGGCCAATGCATAGCTATCTACATGGATGACTTGACAATTTTCTCAAAACAGAGAGGTAATCATGTTGCAAATTTGAGAAAAGTGCTTTAGAGGTGTGAAATGTATGGTATATCCTTAAATCCCAAGAAAGGTGTCTTTGGTATCACAATTGGTAAATTATTAGGACATATAGTATTAGAGGATGGGTTCACCATAGATCTAGACTGGGTAAGTTCAATCATGAAACTCTAGCTACCTAATAGTAAGAAAGTGTTGAAGTTATACTTTGGGAAAATAAACTTTGTCAGAAAGTTCATCATTGTATTTGCTAAGATAGTGAGGCCCTTAAATGTCATGCTGAAGGAAGATTGAAAGATTGAGTGGACTCTAGAGGCCAAGGCAGCCTTTGAAGACATTAAGAAGACAATAATTGAGGCTCTAGTGCTCAATAGCCTTGATTATGCTAGGGATTTCTATATATACTCTTTTGCTTCAGCTCACACTTGTGCAGCTGTGCTAACCCAGAAGAATGAAAAAAAGGAAGAGAAACCAATAGCTTTTATGAGTGTCCCATTCAAAGATGTAGAATTGAGGTATCTAGATGTGGAAAGATAATCTCTTGCCTTGGTAAGGGCCACAAAGAAGTTCAGACACTACATATTGAAGAGCAAGGTAATTGCAATAGTACTGGATGCAGAGGTGAAGATGTTACTGATGCAGAGTGAACTAGGTGAAAAAAGAGCTAAATGGATCACTATCTTGCAAGAATATGACATAGAGATTACCCCTATGAAGCTAGTCAAAGGACAAGATTTAACTCAGATGATTGCAGAAATTGATCCAAATTTTATCAATCAACAATACACATTAGACTCCAATAGTTTAGATGACCGGTATTCAAACATTAAGCATATCTTGATCTCAGGAAAAATTCCAAGAAACATGAAGTCTTCACAAAGAAGAGCATTGAGGGTGAAATCTAATGGCACCCTCAAATTTTGCAAATTTGAAATGCCTATCTCTTCTCAATGTGTCAACAGAGGCTAGGTCAACATACTGCTCAATCTACCCCAGAGCCCACCTTTGTTGATTAAAATTTTGTAACTCGGAGATCATCTTACAAATACGTATGGTATAAAGTTTCTTGGTACATATGGTAATGTGCCTGTTCAGTTTCGCGCTCCTTGGATGAGTTTTGATGGGCTATTTAATGCTTTTCTGACTGCGACTAGGCTCGATTTGGTATTCTAGAAAGTTGCAAATTTCACAATTCTGAAGGTGACCCATTTCTTGTTTTGGTCTAAAACATCTATAGTTTTATTTTCATCAAAACTAAAGTCCATATGATGCATTATTTTAATGTGTTTCAGTTGCGGCGAACACGTCTGACAAGCCAATTTACAAATGAGGTCCCAAAAATCTTCTGGTGAGGTGAATTTTGAGGAGATGGGTATGTTTTAAACAATTAATTATGGCTCTACGCAAATTTTCACGGTCTTTGGATGTCCCATGTTCCCGCAGTGAAGATGCGTCATTTGCCTAGGAAGAGAAATTGATTATTTGTCAATTTTCTAAAGTTGAAAATTGCATTTTAAAAAAATAGTTTTATTGGCAATATAATCTAATATTTTATGATAAATATTATCAAGTAAACATTATATCATAATGTTTATGCTTGGCAAATAAAAGAATAAAGGCAGAATAGGCTTAGCGCATGAGCGCACAGCCTACTCTGCCCTTCCTCCAAATGGCTGCACTTGTGTGCTAAGACTCTTCCTAGGCAAACTTTTGCTCTGAGATCAGTTCTGGAGTGTAGCTTATTCTGCTCTCATCTCCATTAGGGTTTTCTCATGCCTTTCTAGTCTGGTTCAAATAGATATTGTTGCAGAACAGAGAGTATTCACGTTTTTGAAGTTTGGGTAGGGATTTGAAGTTGTTTCTGAAGCTGTTTATGGTTATTTGACCTCTTAAAACTTGTCTAGGATCATTCTAATGCCTAGGGAGCAGTTTTATTGGTGTTTTGGAAGATTTCTTAATGCTAGTGACATGAAAAATGCCCAGCACAATTAGAAAACGACCCAGTAGTAAGAAAAAATTAATTGGCAAGTAAAATATGTTGTTTTGATGGAAAAAATCATAGTATAAACATTATACATATAATGTTTATGCCTTATGGACAAAATGAAGGCATTTTGGGGGCTGAGTGCACTAGCGCACAACCCACCTCACTCTCCTTCCCCAGATGTGCGCTAAGGCCTTCTATTGGCTAGTTCTGACAAAAGAAACATATAGGAATTAATTATAAATCTTTTTCTCTTATTGGTGGAAGAAAATTATGCACAGGAATATAAACAGCTGGAACTTTACAATTCCAAGGAAGAAATTGAATGAATCAAATGGATAGGATTTTATGATCTTCGAGGAGGAAAACAAATTTCAGAGAAGCATCAACAAACTAGATCAATTGAAGAAAACGTATTACCAACAGGAGCCAATCTAGAAAAGAGATGCAAATTCCCAAGTTGCAAATATTAATATAAAAATGTGTGTGACAAGAAGTCTTGGCCGACATAGTTTTTCTTTATATAGGGCCTGCACAATTGTAATAGAGGATTTTTTCTGGGCTTTGGATACAAGTTATCCACATGTTTGGTAAATAGATTTCTATAGAAGGCTATGGAGTCTAGATTTTAGAGGAGAATGTTCCTGTAGGTGAATAATTTTTTGTATGACAATTTTCTATTCAAATTGCAGTGTATGAAAAACACTTTTGTGTGTGTTATTTATGACTGTCTCCTTGAGTATGAATATTTTTCTTTCAAGTATGGTTGCCAAGGGTTTTTGAGCTTGTTTGCGTACATTTTCTATGTTATATATTTGATTTGTTGCATCCGTTCAAGGAATAGATTAAAACTACTTTAAATTAAATATAGGGGAAAATATATTGTATTGAAGAATAATTGAACAAGAGTCACAGGTGATACTCTTTCTTGGGCCATTACTGTAAGGTGGTATTGATGATTCCAGCCCTCTAAATATGGAGTTTTAGATGTCAGATAGAAAGTATTTGCATGGTAACATTTGACTCTATTGCCCTGATAAAGCACCGATCTAGGGTTTATTTGCCCAAAGGTTCAGAGGAAAACAAAATTTAATGACAAATAGTTCAAATCAATTTATGTTTTGCTTTGTTTTAGTTTAGGTCTTGCATGTTCTCTAATTTCAACTATGAAGATAAATTATGAGTATTTACAGTTTGATTTTAATCCTACACATCTTGATTTGTGGGTGATCCCACAATAGTGGGTTACACTTTTTTGCCAAACTTGACATTGAAATCAACATTTTGAACTAAATCATTACTTTCTGACACCTATAGCCACTAAACCATTAGGAATTTGAAGATGATGCGAACTAGTGATTTGTGAGATTTTGTCTGTAGATTCTAATTTTTTTTTTTAAAAATTTGGAGTTAAATTGTAAAATTTTTTGCATCTCCTTTGATAACTAGTTTTTAATAGCAAACAACATTTTTTTAAAGTGATGTGTACTCCATAACACAACTTTTTTTCTACAAAGGATAAAATTCCGATTCTTTTGGATTTAGATTGGTAACACCGATATCTAGGGCATGCATTTGGTTGCATAATGTTTTGTTGAATATTTTTTTAAATTAAGTTTTAAAGTCAAACCAATTATAATTTAAACATAGGCGTATTCCATAAAACATAACTTTTTATGTATGTATCGAAATTCAATTTTGTTTTGTTGAAACAAGGACATCAATACCTAGGGCATACATATTTTTTAGAATTTTTTTCAGTAATTTACTAATTTTCCATGTGTGTAGAATAGAGAACTTGATGTTCGGTAAAAAACCTATGTTTAGTAAAACTAAAAAAAAAATCATAATAAAATCAAAATATATCAAAACTATACTCGTTGGAAAGCTTGTTTCAAGGACTGTGATCCTCCAATTTGGTTTGGCAAAGGCGAATCCATTTGGACCTTCAACTGGGCTTCGGAAGCCAAAATTTTGTAGAAGAAAAGGGAAGGGAAGGGGGGAAGGTGTCTAGTGGGGGTCTTTGTTTGAAGACACCTGCGAACATAGGTGGGTGACGTCCTTCTTTCAAAGTTTACACACCTTTGAATGAAGGTCCAAAGATGGCACAAATATACCCATAGCAAACACCTTCGAACAAAGGTACCTTACATTATAAATAGTGAGGGTTTTCGTTCGAAGGTGTCATTTTATTGTTTTAATTTGGCGCCCAAAGACCTTCGAATGGAGAATACCTTTGAACGAAGGCCTCATTATTTTAAGATTTAAAAAGCTCGACAGAACCTCTGAGCGAAGAAAGCACCTTTGAACGAAGGTGTTTGCTATAGTTTTTTTGGCACCTTCAATTTTTCTTTGTCCACAGAAGTGTAACCCACTATTGTGGGATGACCCTTGCATACATGAGAACATTCTACCTAGTGTTGAAAAACTATATTTATTAATTGTGAATAAGGGAATAGCCCCTAGGTGCGGCAGAACTTGAAGTTTAGGGGAGATAGGAGATAATCTCCCACTCTGTTGGTTGAATCTCTCATTGAATCTAAGTATAAGAAGTGGCAAGTCTTTAGGATTTGATGCATGCAGATTTGGGAACCAACAGAACTGGTGACTCTACTGGGGAAAAGGCTTAGTTATCCATTTGAAAAGAGTCAATCCATTATCATGATCTGATCATCAGGGTCAGATATTGAAGGTCTTCATACCTGGAGAAAGAGTTTGTTGCAACATTTTTAAAGACTTTTAAAAGGTGCTTTGCTGGTGAAACGAATCCAAAATGTGGTGGCTCAGGTAGGAGCTTTTGGCCTCTTGATGTTTTGTCCTCTTTGGAGAGGTGGTGACTCTATTGTTGAACCTATTTGAAGTTGCAATATAATCCTAGGTACTTCATCTCTTTCATTCAAAATGATTACACTTGAACAACAATACTAGTCATGTCCTTAGAAAAGGTTATTCTCTGTTGAAAGATACAACACCTTGAATTTCAATGGTATTAGTGGTTACCCAAATGCTATCTCTAGTGAGATCAAAAAGTATTTGCAAAAATATAGTGGAGAGCATTCTGAATCAGCACATAAGCATCTACAAGATTTCTATGTTTTGATAGGAAATTATGAGATTGAGGCTGAAGATGTTGTCATGAAGCTTTTTTTTCAGTCATCAAAGGATGATGCTAGGGATTGGTTTTTCTTCATGGCTAGATCTCGAGACTGTATTTCTAGAACAATTTGGTGAAAGGCCTGATGTGATTTCATTATTTACACAATTTATGAGCATTCAAAAGGAAAAGTTTTCAAAATGAATGTATTTCTATTGTTCCAATTTGTTCACCATTGCCTCATGTGAATCATGGAGAGTTTCAAGCAACTTGTGAACATATTGCAAGTACTGTTGATCCTATGTTCTTTGTTCAATCATTTCTTAACTTGAAGAAAGAAGAAGGAGAATCACCCTATGATCTGTATACACTTTTCATGAATATTTTGTTAAAAATCCCAAAATATTGCAGACCTAAGGATTCTTTGTGTTGATTTGTTATGTGAAGTTTATGAATCCGGTTTGAGCACTTTGCCAAAGGAACTAAAGCCTCAAAATTTTGATTAGATATTTGCTTAGATTGGGATTATGGAAAGAGCCAAAGGTGATTATGCAGGAAGAGTTATGTCTCAGAATACTAATAGCAGTTATGTTATTGAGCAAAGTCATGGCATAATGCATAAAGATGAAATTGTGGTAGAAAATGAAGGCACATCTGTAAGGACCCGCTTGATCCAAACTCGAAGTTTCAAAAAAATTTCTCTATTACAAGTCCATTCCAATTGCGCATAAATTCACAACTTTCTCTATCCTCTATGCACTCTTTACAAATCTCTGGTTGTGTTCTTAGAGTATCAAAGAGGTCTCGGAAGACATCGACATATGGTAGCTCAATTAACTTGAGAGGTTTTTTTTTTTTTTGAATGCACAACTGTGTATCAATTTAAGATGATGGTGTGGGAGTCCCTTGGTGTAGTGAAGGAAAAATTAGAAGCTTCATAAAGGTACAATGGAACAGGTCAACGAATTGGCCACTTTAAATAGTCCTTATGATAGATATCAAAACTTCCATTGAGTACTCAGGAAAACTTTCGGCCATAACGGCCATATGTTTCACACAGAACATTAATTTCGGCCAAAACGGGCCATATGTTCAAAACTAAACATTCTTAAGCCAACCTAGGCTCTTCTATCCTTTGGGCAAATAGGTTCATGCAGAACCAGGTCTAATGGACCTTATCACTACCTGCTTCGGGTAGAACAAACAATGGCCAAAAGGCCTAGTGATAAAATGGACCAATTCTCTATCCAATACGGGATAAGTAAGCACAACAGCCAATCGGGATAAATAGGACAGGAATCATTATACTCTGGCCAGAGACTTCTGACTCCCTCGGAACCAATAGAGATTCAAGAGTCACTTCCTAGTGACCACAGTCTGCCTAGACACTGTGCTGAGGACGTTGACCAGGGAACACATAACATCAACTTGTACTCACCTTAGTTTACGGCAATGCCGGATACCAGTAATCCACCCCAGGGATTCTTCTAAGTACTAGGAGAGTTTGTAAGTTACCTAGTTAACCTTTTAACTAGAGATAGAGATTATGAAGTTGATTATTAAAGAGTACCCTATATCCGAGGGACCTGAGTACTGGGGGCATCCTTCGCCGTCCAGACTGCCTACATACCCTATATCCACGGGATCAAGGCTCTCTGCGGATGCGATCTACACAATGAATGTGAACATGTAGTTCTATCTTGCACTATGTTAATGTAATTGTGAGTGGATACACAGTTCTTCGCCGATTGCCACCCACTCGAGTGATACAATGGATGGAATTCCTAAGGAACTATTTTGCAAACACACCTCCTGGGAGTGTTTAGCATTTAAGTTTTTCAAGTGTGAATAATTTACCTAACATGCATATTTTCCCGATGAGATCTTCCCATTGATCATCCTACAAAAATTTTTGATAGTCTCACCTTTTCTTTTAATTAATCTTTTTAGTGAGGTATCCGAGGAGATTTTCCCTTCCTGCAGATTTAACTTTGACATGTTCCTTATTACTCCCTGACGATTTAGAGGGACGGTGCCCAAATGTCATTGTTGCAGCTATGTTAGGCATGAGGTACTTGGTTCAACGCAATGGCATTACCCATAAATGTGACCCAGAGGTACCGTAAATACCGAACACTACGATTTGTTCAAGTTTGGACGTTTCTTTACAAGGTTTACCTATCTAGGAAAGAGAAGAAAAACTTGCATAATCACTAACTAAGAAAATTGATAAAGGAACATAAAGATGCATGATAATTTTGCTTAGAAAATGTTTAATCCATTCTATCAATTCTCATTAGAAAGAGGTTAGATTTGGAAAAACAAGGAATATTGAAAACCTATTAATGGACTTTATTCCACGAGTAGATAATTGAGACATTTTCTTGCATGACCATTATAAGTTCATTTTCAAATTGAAACTAGTGAGAATTAAAAGATGTAACAAGAGATTCAAAATAGATTTCTCAATACTGGTAAACTTCCATTATCAACAAACCTTTGGATATACTTGATCAAGGATAACAATGATTTTTGAATACCTAAGAAATGGTAAAGGTTTTACGACTATTTTAAAGAACTTCCCAATTCCATGCATGACTAAAGCAAGATCATAATTTACAATACGATAACTCATCTATTTCAAAATACCTTTGTCTTCATGTTCAAGGAACCAAGTAATTTACTTACTCCATTCATTATTCATTTTCCCTAGTAGATTTTTAAGGTTGGTTTCAAATTAACTTAGTGTACATAAATATTAATTTAAAATGACATTTGTGCTTTTATTTCAATTTCCAACCATTTCATATTTTGGTACTTAATCACCTAGATACTTAATCATAAAGGTCAACATAAGTTAATTTCCACTTCATCGATAGTTGCATTTATAAAGTTGTCTATAATTTTGTATTATTGTTTGATTAGTGAGTTGTGTATGGAATCAGTGAGTGTCTAGTTAGGTTTTTGTCAACACGTATCACATGATTCCTTCCATGTCACAATTGTATCAAGAAACTTAACGAAAGTTTTCAAATATAGTTCCATTGTCAAAATATAATAGTTATTACTCAAACAAATGACAATATCTAATTTAATAATTATTTTTGAAATGTACATGTTATTATTGATTTTATCAATAATATTAATTAAATATGAGACCATGTCTCACAAGGTAACTAAACGAGATTGATTATTAATTTGAAGGAAGCAATCAAACCTTTCATGAATAATTACATATGAACTTCATATGATTAATAATATATTATTTATATAATTATTAGTAAATGAAATTTATTGTTTAGTTTATAAACATTAATTCATATTTTTAATACTTAATTTATATATTATTAATTCTTATTTTTAATCTTGCAAGAGTAAAGTTACATTCCACAACCTTTGCCAGCATCCTTCTGTTTGACAGAATGCCTTAAATGGATGTCATCTCATGCAGATTTGCCCAAACTAGAGTCATTGAAAGTGCTTTAGAAACTTTCAAGCAACTACAGTGGGCATGCGTAAAGCTACATCCCTCACTAGGCAAGTGAAAAGCTTTGGCACAAGGTATGGATTTCTAACAAGGCATAATGCAAATGAATTGTTTTTTTTTTTTTGTCAGATGGTGGAATTGCAACTCTACATCCTAACATTGTAAGCTTTGCTTGTGTTCTAGGTGCACGCAGCCATGCAAATTTAGTGGATGAGAGTTATACATACGTCAATCATATGAGTAACCCTTATTTTATTACAACTACCGTTGATGGCTATGTGTGGCGATCCTTCTTCACAGTGCTGGCTATCTTGAGGACACCCTAAACTTTATCATTTCGATGCCAATTAATCCTGTGGTAATTATGTGAATATGATTTCTTGGTGCATCATAGTGGAAAGGAAGGTAGACAACTAGATCCATTGAAAAAGCTTTAAAAACTTTCAAGCAAATGAAATTAGCAGGTAAATTCCACAACTATAGCTATCGTCCTTCCCTGTCAGTGCCTGGTCACAGGGTATTAAAATAGGGTATTGATAGAAGGAGACCAACGAGTTAGGGAAACAAATGCTATTTCCATACATCAAATCTTTCATAAAAATTTTCACATAGATATTAAATTTCAACATATCACTAATATGAATCACAAACTAAAGCTATGAACAAAATTCAAGAACTAGATAGTTAAAAGAAACAAAACAAAATAATGGAGAGAGCTCATACAAATTTCTTCAGCATTCTCCAAACCAGAGATGAGTGTGTCTCCTTCCTCAAAATTCTAGGCATTTATAGAAAATTCCATGCATCCCCACCCTTGTTTTTTTAATGCAAATGCATCCTCCACTCCTTTAATTTATTGATCATGCATCCTCCACTCCTTTAATTTATTGATCATGCATCCTCCACTCCTTTAATATATTGATAATGCATCCTCCACAAATCTTATCCCCCATTTCCTATGTGTAATCCATTTAAATTGTTTATAATTTATATTTTAAAAGAATATACTAATTTCCCTATTTTTTTTTAAATTCCCAAGTAAGAATAAACAACTCAACCCCCCACTTCCTCCATTAACCTAGTGGTCATAAAACAATGTAATCCCACTCAATAGGTTCCCCATTAAACCCCACTTGAAGAATAAAATACAAATGATAAAACTTAAAATAGCATAGAGTGGGTGACACAACACCCACATAAAAGGGAACCCCACCAAAAGGAGGCACATGGAGACAAGCCCACCATAATGAGGGGGATCATGGAGTGCTCCAAGACTTGGAAGTGGGCATGAGTGTGGATTCCACTCATCACATGTCCCCCAAGCTTCCAATTTTCGTCACTTAACCTCACCCCCAAGTTGAGGTGACCCTATGGCAGTTAACCCAAGGTTAACCTAGTCAAAAAGGTCCCTAAACCCAAGGGGTACAACCTAGGGTTGTTTTAAACCTAGTTAGGACTCCCAGAGTCAATTAAAACACAAAATAAAGGGTCTAAAAGAATTACAATTTATACAAGATTAAAAACATCATTACTTCAATCACTTATCATAATAAAAGTAAATCAAAATATAATATACTTTTTATGTTAGTTTTCAAAAATTGAGTTGTGACAACATCCTACAATGATAAAGATAAAGGTTGTGATCAGCCCATAGGAGAGAGATATGTAGATGTAGATTGCATATACCATGAGATAAAAGGACATTTATGAAGTTTTATCTTGCAGTAGTGTTGTTGAAGAATCAAAGGAATACATAGATACCAAGTATGATGGATTAGTTTCTGATAATAATATTGAGTATGTCCCAATTGTTCATGATAGTTTATATGAAGCAAAGATGTAGGTTTTTGTTTTGCATAAACAAGATACTTACTCATCAGTAAAGCTATTAGGTGATCAGGTTTGTATAGATGATGAATATGTTGGTTCTTCTATTGATGTTGATCATGGACATAATATGGAGATGGAAGTGTTTATTTTCAATGATGAATGCATTAGTGAAGGTGCATCCTTTGTTGAGGATGGACAAGTTTCATATGTTCCTATTGATACAACAGAGGATAGTATTGACTATGATATCCATGGTAAGGGTGATTAGGAAGCTTTTGACAATGGGCCATATACTGAATTGTTCAAGCCTTCTTTTGAAACATTCCAGGTGGAGTTTAATGATGCAATTGTTAAGCACAATAATGAGGGATATGAGGATGTTTCTAAAAGTGAGCTCCTTCAACGTGCTGGTCATGATAACTATGAGTATGATCAATTCTCAATTGATTATGATTACTTGTATAAGCATGCTTTGAAAATTTTTACTTAAGGGTTGAAAGGTTTATATGAATGTGAGAGTCAGTATTCAACAAAGCAAGTGAAGAGGCTGGCTATGTATGAGTATTTCATGTTCAATAAAGAATGTGACTTCTTTCTTGAAAGAGGGCAAACTCCAAGTATAATTTCACTGATTGTGTATGAGTCTTTCATTTTTTCTTATTTAGAGTTGATGTGTGAGGGAGTTAACCTGCAACAGGGGTCATCAGAGGTATTTTTAGATGCTTGTTATTCACTGGGTTATGAAGCAGTTTATTTTTCAGATCAGTGGGAGGGATATTCAATAATATATGACAATGATTTGTGCTTTCCATTTGATGGTGCTTTTCACTTGCTTTCTGATTTCAAATTGCAAATTTTTCATGGTAGTAATGACGATTGCATTGGTGTGATGACGAGTGTCAGTAAAAATATCAGTGAGCAAGCAATTTGCAAATATGTTTTCAGACTGGTCTTGAAGCGGTCTACTAAGAATATGGTGTTCGATAGAGGTAAATATTGGCTCTTCATTTTTGGTGGTCCGGCACCACCCAATAAAAATTGAAGGTATGAATTTTGATGCAAGATGGAGCATTTATAGAATAGCCCAATGGATTAGGCACATGGTCTAAATCCTGGAGATAACTAAAATCTCACCATGCCTGCAAGAGGCATGCATCCCCAAACATGAGCCATTGATGGCACCCTCAAATTTTGCAAATTTGAAATGCCTCTCTTCTCAATGTGTCGACAGAGGCTAGGTTAACATACTACTCAATCTACCCCAGAGCCCACCTTCGTCGATTAAAATTTTACAACTCAAAGATTAGCTTACAAATCCGTATGGTAGAATTTTTTTTGGAACATATGGTAATGTGCTTGTTCAGTTTTACGATGCTTTTTTGACTGCGATCAAGCTAGATTTGGTGTTCTAGAAAGTTGCAAATTTCACAATTTTCAAGGCAAACCATTTCTTGTTTTGGTCTAAAACATCTCTAGTTCCATTTTCATCAAAAGTGGAGTCCATACAATGCATTATTTTAATGTGTTTCAGTTGCGGCGAACACGTCTGGCAGGCCAATTTACAAAGGAGGTCCCAAAAATCTTCTAGCAAGGCAAATTTTGAGGATATGGGTATGTTTTAAACAATTAATTATGGCCCTATGCAAATTTTCACGGCCTCTTGATGACTCGTGTGCCCGCCATGAAGATGTGTCATTTGCCCACAAAGAGAAATTAATTATTTGCCAATTTTCTAAAGTTGAAAATTGCACTTTAAAAAAAAAAGAGTTTTATAGGCCATATAATTTAATATTTTATGATAAATATTATGAAGTAAACATTATATCATAATGTTTATGCTTGGCAAATAAAAGAATAAAGGCAGAATAGGCTTAGTGCATGAGCACATAACCTACTTTGCCCTTCCTCCAAATGGATGTGCTTGTGTGCTAAGACTCTTCCTGAGTGGATTTTTGCTCTGAGATCAGTTCTAGAGTGTAGTTTGTTCTACTCTCATCTCCTTGAGGGTTTTCTAGGGCCGTTCTAGTCTGGTTCAAGTAGATATTGCTGCAGAACAGAGAGTATTCATGTTTTTGAAGTGCAAGGATTTGAAGCTATTTCTGAAGCTATTTATGGTTATTTGACCTCTTAAAACTTGCCTGGGATCATTCCAATGCCTGAGGAGAAGTTTTATTGGTGTTTTGGAAAATTTCTTGATGCCAGTGACATGAGAAATGGCCAGCACAATCAGAAAATGACCTAGTAGTAAAAAAAAATTAATTGGCAAGTAAAATATGTTGTTTTGAAGGAAAAATCATAGTATAAACATTATAATTATAATGTTTATGCCTTATGGACAAAATGAAGGAATTTTGGGGGTTGAGCACATCAGCACACAACCCACCTCACTCTCCTTCCCTAGATGTGTGCTAGAATGCTAAGGCCTTCTATTGGCTAGTTTTGGCAAAAGAAACATACATGAATTAATTATAAATTTTTTGCTCTTATTGGTGGAAGAAAATTGTGCACGGGAATATAAACAACCAGAGCTTTACAATCCTGAGGAAGAAATTGAATGAATCAAATGGATATGATTTTATGATCTTCGAGGAGGAAAATAGATTTCAAAGAAGCATCAATGAACCAGATCAATTGAAGAAAACGTATTACCAACATGAGCCGATTGAGAAAAGAGATGCAAATTCCCAGGTTGCAAATATTAATTAAAAAATGTGTGTGATGAGAAGTCTTGGCTGACATAGTTTTTCTTTATATAGGGCCTGCACAATTGTAATAGGGGATTTTTTCTGGGCTTTGGATACAAGTTATCCACATGTTTGGGAAATAGATTTCTGTAGAAGGGTGTGGAGTCTAGATTTTAGAGGAGAATGTTTCTGTAGGTGAATAATTTTTTGTATGACAAATTTCTATTCATATTGCAGTATATGAAATACACTTTTTTGTGTGTTATCTGTGATTGTCTCCTTGAGTATGAATATTTTTCTTTCAAGTAAGGTTGCCAAGGGTTTCTGAGCTTGTCTGCATACATTTTCTATGTTGTATATTTGATTTGTTGCATCTGTTCAAGGAATGGATTAAAACTACTTTAAATCAAATATAGGGAAAAATACATTATATTGAAGGATAATTGAAGAAGAGTCACAAGTGACACTCTTTCTTGGGCCATTACTGTAAGGCAATATTGAAGATTCCAGCCCTTTGAATATGGAGTTTCAAATGTCAGATAGAAAGTATTTGCATGGTAACATTTGACTTTGTTGCCCTGATAAAGCACCGGTCTAGGGTTTATTTGCCCAAAGGTTCAAAGGAAAACAAAATTTAATGACAAATAATTCAAATCAATTTATGTTTTGTTTTGTTTTAGTTTAGGTCTTATATGTTCTCTAATTTCAACTGTGAAGATAAATCAGAAGTATTGCAAGTCTGATTTTAATCCTACACATCTTGATTTGCATACATGAGAACATTCTGCCTGGTGTTGAGAAGCTATATTTATTGATTGTGAATAAGGGAATACCTCTACATGTAGTAGAACTTGAAGTGCATGAGAGATAGGAGATAATCTCCCACTCTGTTGGCTGAGTCTCTCATTGAATCTGAGTATAAGAAGTGGCAAGTCTTTAGGATTTGATGCATACAGATTTGGGAACCAACAAAATCCTAGAACTACATGATGAAAGGAGAAATCCTTTTCAAAAGAAACCATGAGGGGATATATCTCATATGCCTGGATAGTGTTGTGATGTTCAAAACAAGCCCCCATTTTACTCCTTAGGAAAATGAGGACCCCTACTGTGGCTATTTCTTTTTTCTTGTGTGTGTTGTTCTGTTTGGTGGTAAAGGGAAAAGGGGAGTGATGTTACAAACCTTTGTTTTTGATAATATAAGGCTGCTAAACAAGGGGCCGAACCCTTACAAAAAATAGAGAGGCCCGAAGGCAGCAAGCATCAACAGTGCCTTAATCCAGAAACAACATATACAACCATAACAAAATACCAGCAAAACCAGCAAAACTAGCCGCTAAGATGAAAGTCAAAAAACTGAGAAATAGAGTATCAGCAGTATAACAATAAAGACTAAGGAGACAACAGCTCTCCTTTCTAGACCATAGATTTAATAATATCATCCAATTTTTTAGCCAGATCATCACTGTCAGTATTAACAGTAACCCCCAGATTCTTCAGCACAAAGAGGTTGACGAGTATAGAGGTTCTAAGCTCAATGGAGAAATTCTGCTCTAGCTTCACAATGTGATCGCGCAGACCTGCAAGATCAGCCCCCAGACCATCATCAATCTCCATAGTATCCTCATCCTCTTCCACAAACATGGCACCTGTTGTGTCAGTATTTCCAACAGAGTCAGTAGCATCCTCCATGGTAGCCCCTATATCATGCGTCTCCTGCTTGTCTTCATCATCACCAGAAATGTCCTAAATCTCCACATCCCTGTCGTCCTCTCCCCGGGTGGATTCATCCGAGCCGCTCTCAGAATAGTCAATGAGCCTTGCTGAAGGAGTTGGTTGGTCTGCAATACGCCTCGACCGCCGAACACCAGAGGAAAGCCCCTCCCTACAAATCTTCATCGAAGAATCCTTTCTCTGTCCCACCAGGGTCCTACTAAGGGTTTTGGGGGTCCCAACCACTGCCTTCCCAATGCTCATATCACCAGCAACCTTCCGCTTTTTACCCTTCTTAGAGGCAGTAGGGCCCGGGGTATCAATAGGATTTTCTGCAAGAGTGCAAGAGGAGACTTCAACAGTTTTGATAGGAACAGGGGAGGGCCCAGGTTCAGCAACATCAGGAATATTCTTAGGGTTTGAGGAGGGCTCCCCATCCCCACTATTAGCGGGAATGGTTTTGGAGGGTTTGAGGGCAAGATGATGATTATACAAACAGAGAATGAGGCCCTAGTGAAGAGGGATAGGCTTCATAGCAGTGTTTTTAGCCAATTTCACCTGAACCCTAAGGACAGAATGCTCTAGGGAGGAAAGCAAATAAAATGGAAAACTAATTTTAGCATTGCGACGGAAATTATTTAACAGGGTTACAAACCTTTGTTGAAAATAGAGAAAAAATTACATCAAGTGCCAGGGCAGAGTACAGGTGAATTCCTTGTCAAAAATGAGCAGGGGTTGCTTTTTGAACCATCTTAAAATTCCCTATATTTTGCAAGTTATGAGTGTTTTGGTAAAATGTACAAAGGGGTTTGTATATCGGGTTGCATATACAATTGTCTTTGCATGTTAGGTCATCGTATGTTGCACATACAAGGGGTTTTGTATATCGGGTTTATATACATTGTTTGCCTTGTATGCATTTCTCTAATGTTCAATTTGTACATACAGGGTGGACCCGACGCAATAGAAAGTTGAAATGAATATTTTGTTAAATATGTTTATACATACAAGCGAAACATACATGTCGAAAGATGCAAGGCTCGCAATATGCAAGCCGCGGACCCGAAAAGTTTGTTAAACAAGGTTAAGTCCTTGTATGTATGTGGGCTTGTATATTGGTGAGATACAAAGGCTATATACATTGTACGGACCCGAAGAGTTATTAAAGTTGGTTAAGTTGTTGTATGTTTTGCACAATGTATATATATTACATACATTGTGATGTGCATTGGTTACATACAAGCGTCAGAACCGAAAAGTTATAAAATGGAGTTAGATGCTTGTACATTCCGCGCTTTGTATGTATGTTTCGAAACATACATTGCAAGATGCATACAAGCCGAAATCCAAAAGAAATTAAAATCTAATGTATGCAATGTATCAAAACCCAAATGTATATTAAGAGATACATTGCATTACATACATTGCTTTATACATACAGGCGCTGGAACTCAAAACAGAATAGAATCGGTATAATGCAATGTATCTTAACTTAATGTATATCTGATATACATTGCATTGTATACAAGGTGGAAGCGGCAGTGAATTAAGTTATGGTTTATAAGAAATTGAAGTCTGACAGGGACATACAAAGGAGTTTGTATATATCGGCTTATATAAATTGGAATGTATATCTCTAGATACAAGAGATACATACAAGTGATAGATGTAAAAGAAAAGGTACAAGTGAAAGGTGTAGCTTGGACCCGAATAGAAAGTTGAAATGAAAAGGTCTTTGTATGTTCGGAATGCTTGTATGTTACGACATACATTCGCGATATACAAGGAATTAAGCAAGGAAAAGGGCAGGAAAGCAAAGCGAAGGGATTTTGAATCCATTTTAGAGCCTGATGCATGTTTTTTGTCAACGATGGTTGACCCGACCATTTTAAACGTTGTATATGCATTCAGACACGTGGTTGCTCACAGATGCTAAATATTCATAGCCTGATATCTGTGTTTGCACATTTAGAGCCTAATTTAAATGTTTAAATTTCCTGTTAGTTATTGAAATGATGACGATGCTTATTTCCTATCTGTTTGTTGTAGATTATTAGAGTTGTTTGGAGTAGCTAGAAATTGCAGAGTTGCCGACACAGTGGCGGCATGCAGGTAGATATAAAGATAGGGCTTTAATGGCAATGACATCATGGATGGCGATCAGATCATAAAGAGATGAGAGGGGTGAAGGCCTTTACTGAGAAGACAAAATGCAAATGAGGAAACATTATTAAAAGGAACAATAGTTATTTCGGCGACCGTCAGGGTTTCCAAGGGGCATCCTTACACTCAGTATGGGTATACTGCTTAGGGATTTTTGGCGAGATTTATATTCCACTGCTTGATGCTGCACTTGAAGGGTGGATCGTTGATTAACTAGGGTTTTTGGAACCATATTGGGGATAATCAGAGCCATATATATTGAGCCCCTTTTATTTTACAGAAGGAGAGAGGTTAATCATTCAAAAATCTGACCTGAGCCAATTTCATGTAAGAGATCAGATTACTGAGACTAATGAGGACTGAACTGTTGAAATGTCAAGGTTCTTTCTTTAGATCATTGTAAATATACTTGTTCTAAAGCATACTGAATGGAGATGAAGCTTCATATTACATCCTGATTGTAAACTTTACATAATCTTCAAGTTGATTTATGGATATGTACTGGTGAATGTTGTGTTCAATAGAAGCGCTTTCATTTTACTGCATGTTGTTGTCAACTTTCCCTTTGAAGATTTGCACTGGATCATGTAGATTTGTGGAATGTCCTAGTGAAGTATGATTCTAGTTTTCTTCTCTTCATTGCTATATCAGAACATGTATGTGGATCAGTGATCTCAGTCAAGTAATTTTGGGAATCTCACTCTTTAAACCCTATCTTTGTCTTCTCTCTTTTTTTAATTTCATTGAAATCACTTCCATAACTGTAAATCATGATAAATAATAAGCAGAATAGAGAAATATGCTGACATCCCGTAGATAACTGAATATCATTAGCATATTTGAGCTAAAATGCATGTAGTGTTGAAAATATCATGCAAAGAACCATAAAAAATGATAAAAATCATGCAAATATCAACCTGTAGGCACATTATTTGAGTAAGTTCACAGTGAACTTTGTAGAAATTACTAAAGAACGTAAGGCCCCTGAATGATTAACAGCAACACACATCAACCACTAAGTAACGTCAGTAGATTATGAACTAATCAACGGAGACTTGGGATCATGAATTCTTTGAATTCATCGTATCTTTCAAGATAAATAAGGGTTGTTGTGTAACTTTTATTTCATGTTTGTGTATGAGTAACATCATATCAATAGAACTAGCACTAGAAGGAGGGCCTCTCATTCATCAGTAAGTTTTTGTCTGATTTAATAATGCAGACAGAAAGGTAACACTCAAGCATCTCTGTATTTTAAGCTATATGCAAAGATTTGTTGTTTTAAGTTTGTGCATGCTAATCATTTGTGAAGCTTTCAAAATTAAGCATATATACAACTTTGGCTAGGGAGTTTCAATTGATCTTTATAGTAAATCAGCCAATCTTCCTTAAATTTAAGAAATCCTGGCTCCCAAGCCAAATACCAAGTCCAGATCTAGTGGACTCTTTGAAGAATCACCTATCAAGGGATTTAGACCTAGGACTAAAGACATTCATCACTCTATTGATTCTAGTGCATCAGGAACTTCACTAGAATGTGCTCCTATTACTCCTCTCAAGTTTCAAACACCTACAGGACCACCTATCACACCTCAGGTCCAACCTCAACCTGTCATACCTCAAGTCCAACCTCCACTAGTTCCAATGTTATTCTTTGCTGTAGAGTCACCTCTGACTTTTAATGCATATCATGCTCTGCCTAAGAATCCTGATAAAATTTGTCCCAAGTATCATCCATATCAGGATGCTGATGATCACATCAGAATTTTCAAAGAAGCTTGTGATAGGGCTAGATTTACACATCAAGATGTGGTATGCAGGTTATTTCCATTTTCTTTAGGGGAAGAGGCATATAACTGGTATATCAGTCTTGGTCAGGGTTCAATCGATTCATGGGATGCCTTAGAAAAGGCCTTTAAGGATAGGTTTAGAGCACCTATAGATCCTTTAATGAATTATCATTTGTTTGCCACAATCAAGAGATTTGAAGAACATATTGCTAACTTCAATGTAAGATTCCAAAAAATGCTCTCAAAAGTAGTAGCACCTTATGTTGTAGCAAATGAAGCTACTAGGAGCATTTATTATTCAGCTTTAGATCCCTTGACTTCCATGTTTATCAGGAGAGCACATCCTAATGTAACAACTTTGGTAGGAGATTTTGAAGAAGCCATCAAAGTCAATCAGCAATTGGCTCCTGCTCCCACACCAAATATTGCCTTCCCTACATTTCCTGGTTATCCTACATATCCTGTTCACCAACAGACCAATGGAGCCATGATACCTTCAGCTGTGATGCCAGCCCCTTTGCAGATACCTCCACTCAGTATCATGCCACCACCAAATGGAAATGGTCAGATGTTACAATATCCAGGACAAGCACAAGTACCTCAAGTTGTGGAACAATCCAACAATAACAATGGATCTTCCTTTTTCAAGCCTCGGACAGAGAATGTAGTGGCCAAGGTTCAGGAAGAGAAAGAAGAAATAAAGGAGATATCAGCAGAGTTAAGGAAACTCACCATTGAGATCACTCATCTAAGGAGTCAAAACTTCTATTCTCAACCAAATCAGAATAGAGGTTATGCCAATGATAGACCTAATTATCCTGATAGGGGGTACAACAATAATTACAATAACAAAGGCAACAATAATCCTCCTAGATAGCCTACAGTGTGGAACACTAGGCCAAATAATGGTTCTCTGCCATCACCTCTAGATAACCAGCCTCCTAGTGAACCTAAACAAACCACTAGAGTAAACCTTGCAGAGACAGAACTAACAAACTAGTGCAGGATACATAACACCAATGCCCATACATAGCTAGATTGTCCTCAGTTCAGGATTGTTGCTAGTATATTCCAGACTGAAGTGTCCAATACTTCAGGAAATCCATGTTATGTAGAGGGAAATGAAATTGTCGCTTGTGAATATGATTCTGCCTTAGTGCTAGAAAGATTCATGCATCATCCTTATTAGCAAACAATTTCATCTCATCAGGATTACACCTCAACATGTGAGGAATCAGCCATGGCTTTTGAGTCCAACTATGTTTTTGCATTTGAGGATGAGAATGAGCCATCAATTGAGTATGAGAAGGTACATACTTATCAACAGCAACCTCAGTGTAGGCATAATTACAACTTGAGGAATAACTCAAATAGATCTACTGGTCCTTTGACCACATCCTTGCCTCCAAACAATTTCAATACTCCAGCTGATCCCAAGGCAAGTAATAACCCTAGATTTCCCAAGGTTAATGCTCAATACTTAGCACCATGGAATATAGCACCAAAAATTGGTAATCTACCTCCTGAATCTAACAAATTGGTTACATATCTGGAAGATGAAATGAAAAAGGTTAAAATCAACCTGTCATTGTTGGAGCTGCTTAAAACCCCTGCTATCAAGAAAGCTTTCATAAAATCATTAGATGATCCTACTCAAATAGAGGATAGTCATACCTCAGGTCAGTTTGGAAATAAAGATCATGTTGCTAGGGATGTTAATGTTAAACATAAAGTGCCAACCATTGTTCAAGCTGCAAAGACTTCCCACATGACCCTATACAAAGACAAGAGTGAGTCACCTCCTTTCCTCCTTACCATAAGGATGTTTGGTAAAAATTTGCACAACTGCTTAGTAGACTCAGGAGCATCTACCAATGTACTGCCCCTATCCATATGCAATGCTTTAGGGTTACATCCTGCTAAATCATTAAAGAAAGTAACACAATTAGACAAAATAGAGGTGAGTGTGGTAGGAGAACTAACTCACATTCACATGCAGTTAGCATCAGATCCCAGAAATAATTACTATATTGATATTCAGGTAGTTGATATACCTGATACATATGGAATGTTACTCAGCAGAGACTGGTCAAAAACCCTTAATGGATACATGTCAATTGATTTTAGTCATATGTGGTTGCTCTAGAGAGGGATACCAAATCAAATAAGTATAGATGTTGAACCTCGCATGAAACGCATGATCATTGAATATAACAAAACCAATGAAATCATGTATGTGGATGCGAAACCCGGAGTTTACTCCATCAGACCCCAGACCGTCAGCATAGAGGAGATCCTAATGTTTGACGTTCATAATCATGATGGTGACCCTCAAGATGATAAAATTACTTTAGAATCTGATTGTAACCTTGAAAATGAAATAGAGGTAGATCATTTTAAGAATTTTGAGATGCATTTGTTTAAAGAGGTGCAACGATGTTAGTTGTTAAAAATGCCTGTTCATGATATTCTTATTGATGGATGGTGCAGGTTGCATGATGAGGTGCATTTTGAAAGGACTTGTGGTGCCTATTTAGACATGTTGGAGCTGGTATAAGCATATAGTGAAGCATCTTCATCATCATTTGCGGTGAGTTCTGTAGATAGTGATAGTGACATTGATTTTTGTTTGTCTTCTATAGGAAAAGGAGAATGCACATACCAAGATGAAACTTCTATTCAGATGACAGAAGAGATACTAGTATACAACAAGAGTAATGCTAAAAACAAGAAGAAAATCACCCCAGGGAGTGATTGTTTAGTAGAATCAGATTATGAATTATCTGATGAAGATAGGGGCAGTAATTTGTCTAAGTTTGAAGAGTTTTTATCAAAAGAGATTTAAAAGATGACACATTAGCAAAGATCCCTACAAGATGTTTTGATTGAGGGATGGTGCAGGTTACATGAAGCACCACATTTAGAAATTGCTTGTTCATTGTGTCTACATATTCTAAAAAAGCAGACGTTACCTAGTCCAGAAGATCATTCTTCTAATGATAAGAGAAAAGAAGAAATATTAGCTTCACACAAGGCAGATAAGGTGAAGTCTGAGAAAGCTAAGACACCAAAATTAAAATGGATATCAAATGGTATGGCTGCCAGAGCTAAAAGGAAGAAAGAAGGCCTAGACAAGCCTTTAGTTGAAAATAAGCCATGGATCCTCAGGTTTGATGGATCCAAGTCAAAACAAGGAGCTGGAGTAGGAATAGATCTTATTGATCCATCTGGAAAATCCTACTTAGTAGCATACAGATTGCAGTTCCCATGTACGAATAATGTGACAGAGTATGAAGCTCTAATTCATGGGATATTGTTTGCATTAAGAAAGAAAGTAAAAATTCTGTATGTCTATGGAGACTCAGAATTAGTTGTGAGATAGGTAAGAGGTATATACTCTTGCAATTACAAAACGTTGTCCAATTACAGACATAGGGTATGGGACTTGATAGAGGATTTTGATGCATTCAACATCACACATGTACCCAGAGAATAAAATCACAGGGCAGATGCCTTAGCCCAAGCTGCCAGTACTCTGGAACCTTTGTCCATATCTGGTTTGAAAAAAAATTTAGTTGAACTAGTATCAGTGCCTTCTATGCCAGATAATATAACTAATCTTCAAGTATTTGATGATGATTAGCATATATTGGACTTCATATCCAATAGGGATATCTTTGAGGCATAGATCATTGATGAAAGGAATGTAGAAGATCATGTCTGGGAAGAAGAAGAAATCCTAGAGCTGCCTAGTAACAAGATTCCTAAGGGAATGATAGAGCTAGAAAGAGCATTTGATCTAGACAACATGCTGAAGCAGAAAGATCTCCCAAAAGAAGATGGAGGAGAGTACTCACAGGTTAATATTGGACAGGATGATAAAAAAGGAAACATTCTGATTGGGAAGGTCTATACAGAGGAGGAGTTGGAAGGAATAACCCAAGCTCTCAAAGATTATATCCATGTCATTGCCTAGACTTATGACAAGTTAAAAACTTACGACACATCGATCATCACTCATACTATACCTTTGAAGCCAGATGCCAAGCCTTTTCGATAGAAACAAAGACCTGTCAATGCTTTACTGGAGCCCATCATTTTTGAAGAGGTTAAAAGGCTACTTGATGCCAGGATCGTGTTTCCTATGAGACATTCCACATGGGTGGCAAACCTGGTCCCAGTAAGGAAAAAGAATGGCAACATTAGGTTGTGCGTAGACTTCAGAAACTTAAATAGAGCTTCTGAAAAGGATAATTATCCTTTGCCTTCTTTGGATGAAGTCCTATAAATTGTAAATGGTGCCAAGATGATGTCATTCTTGGATGGTTTCTCTAGGTATAACTAGGTAATGGTGGACAAAATTGATAGATTGAAAACCACATTCACCAAAAAAGTGGGGGATCTTCGCCTACAAGCGCATGTCGTTTGGGTTAATAAATGTTGGGGTGCGAGCAATGGACATAGCCTTCAGAGGCTTGATTGGTAAATGCATAGTCATATACATGGATGACATAATAGTTTTCTCTAAAGATAGAGGAAACCATGTAGAAGACCTGAGAAAAGTGTTGAGGAAGTGTGAGCAATATAGGATATCCCTGAACCTGAAGAAGTGCATATTTAGGATAACCACGGGGAAGCTATTAGGCCACCTGATAACAGAAAATGGGATCATCATTGATCCTAATAGGGTGGAATCAATCATGAAGATACAACTTCCTGGAAGCAAGAAGGAGCTCAAATCTTACTTTGGTAAGATTAATTTTGTTAGGAAATTTATCACTGGCTTTGCAGAGATTGTCAGACCCTTAAATGCCATGCTCAAGAAGGATGCTAAAATTGAGTGGACACCTAAAGCTAGAGCAGCTTTTGAAGATATTATGAAAGTCATATCTGATGCTTCAGTTCTGATCAGTCCATATTATACCAAGGATTTCTACATTTACTCATTTGCTTCAGAGCATACATTTGCAGTAGTATTAACACAGAGAAATGAGGCCAAAGAAGAAAAGCCTATAGCCTTCATGAGCTACCCTTTCAGAGATGTAGAACTTAGATACATGAATGTTGAAAGACATGCACTTGCTCTGGTTCAAGCAGTCAAGAAATTTAGGCATTACATTCTGAGAAGTAAAGTGATTGCTGTAGTACCTAATGCCGCAGTGAAGATGCTTTTAGTACAAAGTGAATCAGGTGAGAAAAGAGCTAAATGGATCAATGTCCTCCAAGAGTATGATATGGACATAATACCCATGAAGTTAGTAAGAGGACAGACATTAAGCTAGATGATATCAAAAATTGATCCTAATATCATGAGCTAGCAGTATGTTATAAATGTAAAGGATGATGGAGAATGGTACTCAGACATCAGACACATCCTGATTACTGGAAGATGTCCCTTAAGATTGTAGGCCTCACAAAGGAGAGCCTTAAAGATAAAGTCACAGAAATACATGATCAAAGGAGGAGTCATTTTCAAGAGAAACTATGAGGGGATATACCTTAGATGCCTGGAAAGATAAGAAACAGACAAGGTGTTAGTGGAGTTACATGATAAGTTTGGGACTACACATGGATCATCATTGGCTACCACTCATGCTATCCTCAGGGCAGGGTATTACTGGCCCACTATTTTTAAAGATACGGCTGAACACACCAAGTGTTGTCATGTGTCAGATTACTGCAAACAGAGAAAGATATGCTACTCAACCTTTGCAGCCAGTGATGGAGATGCGCCCATTTTCTCGATGGGAAATGGACTTCATAGGACCTATCAATCCTCCATCATCTTCAGGCCACATGTATGTTTTAACTATTATTGATTATTGTACTAGGTGGACTGAAGCTGTCAGTACTAAGACATGTAATGCTGAGGATATCATTAGGTTTTTGGAAAGCAATATAGTAACCAAGTATGGAGTTCCCTATGCTTTGATATGTGATAATGGATCTCCCTTTGCTTCAATTAAACTGTCAAGTTGGTCTTTTGACTATGGGATCATCTTGAAATTCTCCTCAAACTACTATCCCCAAGGTAATGGATTAGCAGAATCCACAAACAAGAACCTATTGAATATTATAAAGAAATTGACAGAAAAGAACCCAAGGGAATGGAACACCTTATTAAAGTATGCCTTGTGGGTAGATAGAACCAGGAATAAGGCTACATTAGGAAATTCTCCTTTTCATCTAGTATATGGGGTGGATCCTATCCTCCCTATTAACCTAAGGATTCCTACATTACAGTTTACACAAGAATACCTGGGCATAGATAATAAACAAGAGGTCAGATTACTTCAATTGATAAACCTAGAAGAAAAAAAAGTGAAGCAATTGAACAATTTGCTAAACATCAGGCTGTTGTCAAATGCTGGTTTGACAAAAGAGCCAAATTTAAGGCTTTTAGGATCTCAAATTTGGTCTTGATGTGGGACAAAGCACATGAGAGGAAAGGATATCATGGTAAGTTTGATAAACTCTGGATAGGTCCCTTTCAAATTTTTGAAATTTTAGGAGACAACACCCACAGGCTTCAGACCTTAACCGGTGAGGATGTTCCATTACCAATTAATGGATAGTTTCTCAAACACTATTTTCAAGCCTAAAGTGGTGCCATGACAGACACGTGTATCATAGTGTACATGTTTGTATAGTTGTTTGTACAGTCTACTTGTTTCGTTTGCTTTGTTGTTTCCTCAGTAGGGATCTTTATTTTGGTTTAGAGTAAGAAGGAGCAGACTAACAACCACTAAAAACAATGTAAAATTTAGAACATTCAGGTTAATTATTTGAAATTTATGCATAATTTGTTGTGACTGTCATGAATGTAGAAAGTTGTTTAACTTTGTGAAATTTTGTATTCAATAACTGTGGGTTGAGTATTCAAGGAAGGTTTCTCACAATGACACACCTAAAATCCTTGGTTTTGTTGAACTTACCAGTGTAGCTATTAGGTGAAAAATCTAAGGTCACCCTTGCTACCATTACAATTCTCAACTTAATTTCAACAAGTGACCACTCCTTGCATCATGAAGTTACAATTGTTATATCTTATGAAATCTCTATCAAATACAAAAAATAAATAAATAAATAAAATGGATTTTACTGAAAATCTAGATTAAGCCATCTAAGTAACTCTATCGAGGCTATAGAAGCTTGCTGGCAGTGGAGCTCTACTTAGGAGAATTGTAACGATAACCTTGTCGGGGCTATGGACGCTTGCTGGCAGCAAGGCTCTATCCAGTTGGCTATGAGGGAATGACATCAACTATGTAGGCTAATATTAGTCACTGGTTTATTCAACTAATTTTTAAGATGAGGATAATTAATCACGTGCAACCACTTAAACTGAAAGAGAAAATTTATGCACCTTATTGAATACATTGAGTCTCAAGTTAAGTAATGACTTGTAGAAAAGATAGTTGGAAATTATGAATTTATTTCATTTAGTTTTATTTAATAGTTTGAATTTAATTGTTTTGTTTGGTTGCTAGTTGTTGTGATGTTCACAACACGCCCCCATTTTACTCCTTAGCAAAATGAGGACCCCTGCTGTGGTTGTTTCTTTTTGATTGTGTGTGTTGTTATGCTTGGTGGTAAAGGGAAAAGGGGAGTGATGTTACAAACCTTTGTTGAAAATAGAGAAAAAAAATTGCATTAAGTGCCAGGGTAGAGTACAGGCGAATTCCTTGTCAAAAATGAGCAGGGGTTGCTTTTTGAACCATCTTAAAATTCCCTATATTTTGCAAGTTATGAGTGTTTTGGTAAAATGTACAAAGGGGTTTGTATATCGGGTTGCATATACAATGGTCTTTGCATGTTAGGTCGTTGTATGTTGCACATACAAGGGGTTTTATATATCGGGTTTATATACATTGTTTGCCTTGTATGCATTTCGCTAATGTTCAATTTGTACATACAGGGTGGGCCTGACGCAATAGAAAGTTGAAATGAATATTTTGTTAAATCCGCCGATTGTATATTTGGCATTTGTATGTTTATACATACAAGCGAAACATACATGTCGAAAGATGCAAGGCTCACAATATGCAAGCCGTGGACCCAAAAAGTTTGTTAAACAAGGTTAAGTCCTTGTATGTATGCGGGCTTGTATATTGGTGAGATACAAAGGTTATATACATTGCACAAACCCGAAGAGTTATTAAAGTTGGTTAAGTTGTTGTATGTTTTATGCAATGTATTTATATTACATACATTGCGATGTGCATTGGTTACATACAAGCGTCGAAACTGAAAAGTTATAAAATGGAGTTAAATGCTTGTACATTCTGCGCTTTGTATGTATGTTTCGAAACATACATTGAAAGATGCATACAAACCAGAATCCAAAAGAAATTAAAATCTGATGTATGCAATGTATCAAAACCCAAATGTATATTAAGAGATACATTGCATTACATACATTGCTTTATACATACAGGCGCCGGAACTCAAAACAGAATAAAATCAGTATAATGCAATGTATCTTAACTTAATGTATATCCGATATACATTGCATTGTATACAAGGTGGAACTGGCAGTGAGTTAAGTTATGGTTTATAAGAAACTAAAGTCCGGCAGGGACATACAAAGGAGTTTGTATATATCGGCTTGTATAAATTGGAATGTATTTCTCCGGATACAAGCGATACATACAAGCAATAGATGCAAAAGAAAAGGTACAAGATAAAGGTGCAACTCAGACCTGAATAGAAAGTTGAAATGAAAAGGTCTTTGTATGTTTGGAATGCTTGTATGTTACGACATACATTCGCGATATACAAGGAATTAAGCAAGGAAAAGGGTGAGAAAGCAAAGCGAAGGGATTTTGAATCCATTTTAGAGCCTGATGCATGTTTTTTGTCAACGATGGTTGACCCGACCATTTTAAACATTGTATATGCATTCAGACATGCAGTTGCTCACAGATGCTAAATATTCATAGCTCGATATATGTGTTTGCGCATTTAGAGCCTGATTTAAATGTTTAAATTTCCTGATGGTTATTGAAATGATGACGATGCTTATTTCCTGTCTGTTTGTTGTAGATTATTGGAGCTATTTGGAGTAGCTGGAAATTACAGAGTTACCGACACAGTGGCGGCATGCAGGTAAATATAAAGACAGGGATTTAATGACAATGACATCATGGATGGCGATCAGATCACAAAGAGACGAGAGGAGTCAAGGCCTTCAATGAGAAGAAAAAATGCAGATGGGGAAACATTATTAAAAGGAACAACAATTATTTTAGTTACCGTCAGGGTTTCCAAGGGGCATCCTTACACTCAATATGGGTATGCTGCTCAGGGATTTTTGGCAGGATTTGTTTTCCACCGCTTGATACTACACTTGAAGGGTGGACCGTTGATTAACTAGGGTTTTTTGGAACCATATTGGGGATAATCAGAGCCATATATATTGAGCCCCTTTTATTTTACAGAAGGAAAGAGGTCAATCATTCAAAAATCTGACTTGAGCCAATTTCATGTAAGAGATCAGATTACTGAGACTAATGAGGACTGAACTATTGAAATGTCAAGGTTCTTTCTTCAAATCATTGTAAATATACTTGTTCTAAAGCATACTAAATGGAGATGAAGCTTCAGATTACATCCTGAATGTAAACTTTACGTAATCTTCAAGTTGATTTTTGGATATGTACTGGTGAATGCTGTGTTCAATAGAAGCGCTTTCATTTTATTGTATGTTTTTGTCAACTTTCCCTTTGAAGATTTGCACTAGATCATGCAGATTTGTGGAATGTCCTAGTGAAGTATGATCCTAGTTTTCTTCTCTTCATTGTTGTATCAGAACATGTATGTGGATCAGTGATCTCAGTCAAGTAATTTTGGGAATCTCACTCTTTAAACCCTATCTTTGTCTTTTATCTTTTTTTTAATTTCATTGAAATCACTTCCATAATTGCAAATCATGATAAATAATAAGCAGAACAGAGAAATATGCTGACATCCCATAGATAACTGAATATCATTAGCATATTTGAGCTAAAATGCATGTAGTGTTGAAAATATCATGCAAAGAACCATAAAAAATGATAAAAATCATGCAAATATCAACCTGTAGGCACATTATTTGAGTAAGTTCATAGTGAACTTTGCAAAAATTACTAAAGAACGTAAGGCCCCTGAATGATTAACAACAACACACATCAACCACTGAGTAACGTCAGTAGATTATGAACTAATCAACGGAGACTTTGGATCATGAATTCTTTGAATTCATCATATCTTTCAAGATAAATAAGGGTTGTTGTGTAACTTTTATTTCATGTTTGTGTATGAGTAACATAATCATCAACAGATAGGCAAGAGACTGATAATGTTTTACAAGAGTTGCATGATAGGTTTGGAACTGCACATGGGTCCTACCTTGTCATTGTACACAAAATCTTTAGGGCAGTATATTACTGACCTACAATCTTCAAAGACACTGTTGAACACAATAAGCATTGTCATACATGCCAAATATCAACACATAAAGAAAGATATGCTGCACAACCATTGCAACTAGTGATGGAGATGTGTCCCTTTGCACAATGGGGAATGGACTTCATAGGAGCAATCAACCCACCCTCCTCAACTGGACACATGCATGTCTAATAGTGACTAACTATTGCACTAGGTGGATAGAAGCACCCAACAACAAGACATGTACCATTGAAGATGTGATCAAGTTCCTAGAGAATAATATCATCACAAGGTTTGGTGTTCCATTCACCCTAGTATGTTATAATGGGCCTGCATTCACTTCATTGAAATTTTATAATTGTGCCTTTGAGTATGGTATAACTTTAAAGTTTTCATCTAACTACTATCCTCAAGGAAATGGATTAGCAAAATCTACTAACAAGAATTTATTGAATATCATCAAAAAATTAGTAGACAAAAATAGTAGAGACTGGCATACCCTGCTGAAAAACGCACTGTGGGTAGATAGGATGAGATTGAAAGCATCACTCCCCTTACCAGTTAGTATATGGAATAGATCCAATCTTACCAGTGAACTTAAAGATCCCCACTCTCCAATTTACACAAGAATACCTTGGTCTAGATGACAAACTAGAAGTTAGATTACTACAGCTCATGCATCTAGAGGAAAAAAGAGATAGAGCCATAGACCATTTCTAAAAACATTAGGCTATTATCGAACATTGGTTTGATAGAAGAACCAAAATTAAAACCTTTAAAATATCATACCTTGTCTTATCTTGGGACAAAGCCCATGAGAAGAAAGGAGACCATGGTAAGTTTGATAAACCATGGATTGGTCCCTTTCAGAATGTCAAGATACTAGGTGATAGTACCTATAGGCTTAAAACCCTATCTGGAGAGGATGTCTGTATTGAAATGCACAAGACAACTGAGAGGGGGGATGAATCATTTGTAACAAAAACTTAATCTTCTTATAAGCATCAA
Source organism: Cunninghamia lanceolata (assembly GCA_027924645.1). Lineage (NCBI taxonomy): Eukaryota > Viridiplantae > Streptophyta > Pinopsida > Cupressales > Cupressaceae > Cunninghamia > Cunninghamia lanceolata. The sequence goes on along the minus strand of BSBN01000826.1, from coordinate 2,511,223 downwards.
CACATCAATCACTTAATCACTGTTATTATGATGTAACCATGAAAGCATGAAATCAAAAACTTAAACACATCCACACACAACACATGAGACACTAGATTTTTTACGTGGAAAACCCAATGAGGGAAAACCATAGTGAGGATTAACTCACAATATAAATGATATTTTAGAATTTACGACAATGCTCACTACCGGAGGCTTACCACCAAAAATGCTCACTACAAAAAAAAGAGGCTCACTACCAGAAGTAGAAGATATAAGAAGATAGTTACAATGAGAATGGATCTCACAGCAACCAGGGATCCACCACAAACTCAACTGAATCTATCGCAACCTATCTGCATCAAAAATATATTCTTTACTAATCACTAACATACCATTCAGATCACACCTACAACAAATAATACTTCTCATGCAGCCATTTCATCTATCTCAACAACTTCACTCATTTTCCTGATCATCTAAATCATATTTATACATCCGCAATCTTGGAAACAATCTTCAAGGTCAGCACAAACAACAAACTTAACCAACATTCAAATTAGGTCTAGACCTAAACATTGCCATGGTGGAAAGGAATGAATGTGGACCACACCACACCTTAGCAGGGGCTCAAATGTAATCTTCCATGCAACAACACGCTTTCACAAAATTCAAAGCATAACCGCAAATAGTGAAAACAACCAGGTCGGCCAAAACTGGTGTTAACACTAAGACCTTTAGGAATATACTTTAACCATGATCTAAGTTACAGTTTGAGAACCAATCAAAAGGTAAGAACATGATCTAGAGACATCCACAAGCATGTTACAATCACCAAGAACTTCCGCACAACCTCCAAACACTTTATCCATTAGATTCTTCAAACTGAACCACTTAAACATTACTATCAATCACTGTTATAAAGAAAAGATCACTTGTGGAGCACCAAATCATGAACCATTTCAAATGAAGACACATAACATCATCCCAAACTTAATTCTAGAAACATAAACTATAAAACTTAAATGCAGAGAGATGCGGAGCATAATACATTCTCCTTGTCACCATTGAATACTCAGAAAAATAGTTTTTATTCTTGGTAACAGAGCTCACTCAAATATTCACACCGGAGGCTCAAACATGAGACATAATAAATTATAGATATTCCTTAACATAACTTTCAAACTACAGACAAATATATTCAATCTACAGGATATGCAGAGCAAAACACTGCACTATTCGAGGAGATAGAACAGTTATGCAATTGCACTAGCTTTTCAAACACTTGCTCAAACTTATCCAAATAACTTCCTTAGATGCTAACCTTAGGTGTTGACATCAATTACAACACTTATTTCTCATACTTGCAACAATCTCCCCCTTTGTCATTAATGGAAACACATGATGTGAAAACCATCAAGACAAACAAACTTGCTTTACTTCTTTGCTCCCCCTTACTTTATGCTTTCTCTAGCTGCAACTTACTCCCTCTTTGTCATAAATCAGAATCTCTCTCCTTAAGTTTTTCACATGCACTTCTCTCCCACCTTGACATCAATGGAAAAGGGTGCTAGAAATTCTCTCCCTCTTTAGTTATCAAAGCTCAACTCAGATCTTAGTAACATTGAACTACTCTCCCTGTCAGCAACACTGCAACACTTGTTGCTCTTTATCAAGAACTCATATTAGTAACATCTACCTACTACCCCTGAGAGGTAGCCTTCAAAACATCAATCTAGATCACAAAATGAGACTTTGGGCACCACTGGGCTAATGTACTTCCTATGCATCTTAGTTTAGAGTAGGAGGGGTAGTAACCCCTAACTTCTCCTTGAGATACTCAAAAGTATCCTTAGGTAGAGGCTTTGTGAAAATATATGCAATCTAATCCTTTGTAGACACATATTCCATCTTTACTTCATTCTCTATTACCTTTTCTCTCAAAAAGTGATACCTTATTGATATATGCTTTATTCTTGAGTGCATCACTGGATTCTTTGAAATGTTTATAGCAGTTGTAGTGTCACAAAAGATTGAAATTGGTTCTTCATACACAAATCTTATATCCTTCAATGTTTGCTTCATCCATAGCACTTGAGTACAACAACATGCTACAACAATATATTCTGCTTCTGTAGTAGACAAAGAAATTGAATCTTGCTTCTTGCTCAACCATGAAACTAATCTGTTACCCAAGAAGAAAGCACCTCCACTTGTATTTTTTCTGTCATCAACATCTCCAGCCCAATCTGCATCTATATAAGCACTAAGAGTGAAGTCGGTATCTTTAGGATACCACAATCCATAGTCTGAAGTGCCTTTTAGATATCTCATGATCCTCTTAACTGCTAACACATGTGAATCTCTAGGGTCTTCTTGAAATCTTTCCACAAGACAAACTGCATGCATTATATCTGGTCTGGTATAGGTTAGATAAAGTGGTCCTTCAATCATAGACCTATACTTTTTCTGGTCAGTCTTAGGTGATTCATCATTCTTTCTCAGCTTGCAACTAGTTACCATAGGGGTACATACTGGCTTAGAATCCTCCATTCTAAACTTCTTCAACAACTCTTTCACATACTTGGACTAAGAAATGAAAATTCCTTTTTCTGATTGAGTAATTTGTTGTCCTAGAAAGAAAATCATCTCACCAAACATAGACATCTAAAACTCCTTTTGCATTTCCTCTACAAATTTCTTACACATACCTTTATTTCCTCCAAAGATAATATCATCAACAAAGACTAGAACAATCAAAATTTGATCATCATTAATTTTGAAATAGAGATTACTGTCTTCAGTACCTTTACTGAACCCTAATTGCAACAAATACTTATCCAACTTTGCATACCAAGCTCTAGGACCTTGCTTTAGTCCATACAAGGCTTTCTTTAATCTACACACCATGTCACCTTGGTCTGGTAACTGAAATCCTTCTGGTTGTTCAATGTAAACCTCTTCTTCTATCTCTCCATTCAAGAATGTAGACTTCACATCCATCTGGTACACCTTGAAATCTTTATGTGCTACAAATGCCAAAAACATTCTTATTGCTTCAATCCTTACCACAGGAGCATAAGTGTCCTCAAAATCTAAACATTCAACTTGAGAATATCGTTTGCATACCAGTCTTGCTTTGTTTCTTACCACTTCTCCACTTTCATTCATCTTGTTTTTGAAAATCCATTAAGTTCCAATCACATTCTTATCAGCAGGTCTAGGAACCAATTTCCAAGTTTGATTCTTCTCTCTCTACATCAGATCTTCTTCCATAGCTTTTACCCAATTTTAATCTTTGCAAGCTTCACTTACAGTTTTAGGTTCAATCTTTGAAAGTAAATAGTAGTTCACTTGTTCTTCTGCAGCTCTTTTCCTTGTCAATACCCCTTTACTTTTGTCACCAATAATCTGATCTTCAAAATGATTAATCCTTACATAACTAGGAGTCTAAACAACACTTTCTGAAGCCTTTTATTCTTCAATTTGACTATCTTGTTGTTCAACTTTTTCTTCATTTACTGTAACAACAGGTTCATCTAATTCATAGCCACTCAAATATGATATCCTTTCACTATCTTTATCAACCTTCACATTAGCACTCTCAATGATCTTCCTCAATCTCTTATTATAGCACCGGTAGGCCTTACTCTTAGTAGAGTATCCAAGGAAAATTCCTTCATCACACCTAACATGAAACTTGCCTAACTCTTCTTCTCTTCTGATATAACATTTGCTTCCAAAAACTTTAAAATATTTCACTATAGGAACTCTTCCATACCATAATTCATAAGGAGTTTTAGTACCATTAGCTTTGAATTGAACTCTATTTTGAATGTAGACAGTAGTATGTATTGCTTCTCTCCAATACACTTTTGGTAGGTTTACCTCTTTCATCATTGACCTAGTAGCCTCTTGAACTATCTTGTTCTTTCTTTCAACAACTCCATTCTGTTGAGGAGTCCTAGGAGCAGATAATTATCTCTTTATTCCATGTTCTTCATAGAAAATATTGAATTCATTTGATGTAAACTCACCTCCTCTATCAGACCTTAAGCATTTAATCCTCAATTCTAATTCATTCTCAACCATCACCTTGAAAGCTTTGAACTTGTATAGGGCTTCTGATTTATCCTTTAAAAACGTGACCCAAGCCATTCTAGAATAATCATCAATAAGCAACATAAAGTACATGTCTCCTTGCAAACTTCTTGTTCTTGTAGGACCACACAAATTTGTATACACTAGCTCAAGAAATCCAATAGAAAATTGTTCTTTACTCTTGAAACTTGTCCCTGTCTGTTTCCCCAATTGACATTCCTTGCAAATAGTATTAGCAGGCTTCACAAGCTTAGGCAAATCTCTCATAGCTTGTACTAAACTTATGTTCACCAAGTTGTCAAAATTGATATGACACATCCTTCTATACCACAACCAAATCTCATCTGTCTGAGTCAACAAAGAAAAATCATTAGTTCCTTTTAAGTGATAAACATTACCTTTAGCCTTTTTACCAGTTGTAATAACTATTACAGAGCTTTCTATGATCTTGTATCCATTATCCTTGAATCTTAGATGATACCCTTTGTCACACATCTGACCAACACCCAAAAGATTATGCTTTAAACCATTCACATATAGAACATCTTCTGTATTGTGCTTTCCATCAAAAGAAATAGATCCTCATCCATAAATCTTACTAGTTGCACCATCTCCAAACCTAACCAGTCCTCCATCATAATTTTCCAAACTTACAAACTTACTTTTATCACTGGTCATGTGATGTGAACATCCACTATCAATAATCCATTCATCCTTATCTCTCTCAACCTGCCAGACAGACTAAGCACTCTCTTCCATTTATTTTTCTTCCTTCACACAGCTAGCAGGATTAGTAGACATAGGTTCTTAATAAACAAGCATTCATTTCCACTAGTATCATCAGACTCATCGTCCATTACACCATCATCATCATCATCTCTAACATAATAGCATTTCTTTATGATCCTAGGTCTTCTTTCAAATTTCTTCTTGACTTTCTCAATTCTCTCCGGACACCTAAAGGCATAGTGATCAATCTTACCACAAGTAAAGTATTTGGATGGAAATTTGCCTTTGAACTTACTGGTACCTCTTTACATTCTATCCACAAAGTTGGCTTCAATCTCATCAAGGTCATCATCTGGTTCCACAACATACTTCTCAGATCTTGAAGTCTTCTCTAAAGTGTTGGCTTTGAAAGCAGTCTCAGTCTTAGGCGGAGCATCTCCAAACTCTCTCATCTCAAAAGCAGCAAACTTTCCAAGCAACTGATCCTTTGTAATCTTCTTCACACTCATAAGTTCTATAATTGCAGACACCTTGTGACTATAGGATTTAGGCAATGATCTAAGAATCTTTAGCATGACCTCATTCTCATCAATAGTTACTCCAAGACCTTTGGTTTGATTTATAATTTCATCAACTTTTTGCATGTAGATTGTTATGTTCTCATCATCACTCATATTTAGAGCTTCATACCTTGCCTTCAGGTTCTATAATTTATTCTTTACAGATTCTTCTCCTTCATATAAATTTATCAACTTGTCCCAGATCTCATGAGCAGTTTCCAGATCCAAAACTTTTAGTGCTAGATAAAGCATTTAATAGAGCATCTCTAGCTTTTCCATTTAACTCATACTATTTGACTTCATCCTCAGATGATGGACCATTTGGAGGAATAGTATACTTTGTTTCTGCTATCTTCCAAACACTATAACCAAGAGAAATGAGATGAATTTTTATTCGTACCTTCTAGAGAGCATAGTCTATTCCATCAAACTGCAGAGTGCCATTCTTGTGTGCCATCCCGGATCTACCTAAAGTTGTTAGGTTTTCTTCCAAGGAACCCTCACTCTGATACCAATTGTTGAAATGCATAAGACAACTGAGAGGGGGGGTGAATCAGTTGTAACAAAAACTTAATTTTCTTATAAGCGTTAACACATCAATCACTTAATCACTATTATTATGATGTAACCATGAAAGCATGAAATCAGAAAATTAAACACATCCACACATGAGACACATGAGACATCGATTTTTTACGTGGAAAACCCAATGAGGGAAAAACCATGGTGAGGATTAACTCACAATATAAATGATATATCTAAATTTACAACAAGGCTCACTGCCAAAAATGCTCATTGCAAAAAGAAGGGGCTTACTGCCAGAAGTAGAAGAAGATAGAACAAGATAGTTACAATGAGAATGGATCTCACAACAACCAGGGATCCACCACAAACTAAACTGAATCTAGCACAACCTCTTTGCATCAAAAAGATATTCTTTACTACTCACTAACATACCATTTGGATCACACTTGCAACATATAATGCTTCTCACGTAGCCATTTCATCTATCTCAACAACTTCACTCATTTTCCCGATCATCTAAATCATATTTATACATCCACAATCTTGGAAACAATCTTTAAGGTCGACACAAACAACAAACTTAACCAATATTCAAATTAGGTTTGGACCTAAACATTCCTATGGTGGAAAGGAATGAATGTGGACCACACCACACCTTAGCAGGGGCTCAAATGAAATCTTCCACACAACAACATGCTTTCACAAACTTCAAAGCATAACCACAAACAGTAAAAATAACTAGGTCAGCCAAAACTGGTGTTAACACTAAGACTTTTAGGAACACACTTTAACCACAATCCAAGTTACACTTTGTAAACTAATCAAAAGGTAGGAACACGATATAGAGACATCCACAATCATGTTACAATCACCAAGAACTTCTGCACAACATCCAAACACTTTATCCATAAGATTCTTCAAATCGGACCACTTAAACATTACTATCAATCACTGTTACAAAGAAAATATCGCTTGTGGAACACCAAATCATGAACCATTTCAACTAAAGATAGATAACATCATCCCAAACTTAATTCTAGAACCGCAAATTATAAAACTTAAATGCAGAGAGATGCAGAGCAGAATACATTCTCCTTGTCACCATTGAATACTCAAAAAAATAGTTTTTACTCTGGTGAACAAAGCTCACTCAAATATTTAGACTAGAGGCTCAAAATTGAGACATAGAAACTACAGACATCCCTTAACATAACTTTCAAACCACAGACAAAGATATTCAATCTACAGGATATGCAGAGCAAAACACTGCATTGTTCTAGGAGATAGAATAGTTCTGTAATTGCACTAACTTCTCAAACACTTGCTCAAACTCATCCAAATAACTTCCTTAGATGCTGACCCTAGGTGTTGACATCAATGGAAACACTTACTGCTCATACTTGCAACAGTCCCATTGTCTGTCAATGGACAATTCCTCAAGCATTATTTCCAAGCCTAAATAGGGAAAGGTCAGAACCATGTACTATATGTAAATACTTGTTTGTATAGTTTGTTTGCTTTGCTTTTTTTTCTTTGTTTGCTTGTTGAGTCCTTATTTTGGTTAGGCAATATGGAGTACCTTTTCACTTTAGAAAACAATAAAATTGTTAGAATTCAAGAAAGAGTTATAAATTCTGACATAGGTTGTAATTCATGTTAGCTTAAGTACCTTTGGTCCAGTCTGTGAAATCGTATTCATCAATGTTAACTTTTGTTGTTCAAGGAAATCATCACATGAATACACCTAATAGCCTTGGATTAGTTGAAAGTACTAGTGTCTGTGTTAAGTGAAAAATCTAAAGGTTTGCCCTTGCCATCATTGCAATTCTCAACTTAAACAAGAAAGTACCTACACCTTGCAAATGAGCTTACAAGATCATATCTTATGAAAACTGAAAAGAGAAGAAAATATTGAAAATCCAAAGGAAATAATTTATGTAGGTCATCCAAATAACTCTACCGGGGCTATAGATGCTTGACTGGTTGTGGGGCTCTACTTGGGAGAATTGCAAAGATAACCTTGCCAGGGCTATGGATGCCTGACTAGTAGCAAGACTCTATCTAGGTTTGGCTTAGAGGGTTAAATCCAATCATGTAGCTTAACACTAACTACTATCATTTTCAACCTTTCTTCAAGAAGAAGGAAATGAATCAAATGCACACACCTAAATTTCTTCTCATCATTTCATTTTGTTAATGAATATGATCTCATTTAGAAAGGTCAAGATGCTTATGTTTGATAAGAGTTGGAACTTTATCTCCTAATTTATCCTCCTCTCTTGAATTGATTGGAATTTGGTGGTTTTCTTTGGTGGAAAGTTGTGTGTTTACACAACATGCCCCATTTTGCCCTAGAAAAATAGGGACCCAACCCTTTTTTTAAATTTCTTGGCTTGTTTTGCTTCCCTTTGCTTTGGGAGGTATGGTAAAAATAGTATCAGATATATGTCTAGGTCATGCCTTAGGCATATCCAGACCTTGAATTATGGAGGCAAATTTTCAAAGTATGAATTTCCCCTCATGAAGCCTACCAAATGAAAGAGAATGAAATTTTAAGTAGGTTTGTTTTTTGTAGCACTCAGAAATTCCCTAAAACCAAGAGGTTATTCATGGTCAAAGTTTGGTCAACTGGTCACAGGGATGTTCACATTATCCTGATATCTAGACATTTCCAAATGTCCCAATCAAAGAAATTGCTAAGGAGTAATATCTCGACATTCCCAAATATGTACACATCAAATTTAACTCATTATGTAGCGAAACTATCAGATACATGGATATTCGTGGGTATGGATACTCATTCTTAATATTTAGACATTTTCTAATGTTGAGACATCTTTTAATATCCATGCTCCACTTAATGAATTGACCTTCAAATATTTGAATCCTGATGACATCATTTAACCTTTGTTTATATAAATGGTTAATGTCATAGATATTTGTTCACATGGATATTGACTTGGTCGAATGTCTAGACCTTTAATAAACACCAAGATCCTAATGATGTCATGTCATCTTGACCCATAAGGAGTTTTTATCCTATTGATATCATATAGATTTTAGTCTACATGGACATTAGCTTTTCAAAAATCTATGTCTTATTTCTAATATCCACATCCATATGACGTCACTTCGACTCAACTTAACGCAGAGGATTTATCTTGTTGACGTCATGTAGATATTTGACTATATGGATATTTTGCACTTGCCTATTATCCATACCTTGTTCTAATATCCATGTCCTGATGACATCACCTCATCTCATCTTAACAAAGGGGCCCTCCCTTGATGATGTCACATGGAACTTTATCTATATGGATATTTTGCACCCCTAATATCCTACTCTTCCAGATATCCATACCAAAGTCAAACCAATGATATCATGCCATGTGTCCACATGGATATCCCAACCTACTCTTAATGAAAATTGAACCCGATAATATATTTTCAGTCAACGAGAGTTGACTTGACCCTCATGCTAACGTCATATGGATATATCCACATGGATATATCCATATGAACATTCTAAAACTAAGATCTGCTCCATCCGGGCACACCCTTTATGCATTTAATGCTATAAAAAGTCATTGGCTTTTAAATTCAAAAGTGTACCAATGAACACTTGTAATAATCTCCTGCAATTACACTGTTGGAATCTATTTGGATCCCCAAGAGTAATTAATAAGCCCTAAAATCAAAGAATTTCTAAGTTAAAAGGGTAAATCACTCTCATAATTCACGTAATTGCATTAAGAGAATAGATAATTCATACAGAGAGCACAAGAACTAAAAAATAGCTACAACAAAATATGGCAAGAAATTCACTACATAGAAGATCACCTACATACAACGGTTCTAGTATACATTTGTACATTCTAATTAAGGTCTTCACCATCTAGGTATGTATGTGATAGAACCCTCTTTGTCATTTCCATAAGGATAATTCATGAGTTTACATAGGTAAATGAATTTAAACAGTGAAATTGGGTAAATCACAGTCAATTCATGTTATATGCATATTTTCAGAAGCCTTGTTTATTCAATTTCATGGATTAAAGAGTGTTAACCCTAGCATAGTAGATGCCCTGGTTAAGATGAAAAATGTTAAATTGCAGGACAAAATGCAGCCCCACATAAATAAACGTGATGCTGAATTCAAGCAAGATATGTTTCCCAAAGGTCACAACATATACAGTAAACATGGGTTTGTGGAGGATACTCATTGTGGCAACATGGACATTGAGGCCTTTAGAACAAGGATCCATAGTAGGGAAGATATCCCCATCTTGAATAACATAGTAGCCATTGGAATGTACTATACAACTAGTTTCCCATATGTTACAGATGCCCTGGAGCTCCTAATTGAGTGTGCAAACAATTATAATGTAGTGACTAGAAGAGTTGAGCACCAAGGACGTGTGTATGCTGATATATCAGTTGATGGTATAATAGAGGCATTCAATTTGCCTACACCCAAGGGAATATATGTGCCAGGCCTTGAGTTACTTGCAAAAGAATATGATGGTAGTTAGAAAGATTGTAGGAAAATAATTTTCCTTGGATGGAGAGATCTAGCTAGTAAGGTAAAATCAGTGACCAAGATGCCTCAGCATCTATACAAGTATGATTTCAGTCCAGAAGTGCAATATATGATCTTTTTGCTCAGCAGGATGAGTGGAAAACAAAATGCTAACAACTTTGACTCCTGTATGTTTGGCCTAATCAGGATGGTGATTGAGAACAAACAGATGGTCCAACAGGCCAAAATAATTAGTGACTCCATGTACACACACATGGTGAAGTGGAGGAGAATGAAGGACAAAATCTTAAAAATGACTTCTTATCTAGTTTATGTATGTGCATGCAAGGGTACTTTTGATGGATTACAAACAGTTGGAAGATTGGGCAGATTGCCACATGAAAAGACATTCAAGGAACATTATCCCTAGTTGGAAAGAAGACAGTCTGTACAACATTATAAGGTTGTAAATGATTGTTTCATAATGCACTTAGTTAAACTTTTGGAGGGAGATATATCCAAGAGGTTTTTATTGGGAGCCACGGAAAAGATCCATCATCATGGGGCTTGGTTCATTTAGTGCCGCACATATTCATATATTAGGATGGAAGGGTTTAGTGGGAATCCTTTCATTTTACCCAAGTACCCATCAGACAAGGTTGTCTTGATGGAGATGGCTAGGCAGATGATCCTTGCACTTGAAATATCCAAGAAGGATGTTAAGCCATATGTAAAATTCCCCTTAGACATCAATTGGTTTATGTGTGGATCAATGGACAATGCTAAAGCAACTGAGGCAGACCTAAAGATGTTACACTTGCAATTATTCCCATTAGTAAGGGATTATGATCTTTATCATAGGATAGAGAAGTATTTTAATAATAAGTACAAGCATGCCATGCATTTGGAGGATTATTGGGCTGATTGTGATGATGAATATGATGTAATAAAGAGGGAATAATAAAGACTAACCTTGAACCAAATAAAAACTATGGGATATCATGAGGTACGTCCTCAAATCAAGGTTGATGATGATGACATTTTGGATCCAGAATATGAAGATAACAAGGTATATAATGAGACTGCACCTCCAGACTGGACTCAAGAAGATGAGACATCCATTGATGTCATTTCTGCAAAGGTCATGGCAATGGCCAAGAACTGGTTAAACAAGAAAATTAGTGAATTGAAAACAAAAGGAGTTGTCATCACTTTTGACAAGAAAAGGAAGATGAAAGAGAGAGAAGAGCTAGATTTTGATGGTTTCTTGGTGCATATAAGACAGGTCATGGAGACCAAATTGGCCCAACCTAGCTCATCAAGAGTTGTTGAGGAACCCACTTCGGAGGATGTTTCACTGGTATACAGACCATCACCTCTTAGGGATGTGCCTATGAAGGCTATCCCTATATCCATACCCAAGGTCACAACTGCAAAAGAGGAAGAACCTACAACAGAGGAGGAGCTTATGGAAGAAGAGCATGTAGTGGCAGGGACAATCATAGAGAAGGGGAAGGATGTATTAGGGGGAGTCAATATCCCCAAACAGAGCAGATATCAAGGTCCTATTATGAGAGGGTCCATATTCATGCCACCTCCTATTCAAACATCAGGGTATCAAGATCCAACTTTGCATGTAGTAAGAGAACTCCAACATAATGCGCCTACAGAAAATATCATAAAGGTAAAAACTAAACAGGCTTAGTAGACCATGAGAAAGGTATTGGAGAAATAATTGGGTAAGTTTTTACCACTTAATCAGACCATTGATCTGACTGATGATAACGTGGTCAGGGATGTAACTAATCACCCTATTGAAAGTTTGCTTAAGCACACTATGTCTGTAACTGGAGATGATAGTATAAGGGCACATGACAAAGATGTTGAAAGGGTAGAGTCTCGTGATGTTGAAGTGCAAACATGACCCTTGAATGTCCTGATAGAGACTATAACTAGCCCCAAGGTGATTGACTTGACTTATTAGCCAAAGGGAAATGAGGAAGTTGTCAAGGACAACCAAGCACAAGGAGAGAACATCCAAATGGATGTTGATGTTAGAGCTAAAGATGTCCAAGTTAAAGAGGTGCAACAAGATATCCAAGTGGATAAGCCTGAACAGGAATTGGCACTAGGACAACAAATTGGGATAGAGACAAGAATGGATGAAGGTGTTCAAAACCAGCATGAACAAGGACCTTATCCAGATAACCAACTACAAGGTCAGCAACTTGAACAAGTGAAAGGTGGTCCTATGAATGATGATGCTCAAAATGAATAGCTCAACCAATAACCATAGGGACATAGAAAGCAAGTTGAGGATAAGCCTAAGAATGACATGGTTCAATATGAACCAATGTATACATCTCATGATGATCAACCACACTCAGAACAAGAAAAGATTCATGGTGATAGTAGGGATGATCAAGATAAGGATCATCAGAAGGAAAATCTGGAGGTCCCACCCCACAACATGATCAAAATATGGGTGGACAACAAAATGATACATAGATCCTTGCTAGGCTGAAGAGCAAGGATAAAGAAATAGAAGCACAAGATGCTCACATTGAGCAGCATGACCAAGTAGGGTTAGGTTCTATTGTACAATCCTAGATATCATCAGAGATAGGGCATCCACAAGAAGAACAAGTGCCATTTTATTTTAACTCTTTGGTCACATTGGATAGTACTAAGCCCAAGTGTAAGGCTGGGGTAGTTTCAACAATAAGAAGGGATGTTGTAACTGGGAAGAGGACAACACAAGTAGCAGTCCCCATGGTAGACAAGGCCAAAGGAGAGATAAGGCCAGAAGAATGTCAAATCACCTCAATGAACTTGGGACATTCTACATTAGATCAAGAGATCCAGGAGCACAGGGAGAGCACTGAGGCTATAGCTGCTAGGATAAGGAAGTTGAAGACAAGGAAGAAATAATTAAAGGATCAAAATGCTCAATTAAACAATTTATTAAAGGTTTAGCCTCTACAATCCAAATTGTAGAAAGGCCCATTGCCTTGACACAAATTAGTGAGAAGGAAATCATAGGCTTGGATGCTCAAAAGCAATAGGCTATTGTAATGAATAAATGGTTTGTTAAGTTCTTGAAGGAGGGAAAAGAAATAGTGAAGACATCATTATACAATTGGGATATGATTAGCTAGATGAAAGGTAAGGCTGATGCCTTAAAGAAGGAAATGGGCCAATAGTTAGTACAGAGCAGCCGATTCTTAGCTACGCTCAAGAACATGAGGAAAACAGATGAACATGTCCTGGTATCAAACACGATACTGACACATCAGGCCATTCCTAACATGGATATATGGATAATAGATCTAAAATTTGAGGTCAATATTTTGAAAAGATGTAATATAAAAGTAACGGATATCAACATAAAAGCACATGATCTTTTAGTGGAGTTGTCTATTTTAGAGATCATGGAATGTGAAGTTAAAGGTAAGATTGAAAATTAGGATGAAGAGTTTATAGTAAAGGCATTCGAGAATAACTTCAACCTAGCAGTAGAAGATTTAGTCCAACATTTTTTAGAGGACATAATTGATAAAGCTGTGTATATGAAGTCAAAGATAGATGCATACAATGAAGATATGGATGATAAAACATGAAATGGTTAACCTTGAAGGAACTACTAAAGTCCCAAGAACATGTCCAAGAAAAGGCTAGAGTGCAAAATAGAGATGAAATAAATGGAGTAGTGGGGGCATATGCATATTTCAAGGCTATTGACATTGAGCAAGGTATTGGAGAAAGAAGTGGGTAATATTTTACCACTTAATCAGACCATTGATATGACTAATGATAACATAGTTAGGGATGTAACTAATCACCCTATTGAAGTTTTCCTTAAGCATACTAAGTCTGAAATTGGAGGTCATAGTAGAAGGGCACATGACAAATATGTTGAAAGGGTAGAGTCCCCTGATATTGAAGTGTCAACAGGACCCTTGAATGTCCTGATAGAGACTATAACTAGCCCCAAGGTGATAGACTTAACGTATCAGCCAAAGGGAAATGAGGAAGAAGATGTCAAGGACAACCAAGCACAAGGAGAGAACATCCAAATGGATGTTCATGTTAGAGCTGAAGATGTCCATTGAGGTACAACAAGATATCCAGGTGGATAAGCTTGAATAAGAATTGGCACAAGGACAACAAATTGGAATAGAGACAAGAATGGATGAAGGTGTTCAGAACCAACATGAACAAGGACCTCATCCAGATAACCAACTGCAAGGTCAGCAAATTGAACAAGTTAAGGGTGGTCCTATGAAGGATGATGCTCAGAATGAACAGCTCAACCAACAACCACAGGGACATAGAAAGCAAGTTGAGGATAAGCCTAAGGATGACATGGTTTAGGATGAACCAAAATATACATCTCATGATGATCAACCACACTAAGAACAAGAAGAGATTCATGGTGATAGTAGGGATGATCAAAATAAGGATCATTAGAAGGAAAATCTAAAGGTCCTACCCGACAACATGATCAGAATATGGGTGGACAACAAAATGATACAAAGATCCTTGTTGTGCTGAAGAGCAAGGATAAAGAAATAGAAGCACAAGACACTCACATTGAGAAGAATGACCAGGTAGGGTTAGGTTCTACTGTACTATCTTGGATATCATTAGAGATAGGGCGTCCATAAGAAGAACAAGTTCCATTTGATTTTAAATCTTTGTTCACATTGGATAGTACTAAGCCCAAGTACAATGCTAGGGTAGTTTCAACAACAAGAAGGGATGTTGTAACTAGGAAGAGGACAACATAGGTAGTAGTCCCCATGGTAGACAAGGCCAAAGGAGAGATAAGGCCAGAAGAATTTCAAGTCACCTCAATCAACTTGGGACATTCTAAAGTAGATCAAGAGATCCAAGAGCACAGGGAGAGCACTGAGGCTATAGTTGCTAGGATAAGGATGTTGAAGACAATGAATAAACAATTAAAGGATCAAAATGCTCAATTACAACAATTTATTAAGGGTTTAGTGAAACCTACAAGTTTAGCATCCGCAATCCAAACTGTAGAAAGGCCCATCGCCTTGACACTAATTAGTGAGGAGGAAATCATAGGCTTGGATGATCAAAAGCATCAGGCTATTGGAATGAATAAATGGTTTGCTAAATTCTTGAATGAGGGAAAAGGAATAGTGAAGACATCATTATACAATTGGGATATGATTAGCCAGATGAAAGGTAAGGCTGATGCTTTAAATAAGGAAGTGGGCCAATGATTAGTACAGAGAAACCAGTTCTTAGCCACGCTCAAGGACATTAGGAAAATAGATGAACATGTCCTGGTATGGAATAAGGTACTGACACATTAGGTCATTCCTAACATGGATATATGGATAGCAGATCTAAAATTTGAGGTCAATATTTTGAAAAGATGTAATACAAAAGTAATAGATATCAACATAAAAGCACATGAGCTTTTAGTGGAGTAGTTGTCTATTTTAGAGATCATGGAAGGTGAAGTTAAAGGTAAGATTGAAAATCAAGATGAAGAGTTTTCAGTAAAGGCATTCAAGAATAACTTTAGCCTAGGAGTAGAAGATTCGGACCAACATTTTTCAAAGGACATAATTGATAAGGTTGTGCATATGAAGTCAAAGATAGATGCATACAATGAAGAGCTAGATGATAGAACATGCAAATGGTTAACCTTGAAGGAATAACTAAAGGCCCAAGAACATGTCAAAGAGAAGGCTAGAGTGCAAAATAGAGATGAAATAAATGGAGTAGTGGGGGCATATGCATATTTCAAGGGTATTAACATTGGGTTCATAGTGTCTGAAGGTTCTACTATGAAGACTCTGAAGAGGATGTTGAGTAGAGAGGTCATGATGACCAAGTCAAGGATGCAGAGAATATTCTTTTTGCCAACTGTCCTCAGCTAAAGATTGCCAAATATGCAATTGTGTGCCACATTTGTCTTGACCTTTAGATCATATTAAGTTGATCCTAATGATTAGATCTTTGTAACTGAATCATATCCTTGTTCTATAAAAGGATATTGATTGTCATTTTGTAGATAGATCTAATTGGTGATTTAGTGAACACTAAGTGTACATTATGTATATTTGTGATTCCTCATTATTTTTTCTCAAATCACCTATATATGTGTATCCTTTTTGCATACTTAATGAAGATGGAGACCCTTTGATTACAACTTATCATATATCTTGCATAATCTATGAGTGATTTTAGGATGTGCAACTATGGATTGTTGCGCTCAACAAAGGTGCATTCACAAAGTGCATGTTATTTTCATTCTTTTCTTTTGAAGATTCACAAGTATCATGTGTAGTCATGGATTATGTTAGCAAAGCATGGTTTGTTTTTCATCTCCTTTGTCATGTCCCCTTTCCAAAAATAACATTTTCTATTTTTAGTAAGTCCCTCCTATCTGAAAATAGTAAGTCACTTTACATGGCAGCTTGGAGGAAAATTAATTATTTAATATTATGTTTGATCCGATGCATTTTCAAATATTAAAGGACAAATAAAAATTAAATAAAATGTATTTAGAGCTCAAATATTCCCTTTGGGTGTTTGGATTTGAGAGGGAATATTTTATGGAGATTTAGGCATATTTGTGAAGAGATTTGCCAAAAATAGGGACTGCACCTTTGACAAGTGGACGAGGGGCATTGTTTGAAGCATCCAAGTGGCATATGGGAGTTGTAACTCCCAATATTTGGGCATGGGAGATCTTGGACGCCCAAGATAGCCTCTCACATCATAAAATAATGTAACATTTCATTTTGGGAGGCTAATGACATTTTCTCCCTCTTTCTTGCAGAGCAGATGCTTGTGTAGTTTTAGTGGACAAGGAAACCATTGAAGATGGAGCTTGTGGCTAGTGGACATGAGTTTCCAGCAACTTGAGGGTACTGTTCTTGGGTTGATATAGCAATCGTATCTCAAAGATTGCATTTGTGTAGACAAGATTTAGTAGTACAGTGTTGTTGTGTTGTAGGAGTTTGTAGTGATTTCATAGTGTGTTTTAGGAGTTGTTTGTGTTGCTGTTCACATTTGTTATTGGTGGGGTTTGGTTTGCTATGTGTGTTGCTGTAATATATTATCTACAATGTCATTCTATAGCCATATTAGTTTTGGGTGTGAATCTAAGAGTTTGGAGGCTTTGTAGTGAGTTGTTTTATGTATACTTCAGCATTTTGCTTAATGGGTTGTGGCTGAAATTACTGATTTGTTGTGATAGTTTGCTGCTGGGTAAATATTATGTATTAGACCTGAACATATGTTTTTTTATTAGAAAATAAAAATAAAATTGGTTTGGAGTTGTGTTGCAATATTTTGGATGGTTTATTGTGCAAACTAGTCACTTCTAGATGTTGTGATGCATAGTTGTGTTGTTAATGCAAAGTCACTTTCAAATTTTGTGGGGTTTTAATAAAAATCAGATTGGGCACATTTTAGTGGTATTAGAGTATGATCTTTCCATCCTATAGGGTTTCTTCATTCATGCTTCTAAGTGAAAGAGATCTCAGAGCTTGGAGAAGAGAGCCAAAAAGTTAGCAGCTAACAAATAAATTGAAGAAGTTCAAATAATGGCTGAGGATAGTGGTAAAGGTAAGGGAGAGGAAGCAAGCGAAAGATATTTATCCACTGTGCATATATTGGCTCTCATTGTTGAACAAATGTGGACATATCAGAGTAAGAAAAATGGAGAAGATGCTACAAGTGAAGGAAACACTTCTAGAGGAAGAAAATCAACAACTATGTCAAGGCAAAAAGAACCCATATTTCTACCTAAGAATGGAGGAGGAGAAGTTGCAATTGATGTTAACATAGAGGCCATCATTGTTGAGGCAACAACTAATTGGTTTGAGGAGTATTCCAAGCAATTAGAAGCCTATAAAACAACCATTTGATTTGACATATTTTTGGAGATCTTTGGTAAGGAACATAGGAGAAAGAAGTAAGATAGAGGAGAAAGAGAACTTAAAAGTAAACTAAACAAACTTGTAGCACCTACTTTTGATGGCAGTGACAAAATCTCAGCCAGAGCATGGTTACAAAAACTATGAACATACCTCACCCTCAATCCTATGACTGATAAAGATGCTATTCAGTTTGCAATTTTACATCTGGAAGGTAATGCTTATGAGTGGTGGTATCATGGGACCATTACTCAAGATCATAATCAGGTGAATACATTTGCAGATTTCAGCCAGAGGCTATTAGACCACTTTGAACTCAGAGATGAAGAAGAGTATTTCAAAGAACTTTCAAAGATTAAATAGAAGACTACGGTGAGTGAGTATGTGGACAAGTTTCAGAAAATTATTGTTATGGTGCCTGACATATTAGAAAAAAGGATTGTTTACCTCTTATTGGAATGACTTGAAGATCCTTTAGGAGGGATTATCAAAGCCTTTTCACCTACCACACTCCAAGAAGAAATTAGAAGAAGCTTGCAGGTTGAACCTACTTTTCCCAAGAAGAGCTTGGCACAACCATCTAAGGGATTCTTTTCAGGACAACAAAAGAGTGGTTTCCAAAAGAAGACTTTCCTAGCCCCTATACAAAAGATTACATCACCTATGCCACTTGCAGCCCCTAAGAAGACAGACCTCAATGATAGGAAGGAGCTTAGGAGGAGGAACCTTTGCTTCCATTGAAAAGAACCATGGGACCCTAGCCATCCATGTCTTAGTAAGGGAAAGGTACATTTCATTGAAGTATCTTCAGACCCTGAGTCTGAGGAGAATGAAGAATTTCATGACTCTATAGACCCCAGTTTTGAAGGAGTGGAAGTTGAAAAGAACAAAGAGGGTTCATTGGAAGCCCTATTAGGAGCCCCTAGATACCATCTATTCTGGGTTCAAGGAGGCCTAGCAGGACAAAGGATGGTTGTGTTGATTGATAGTGGGGCTACCCACAATTTCATTAGTGTAGGATATGTGATGAAGAGGGGACTGAAAACTGAGGAGTTTGAAGGATTTAATATCACACTTATTGATGGTTCTACAATGCCTTGCAAGAAAGTGATTTAGCAACTCAACATTACTATGGGAGATTATAATCTAAGTGATGATTTCTATGTGGTGGGTATTGGTGAAACAGATGTGGTGTTGGGTGTGCAATGGTTGCACTCCATTGGAGGTTATTACCAAAACTACCAAACTATGGAATTCAAATTTCATTCAGATGGAAGAGAAATTGTTCTAAGAGGCCTTTCAAGTGGAGCTCCAAGAGTAGTAACTGCAAAGAAGATGGAGAGGACTTTTAGGCGAGGGCAAGTAGCTTGGGCTACAACATGCTTGATACATCCTTTGAGTTCCCCACAAGAAAAAGGTAAATTTCATTTTGAGATTCAAGAAATTTTGGATAAGCATAATATTGTTTCCAATGATCCACCTCTAGGTTTACCTCTGGATAGGGGATTTCAACATGTGGTTGAGTTGGAATAGGGTACAAAACCTATTATTACAACTCCTTATAGACACCCATTAGGTTATAAGGAGGAGATAGAGAAGACTATTAGAGAGCTCTTGGATATGGCTTTCATCAGGCCTAGTTCTAGCCCATTTGCTTCATCAACGGTGCTTGGAAAAAAAGAAAGATGGCACTCTTAGGATGTGTATAGATTACAAAGCATTAAATAAGAAAACAATCAAGAATAGATATCCCATTCCAAGAATAGATGAACTCATAGATGAGTTACATGGAGCAATTTATTTTTCAAAGGTTGACTTAAGGTAAGGATACCACCAGATTCACATGAGGGAGAATGATATAGAAAAGATAGCTTTCAGGTGTCACTATGGGCACTTTGAGTTCTTAGTCATGCCCTTTGGCCTCACCAATGCTCCATCTACTTTCCAATCTTGTATGAACCAGGTATTCAGTAAGCAACTCTAAAAATTTATGCTAGTCTTTTTTGATGATATTTTGATATACAACAAAACATGGAAAGAACATTTGGGGCACCTAGATACAGTTTTGGGGATTTTAGAACAGCAATCTTTCTATGCCAAAATGTCCAAATGTGAGTTTGGGCTGATTGAAATTTTATATCTGGGGTATGTCATAAGTGCTAAAGGAGTCAAGGTAGAACA
Source organism: Cunninghamia lanceolata (assembly GCA_027924645.1). Taxonomy (NCBI): domain Eukaryota; kingdom Viridiplantae; phylum Streptophyta; class Pinopsida; order Cupressales; family Cupressaceae; genus Cunninghamia; species Cunninghamia lanceolata. The sequence continues at coordinate 2,490,704 of BSBN01000826.1, read as the reverse complement.
ACAAAAAATTCAATCCATCCTAGATTGGCCACCACCTACCAATCTCACACAGCTAAAGGGTTTTTTCAGATGATGTTGTTACTACAGAAGGTTTGTGAAAAGTTTTTCAAAACTTTCTGTTCCATTAACTGATTTGACAAAGAAATGAGCATTCATGTGGACAGAACAAGCACAACAAACTTTTGATAAGTTCAAAGAGGTAATGAGCTCTTGCCCTGTGCTTGTAATTCTAGATTTTTCTCTTCCATTCGTAGTAGAATGTGATGCATCAGGGGAGGGTCTAGGGGATGTCCTCACTTAGAATAAACATCCCATAGCTTTTGAGAGAAGAAAATTGACCAAGTTAGAAAGAGGATACTCTATTTATGATAAAGAAATGTTGGCAATAATGCATGCACTGGAAAAGTTTAGACAATACCTAGTCTGTGGGAAGTTTATAGTAAAGATGGATCATAATAGTCTCAAGCTCTTTATGGAGCAAAAGATCTTGAATGACTGCCAACAGAAGTGGATAAGTAAATTGGAAGCATATGATTTTGAGATTGAATGTATGAAAGGCGAGAATAATGTGGTGGCAGATGCACTTTCTAGGAAGCCTACTTTATGCTCTTTGTCAACTATTTTAGCTGATTAGAAGATGCCTATCATTGCTAAGTATGAAAAAAACCCCTTTGCTACTAACATCTTGGATGAGTTGGTTCAGGATCATAGGTATGTGGTGATGGATGGGCTGATCTATTACAAAAATCAGATCTATTTGGTGCCTGAATCCAAGGTTAAAGAGAAGATCCTAAGGGCCTTTCATGATACACTGGCACTTGCAGGTCATCAAGGATATTACAAGACTTATAGGAAGATCCATGAGAGATTTTCTTGGAAAGGGTTGAAGGAGGATGTGCATAGCCACATTAAGGAGTGCATGGTATGTCAGCAGAATAAGAGTGAACAACTTTATCCTACAGGATTTCTACAACCACTACCCATACCCGAATAGAAATGGGAGAGCATCTCCATGGATTTCATTATAGGTTACCCAAGGGGCAAGGTAAGGATTGTATTTATGTGGTAGTAGATAGATTGACAAAATATGTTCATTTCTTCCCTATTACAGCTGAATTTAAAGCACCACAAGTAGTGGAATTGTTTTTTAGAGAAGTTTTCAAATTGCATGGGCTACCTAGAAACATAGTTAGTGACAGAGATAGCAGATTTCTTAGCTATTTTTGGAAGGAGATATTTCACTTAATAGGTACTGAACTCATGCCCAGCACAAGATACCATTCACAAACTGATGGACAAACTAAAATAGTGAACAAGTGGATAGAGGGATACCTGAGAAATTATGTTTTAGATTAGCAACATGCTTGGGTGAAATGGTTGCATCTAGGGGAATATTGTTACAACACTTCTTTTCATATGTCTATAGGTATGACTCCTTTTCAAGATATTTATGGGTATGATGCACTTTCCTTTGCTGATTTACTATTTTTAGATAGTTGTGTACCAGTAGCAAGTGATCTAATAAATCAGAGTTAGGAGATTTTAAGGTCACTTAAAGATAATTTACAACATGCACAAAATTAGCAAAAAAATTATGCATATAGGAAGAGGACAGAGAGAGTATTTGAGGTTGGGGACTTGGTCTTTGTGAGATTGCAACCATGTAAATAGAGTACATTGAAGAAGAATGGGACTGAGAAACTCAAGCCCAAGTACTATGGTCCATACAAAATCTTTCGAAAGATCGGAGAAGTGGCCTATGAGTTGGAGCTTCCTTCAGGTAGTGAATTCATAATGTTTTCCATGTTTCATGCTTGAAGAAAGTGGTAGGACAGTAAGTTGTTACTTCACATGATTTACCACATTGGATGATGAAGGGATATTAATTTTGATTCCAGAAAGAGTGCTGGAAACAAGAGAGAAGAAACTCAGAAACAGGTGCATCACAAAATATTTGATCAAATGGAAGAACTTGCCAATTGAGGATGCATCATGGGAGGGACCTGAGATAATTAAGCATCCTAATCTCCATTGCTTGAGGACAAGAAAATTCTAGGAGGGAGGACTTGTCATGTCCCCTTTCCAAAAATAACATTTTCTATTTTGAGTAAGTCCCTCCTATCCGAAAATAGTAAGTCACTTTACATGGCAGCTTGGAGGGAAATTAATTATTTAATATTATGTTTGTTTCGATACATTTTCAAATATTAAAGGATAAATAAATATTAAATAAAATCTATTTAGAGCTCAAATATTCCCTTTGGGTGTTTGTATTTGAGAGAGAATATTTTATGGAGATTTGGGTAGATTTGTGAAGAGATTTGCCAAAAATAGGGACTGCACCTTTGACAAGTGGACGGGGGGCATTGTTTGAAGCATCCAACTGGCATATGGGACTAGTTGTAACTCCCAATATTCGGGCATGGGAGATCTTGGATGCCCAAGATGGACTCTTACATCATAAAATAATGTAACATTTGATTTTGGGAGGCTAAAGACATTTTCTCCCTCTTTCTTGCAAAGCAGATGCTTGTGCAGCTTCAGTGGACAGGGAAACCATTGAAGACGGAGCATGTGCCATTGGACATGAGTTTCTAGTAACCTAAGGGCAATGTTCTTGGGTTGATATAGCAATCTTATCTTAGAGATTACATTTGTGTAGACAAGATTCAGTAGTACAGTGTTGTTGTGTTCTTGTAGGAGTTTGTAGTGATTTCATAGTGTGTTTTAGGAGTTGTTTGTGTTGCTATTCGCATTTTCTCTTGGAGGGGTTTGGTTTGTTGTGTGTGCTGCTGTAATACATTATCTACAATGTCATTATATAGACATATCAGTTTTGGGTGTGAATCTAAGAGTTTGGAGGCTTTGTAGTGAGTTGTTTAATGTATACTTTAGCATTTTGCTTAATGGGTTGTGGCTAAAATTACTGATTTATTGTGATAGTTTTCTGCTGGGTAAATATTATGTATCAGACCTGCACATATGTGTTTTCATCATAAAATAATAATAAAAGTGGTTTGGAGTTGTGTTGCAATATTTTGGATGGTTTATTGTGCAAACTAGTCACTAGTTTCTAGATGTTGTGATGCATAGTTGTGTTGTTAATGCAAAATCACTTTCAGATTTTGTGGGGTTTAAATAAAAATCAAATTTTTGCATACTTAATGAAGATGGAGACCCTTTTATTACAACTTATCATATATCTTGCATAATCTATGAGTGGTTTCAGGATGTGTAACTGTGGATTGTTGTGCTCAACAAAGCTGCATTCACAAAGTGCATGTTGTTTTCATTCTTTTCCTTTGAAGATTCACACCTATCATGTGTTGTCATGGATTGTCCTAGCAAAGCATGGTTTAGTTTTCATCTCCTTTCATGAAAGTGTCAAAGATACATGTGGTTTAGTGATTGAACTTAGTTAAAGTTAGAATTTAGATGCATTCAATCTTATTTTACTTCATTTTCATAAATAATCTCCTCATAACTGTAAATCATGATAAACAATAGGTATTTATAAAGAAATATGTTGAATCCCATAGATAATTGAACATCCTTAGCATATTTGGGTTAAAAGCATGTCAATTTGAAAATATCATGCAAAGATTGATAAATAATGGCACAAAACAATGAAATATATGCGTATAGGCACAATATTTGAAGGAATTTAAGTGTAGAATTGAAGAATAAGCAAAGTTAGAATAAACTTTAAGAATAATCTCAAATATTGATGAACTATGAAAGAGTTGTGTAAAGTTAGGACACATTCATATAAATATCTACATATCCTACTTAGAGATGGTAGGATTTTATATAATTGAGTGAGAATTCATGCAGAACAGGTGAAACAGAGCAAGTACTTTCAAATGTAGACAAAAATTCTAAAGACAAGTGCATAAGTCCCCAAAATGATTAACAACATCATCACATCAAACCATTGAGTGTCTATCAGAAGGTCATATCTTGACTATCAGAGACATGGGATCATAAATTCATGCTAAATTTATCATATCCTTCAAGATGATAAAGGTTTGTTGTATAAAATTTTATTTGTGTTAATATGACTAACAGTTGTATCAACACACATCTTCAAATAGGAAGAAATGTGGATCACAATAGTGAACATACCTCTGTCACACTGCACACTTTTTTATTAAAATTTTCTCAAAAGCACTTGGAAACCAAGTGAACCATCTACTGGAGGTTGACATCAATGACAAAACCAGCAAGCTTCCAACAATATCCCCCTTTGTAATTGATGGTAACACCAACTCTTTGAAAAAACCATCAACAATAACCAATAACAACTCTGTAACCAATAGTACTCCCCCTGACTGGAGCAACTCTTACTGTATACACTCTTTCCTATACTATGGTTTTTTAGCCACTCTAACTCTCAACCATCTAAATCTCCCCCCTTTGGCATCAATGGAAAAGGGTAACACTTGCATCACCAGCAAGCACTTGCTTTCTCTCCATTGCTCTCACTTTTCTGCATTCTCCCCTTAGGGGTATAAAATATGCTCCATCTAACTGCACCAACCAATAGAACCACTACCTATGCCCTCTGAGAGGTAACTGCCAACATCAGTCCAAGACTAAGAATGTATCTTGAAATGCTTTCTAGACAGATGCACACACTTATGCATCTAATTAAAGGAAGGAGGGACAATAACCCCTAACTTATGTTAGAGATACTCAAAAGTATCTTCAAAGGAAGAGCCTTTGTAAAGATATCTGCAACTTGATCCTTGGTAAGCACATAAGCCAATTTCACCTCATTCTCTGCAACCTTCTCTCTTCAAAAGTGATACCAGATTGAAATATGCTTTGTTCTTGAATGCATTATCAGATTATTTGAAATGTTGATAACACTTGTATTATCACATAAGATAGGGATAGGTTCATCATATGGTACTTTGATATCCTTCAATGTATGCTTCTGTTATGTCATAAAATTTTCCCTAGGACTTTTACCTCCTAAGTTTTGCTCCTGGGTGCCTTAATTTTCATCATGCATGTTAGAAATGAATTCCAAGACAAAATGCCCTGAAACCCATGACAAATGGGATATAAGGGACATTGCAAAGCTTAACCCTTACCCAAAATAGGTCCCAAAACAAAGGGCTCCCATGCCCTTTCCGTACTCTATTTTGGTGGGGTCCCAAATTTTAATATTGGTAAAGTTACCGTAAAGATGTTCCTTGTTGACATCTTAATTTTGAATTACGAAATTAAAGTGGGATTACATATATAAGAATGTTTAGGACTTCATTTGTAAACTAGAAGATGATTATGATGTTGAAATGCACAAGACAATTAAGAGGGGGGTGAATCAGTTGTCTCTAAAAATTTAACCACTTATGAATATCAACACATCAAATGCTCAATTACTGTTATTAAGATTTGACCATGAAAACATGAAATAGGAAGCTCAACACAATAACACATTCAACATATGAAACACCAGAACTTTTACATGGAAAACCCTATAAGGGAAAAACCATGATGGGTGTTAGCCCACATAAATAAATATGTTATAGCAATACCAAAAAATAGAGGCTCACTACCCAAAATTATCACTGAAAATGTTGGGGCTCATTGCCAAGATCATCTCACTGCCAAGGGGTGGCTCACTGCTAAGGGGTGGTGAACTGATTTGATAGCATCTACTCCATGCCTGGGTTTAGTTCCATTGAAGCACAATATAACTCCTCTACTCTGCTCTTCTTACACCTTCTCACTTATCTTCACATTTTTGCACACATACATCTTTTTCACAACTACATTACATGTTTTTATACACTTCATCAACCTTGGAATGTACATCAAGGTTGGCATTACATTCATCAACCATTGGAACAATCTCAAAGGTTGGCATTTACAAACATACATAGAAATGGGTCTAGACCTAAACAAAATTAGCTAAGGGAAATATGTATGTAGATCACATTATGCCTTAGCTAGGACTCAAATGCAATCTTCAATGTATCTCCGCAAGTAGTGAAAACAACCAAGTCAGCCAAGACTGGTGTTAACATTAAGTCTTCTAAGAACAATCTTCATCCATGAACCAAATTTCACTTTGCGGACCAATCCAAAGGTAGGAACATGATTAGGAGACATCCACAAGCACATTGTAATCACCAAGAACATCCACACAACCTCTAATCACTTTGTCATGAATATTCTTCAAACCGGAGCACTTGAACATAATTGTTATCCACTATTTTAAAGAAAAGATCGCTTGTGGACCACCAAATCATGAACCATTGGAGTTGAAGACACTTATCATAATTAAAAACTTGATTCCAAAACCATAGACTGAAATACTTAAATGCGGAGGAATGTGGAGCATAATACATTCTCCTTGTCACCACCAAATATACAAAAAAGTAGTTTTCACTCTAGTGAACATAACTCACTCAAATCTTCATACCAGAGGCTCAAACTTGGAACATAGCATCTTTAGACATGTATCTAAATAACTTCCAATCTGTAGACAAAGATATTCATTCTACAAGAAATGTGGAGCAAGCTACTGGACTATTCTATTGTATCAGGAATACTTATTATTTTCAACAGTTAATTTATTACAAGAAAGCATCAAAACAAGAGTAGATTTGACACCAATGACAACAAAGATATGTTGACATTAATGACAACACCGATTAGGCACATACTTGCAACAATTTCCCCCTTTGTCATTGATGGCAACATATGATGTGAAAATTTGTAAAGACCATTAATACAAGATTCTCCCCCTTTTTCTTTATACATCTGCACTCTTTCTCCCCCTGAGTTTTTCACATGATTTCTCTCCCCCTTTGACATCAATTGCAAAGGACACATACTTACACTATGTTGTTCTAATCAAATAATATTGCAACACTTACTGCTCTTGTTCAGGAACACTTGCTACTCCCCCTGAGAGGTAGCTCTCAAAACATCGATCCAAATGAAAGAATAAGACTTTAGGCTCCACTAGACTGATGCATTCCCATGCATCTTAATTTAGAGAAGGAGGGGTAATAACCCCTAACTTTTCTCTGAGATACTCAAAAGTATCCTTAGTCAGAGGCTTGGTGAAAATATCTACAATTTGATCCATTATAGACACATATTCCATTTTTACTTCATTCTCTGTCACCTTTTCTCTCAATAAGTGATACCTTATAGATATATGCTTTGTTCTTGAGTGCATCATTGGGTTCTTTGAAATGTTTATATCACTTGTATTATCACAAAAGATTACAATTGGATCTTCATACACAACTCTTATGTCTTTTAAATTCTACTTCATCCATAATACTTGAGTGCAACAGCATGATGTTGTAATATACTCTACTTCTGCAGTAGACAAGGAGATTGAATCTTGCTTCTTTCTCAGCCATGAAACCAATCTATTTCCAAGAAGAAAGCACCTCCACTTGTACTTTTTCTGTCATCAACATCTATGGCCCAATCTGCATCTATATAAGCACTGAGAGTGAAATCATTATCTTTTGGATACCATAAGCCATGATCTGATGTGCCTTTGAACTACCTCAAGATTCTCTTAACTGCCATTACATATGATTCTGTAGGATCTTCTTGAAAACTTGCCACAAGACATACTGCATGCATTATATCAAGTCTAGTTTGAGTTAGATAAAGTAATCCTCCAATCATAAATATTTACCTTTTCTGATCAGTCTTAGGTGATTCATCAGTTTTGCTCAACTTGCAGCTAGTCACCATGGGTGTGCATACTGGTTTGGAGTCCTCCATCCCAAACTTCTTCAACAACTCTTTCACATACTTAGACTAAGAAATGGAGATTCCTTTATCTGATTCAATAATTTGTAGACCTAGAAAGAAATTTATTTCACCAAACATAGACATCTCAAATTCATTTTACATTTCTCCTGCAAACTTCATGCACATACCTTCATTTCCTCCAAAGATAATGCCATCAACAAAGACTTTAACAATCAGGATTTGATTATCATTAATTTTTAAATAAAGATTGCTGTCAGCAGTGCCTTTACTAAATCCTAATTGCAACAAATACTTGTCTAACCTTGCATACCGAGCTCTAGGGGCTTGCTTCACTCCATACAATGCCTTCTTCAATCTACACACCATATCACCTTAGTTTGATAATTGAAATCCTTTCGGTTGCTCAATGTAAACTTCCTCTTCCAACTCACCATTCAAGAATACATATTTCACATCCATCCAATACAATTTGAAATCTTTGTGAGCTACAAATGCCAGAAATATTCTGATTGCCTCAATCCTAGCCACTGGAGCAAAAGTCTCTTCAAAATCTATTCCTTCAATTTGAGAATATCCTTTGCACACAACCCTTGCTTTGTTTCTTACAACTTCTCCATTTCCATTCAGCTTGTTCCTGAATACCCATTTAGTTCCAATGACATTCTTATCAGTAGATCTAGGAACCAATTCCCAAGTTTGATTCTTCTCTATCTGCATCAGCTCTTCTTCCATGGCTTTTACCTAATTTTCATCATTGCAACTTTCATTTACAGTTTTTGGTTCAACCTTTGAAAGTAAACAGTAATTCACTTGTTCTTCTACAACTCTTTTCCTTGTTAGTACATCTTTGCTTTTGTCACCTATAATCTAATCTTCAGAATGATTAATCCTCACATACCTGGAAGTCTTAACAACACTTTTTGGTGCATCTTCTTCATCTTGACTATCTTCTTGTTCAACTTTTTATTCATTCACTATAGCCAAAGGTACATCTAATTCATAGCCACTCAGATCTAATATTATTTCCTTGTCTTCATCCACCTTCACATTAGCACTTCAATGATCTTAAATTTCAATCTCTTGTTGTAGCACCGGTAGGCCTTACTCTTGGTAAAGTAACCAAGCAAAATCCCTTCATCACATCTAGCATCAAACTTGCCTAGTTCTTCTTCTCTTCTGATATATCATTTTCTACCAAAAACTTTGAAATACTTCATTGTAGGGACTCTTCCATACCATGATTCAAAAGGAGTTTTAGAGCTATTACCTTTGACTTGAACTTTGTTTAGGATTTACACAGTAGTATGTATGGCTTCTCTTCAGTATACTTCCTGTAGGTCAGCTTCCTTTAACATAGTCCTAGAAGCCTCTTGAACTATCATGTTATTTCTTTCAACAACTCCATTCTATTGAGGAGTCCTAGGTGCAGACAACTGTCTCCTTATCCCTTGTTCTTCACAGAAAATATTGAATTTTTTATGTGAACTCATATCTTCTATTAGACCTTAAGCATTTGATCCTCAACTCTAACTCATTCTCAACCATTGCCTTGAAAACTTTGAACTTGTCTAGGGATTCAGATTTTTATTTTAAAAAAGTGACCCAAGTCATTCTAGAATAATCATCAATAAGCAACATAAAATACATATCACCTTGTAGACTTCTTGTTCTTATGGGTCCACACAAATTTGTATGTACTAGATCCAGTAATCTAGCAGAGAATTATTCTTTTTCTTTTGAAGTTTGTTCTTGTTTGTTTCCCAAATTGACACTCCTTGCAAATGGTGTTGGCAGGCTTCACAAGTTTAGGAAGATCTCTTACAGCCTTTGCAGAACTTATCTTCACCAAATTGTCAAAATTGATATGACACATCCTTCTATGCCACAGCCAACTCTCATCTGTTTGAGCCAATAAACAATAATCATTAGTTCTTCTTAATTGGTAAATGTTACCTCTGGTCTTCTTACCGGTAGCAATCACTATTCCAGAGCTTTCCATGATCTTGTACCCATTATCTTTGAATCTTAGATCATAATCTTTGTCACACATATGACCAACACTCAAAAGATTATGCTTTAAACCTTTCATATATAGGACATTATCAGTGTTGTGCTTTCCATCAAAAGAAATAGATCCTTTTCCACAAATCTTACCAGCTGCATTATCTCCAAACCTAACCAGTCCTCCATCATACTTTTCCAAACTCACAAACTTACTTTTATCACTGGCCATGTGATGTGAGAATCCACTAACAATAATCCATTCATCCTTATCTTTCTCAACCTGAACATCCAAAGCACTCTCTTCCACTTGTTTTTCTTCCTTCACACAACTAGCAGGATTAGTAGACACAGGTTCTTCTTTAATTGCAATAAATAAGCATTCATTTACACTAGTACTAGCATCATCAGATTCATCATCGAAACCTCTTTGCAGTCTGTCGACAAAGTTGGCTTCAATTTCATCAAGCTCATCATCAGGTTCCACCTTGTACTTCTCAACTCTAGACATCTCTAAAGTATTGCCTTTAAAAATAGTCTCAACCTTTAGCAGCTCATCACCAAACTCTCTCATTTCAAAGGTTGTAATCTTTCCAAGCAATTGATCCTTATCGACTTCTTTTACAGTCATTACTTCTTCAATTGCAGCTACCTTGTGACTGTAGGACTTAGGTAATGACCTAAGAAGTTTCATCACAACTTCCTTCTCATCAATAGTTCCTCCCATACCTTTTATTCCATTGACAATTTTATCAACCTTTTGCATGTAGGCCATTATGTTTTCATCTTCGCTCATCTTTAAACCCTCATATTTTTCTTTCAGGCCTTGCAATTTGGCTCTTTTTCTAGATTCATGTCCTTCATATAGATTTTTTAATTTTTCCCAAACTTCATTAGCATTATCTAGATCTGTGACCTGTTGCAAGTATGGGTCTAACTAGTGTTGTCATTGATGTCAACATACTCCTGTTGCATTTATGAGAAGGATTGGATGAGCAGAGAGGATCAATGAAGATAGTGAAGTGAAGATCCAAGCTAAGATGAAGATCAGAGGATGTGGTTTAAAGGGTTTGTAGATATGTGTCTTGAGGTGCTCCAATAAAGATTTCAAAGGTCCGCATGAAGATCTGAAGAAGTCATAGCCTCTCTAGTGAAACCGGTTCTGGCAGGTGTTCAGAGGTGACAGAGTGACACAGATAGGTACGGTGAGATCCGGAAATGCATTATTCTATTCTATGGATTTGAGGGAGTGTTGAGGAAGTCTTTGTGAAGTGTCAACTCGATTGGTTCATGGTTTTAAGGTCTAGAAGCATCTATTCCTTTGTGACAATGATGACAGACTGTGTTCTTGAGGTTCCAAATGAAGGAGAGAAAGATTTCAGTAAGCAGATGAAGTGTGGATGTTCCAGGTGATTCAGGTAATCTTGTGAAGGTATTTGGATTGTGTCTAGTTCATGTTGGTGGTCCACATTGAAGTTGGAGTTCGTATTTGAAGAATAACCTTCGGATGATGGTGTTCTTCCTAAGACTGGCCGACCAGATGTATTACACATCTTGTGGATGTTCTTGTAGATGTTTGCTGACTTATATGATTATTCCTAAGTCGATGCCTTGTATAAATAAGGGATCGTAAATTCATTTCAAAGGGTGTCTTGTGGAGATGAGTATGTTGTAGCAAGGAAGAGAGAAAAAGGTAGAGCAGAAGTTGTGGGCTTAAATGGAACTGATTCAAGCATGGTGAAGATGCTATTTTCCAGTTCAAGTAGGTGATACTTATTATCTTGTAGACAGTGTGTCTCTTGTAGGTAGTGAGCCTCTTGTGAGCAGTGTGCTCAGGCAGTGAGCCCTAATTGACATGTGCCATTTTGTTCTATCTATTCTTCTAATAGAGAATACAATCTTGGGTTAATGACCCTGTGGTTTTTTCCTTAACTGAGTTTTCCACGTCAAAATCTTGGTGTCTCATGTGTTGATGTGTTTTTGCTCTTGAGTTAATGCTTTATGTTTTCATGATTGATTTATTATTATGCTACTGAATAACAAAGTGGATTTAAGTGTTTAATTGAGAGAAAGTTTTGGACAACTAATTCACCCCCCCTCTCAGTTGTCTGTCCTGAATCTAACAATTGGTATCAGAGCTAAGTTCCTCTAAAAGGAGCTTAACCACTTGAGGAGATCCAGGATGTCATCCTACAAGAAGGATAGTCTAAAGTTTCATGGAACAAATTTTAATCTTTGGAAAAGTTGCATAAAGTGTTATTTGCAATGTATGGGAAAGCAGTACTGGACCATGGCTTCAACAAAGTATACTCCTCCACAGGGTGGTACGAAAGCCCCAAATGAAATCATAGATGTTGAAAACAATCTGCGGACTATAGAAGCTCTTCTAAGTGCATTATCTGATTTAGAGCTTTCGAATGTTGTTGACCTACCCACTACTTTTGAGATTTGGAAAAAACTAGAACTTCTACATGAAGGAGACAAGTATGTTAAATGTGCAAGACTACAAAGTTGAAAGGGAAATTTGAAAATCTAAAGATGAGAGAAGATGAAAATATCACTACTTTTATACAAAGAGTAAATGAGCTTGTTCGTGGAATTAGAAGTGCTGGTGGAGTCTTGGATGAAGATGAAATTGTTGGCAAAATTCTCAGATCCCTTCCTCTTTCTTATAAAATCAAAGTTACTGCCATGAAGAATTCAAAGCCCATACAACTGTCACAAGAGATCAATTGGCTGGTAAATTGGTTGCATTTGAAATGACCGAGTTTGGAGATGACCCCCCCAAGACTAAATCTACATTTAGAGCTAGTGCTTCTACAAAAAGGTAAACAAAGGTTTGATCTGGGAGAGAACTCTTCAAGGAAACTATCATGGTATGAAAAAGAAAGAAAAGACATGGAAGAAGAAGAAGTACAAACTGCTCAACTTGAAGCCCTTATTGCAAAAAGACTGCCAAGAGGATCCGGTAAGTATGAAGGAAATTTACCTTTTAAGTGTTTTAAATGCAATAAGATTGGTCATTTTGCATAAAAGTATCTGGAAAGATTTTCAAGGTCAAATCCTAACAGATCAAGGTTCCAAAAGAATTGTTATTATGTTCATGAAGAGGATGATAATGAAGGATAACAGATGATGAATCAGAGACAGGAAACAAATCCAGAAATGATTGGGTGTCTATTGCCATCAAGGAAGAAGATCCAATGTCCTCTAAATCTATCAATCATAAAGTTGTAGAAAGAGCTCTAGCTGCCCAAGTTGAAGAAAATGATGATTGGGTCATTGATAGTGGATGCTCTCACCATATGACAGGCAACAAAAATAAGTTCTTAGATTTGGAAAGGTATGAAGGAGTGGTAAAGTTTGGTGATGATTCTGCTGGTAGAATCAGAGGTAGGGGAACTATTTCTTTTGATGGAAAGAACAAAATAGGTAATGTACTATATGTTGAAGGATTGAAGCACAATCTTCTTAGTATTGGTCAGTTGGTGGACAAAGGCTATGATCTCTGCTTCAAGAATGGAAAATGCAAGATCTTTGAAAATTTTGAATAGAGATTGCATTCGGTACTCAAACAAAAGGTAATATCTTTCATTTAGTTGGTACTAGTAAAAGTTGTCTATCTGTGCAAGTTGATCAGAGTTGGTTATGGCATAGAAGGATGTGTCATGTAAATTTTGATAATATCATCAAGATAAGCAATACTTAGACTGGAAGAGATTTTCTAAAATTGGTGAAACCTACAAATAGTTTGTCCAAATAATGTCAGTTGGGGAAACAAAGCAGAGTCTCATTCAAAAGTAAAGAACAATCTTCTACCAAATTATTGGAATTAGTTCATTCTAATCTATGTGGTCCAACAAGAATCAAGAGTGTGCAAGGGGATAGATACTTCATGTTATTAATTGATGACCATTCCCGGATGATGTGGGTTACTTTTCTGAAAGAGAAATTAGAAACTTTTGAGAAATTCAAAATATTCAAGGCTATGGTAGAGAATGAAACTAGATTAAAACTAAAATGTCTAAGGTCTGATAGAGGTGGAGAATTCACATCCGGTGATTTCATAGAATTTTGTGAGAAACATGGAATAAAGAGACAGTTGTCCACTCCTAGGACTCCATAGCAGAATGGAGTAGTGGAGAGAGAAAAGGATCATCCAGGAAGCATCTAGGACAATGATGATGGAAGCAAATATTCCTCAGATGTTTTGGAGAGAAGCTGTCAGCATTGCAGTCTATACTCTCAATCGAGTTCAAATCAGAAGCAATACCAGTAAGACTCCATATGAACTTTGGTTTGGCATCACTCCTATTGTGAGGTATTTCAGAGTCTTTGGTAGGAAATGTTACATTAAAAGAGATGAAGATCTAGGCAAGTTTGATTCTAGAAGTGATGAAGGAATATTCTTGGGTTACTCTACTCAAAGCAAAGCATACTGGTGTTATAACAAGAGACCGAGAAAGATTATAGAAAGTACAAATATGAAGGTTGATGAAGGAATTGAAAAACCCTCAAGGTTTTATGAATATGATGAAGATGATCAGAATGGTGTTCTGATTCAAGGAGCCCAAGCCCCTTCAACAAGTTAGATTCAAACTGATCCAGTAAATCAGGAAGAAGAGATGAGTGATAATGAGCTTGATCAAGAAACTCCCAAAGTTCCCAGGTATGTAAGACTGAACCACTCTGAAGATCAGATCGTAAGTGATAAAAGCAAAGGTGTGCCAACAAAAAGAAGAATTGCTCAAGATTCAGATGAGTATTGTCTGATTTCAAAGATTGAACCTAAGATAGTAAATGAATCTTGCAATGATGAAAACTAGACTAAAGCAATGGACGAAGAGCTGATACAAATTGAGAAAAATTGCACTTGGGATCTTGTTCCCAGACCTAGAAACAAGAATGTGATTGGAACCAAATGGGTCTTCTAAAAAAAACTGAATGAAGTTGGTGAAGTAATCAGAAATAAAGCTAGATTGGTCTATAAGGGTTACTCTCAAATAGAAGGAGCTGATTTCGAAGAAACTTTGGTTCCGGTGGCAAGAATTGAAATAGTCATATTATTTCTTGCTTATGCTGCCTTCAAGGACTTCAAAGTATATCAGATGGATGTCAAGTCTGCCTTCCTGAATGGTGACTTGGAAAAAGAAGTATACATTAAGAAACCAAATGGATTTCAATTGTCTGATCATGGTGATATGGTCTGCAAGTTGAAGAAAGCTCTGTATGGACTAAAGCAAGCCCCAAGTGCCTAGTATGAAAGGTTGGATAAGCATCTTTTGAAGATTGGTTTCAACAAAGCTACTACTGACAGTAAATTGTATTTCAAAATTGATCATGAAAACATCTTGATTGTTGAAGTGTTTGTTGATGATATTATTTTTGGAGGAAGAGATAGTATGTGTAAAACTTTTGCAAATCAAATGAAAAGTGAATTTGAGATGTCCATGCTTGGGGAAATGAATTTCTTCTTGGGTCTACAAATCACTCAAAAAAAGAAAGGAATCTTCATTTCTCAGACCAAATATGTGAAAGAATTGTTGAAGAAATTTGGGATGGAAGACTCAAAACCAATGAATAGTCCTATGGCAACCGGATGTAAATTAGGCAAAGATGATGACTCTCCTAAGGCTGATCAGAAAATGTACAGGTCAATGATTGGAGGATTGTTTTATCTCATTCAAACTAGATCTGACATTATGAATGTTGTGGGTCTTGTTGCTAGATTTCAAGCTGATCCTAGAGAATCTCATGTCATGGAAATCAAGAGGATTTTTAGATATCTAAAAGGGATAGTTGAGTATGGTTTGTGGTATCCTAGAGATCATGATTTCTCTCTTCATGCATACATTGATGCAGATTGGGCAGGAGATGTGGATGACCAGAAGAGTACCAGTGGTGGAGCATTATTTTTGGGGAAAAGATTGGTTTCTTGGCTGAGCAAGAAACAAGAGGCAATATCTTTGTCCACTACAGAAGCAAAATATATTGCAGCAGTAGGTAGTTGCACTCAAGTTTTGTGGATGAAACAAATGCTAAGAGATATCAAAGTGGAGTATGAGGAGCCTATCACAATCTTCTGTGATAATTCAAGTGCAATAAACATATCTAAGAACCCGGTGTTGCATTCAAAGACTAAGCATATATCTATCAAGTTTCACTTTCTGAGAGACCAAGTGAACAAGAATGAAGTCAGATTGGAGTTTGTGCCCTTCAAGGATCAGATTACAGACATTTTTACTAAACCTCTACCTAAGGACTCTTTTGAGTATCTCAGGGAGAAGTTAGGGGTTATTTCCCCTCTGGTGATGAACTAAGGTGCACTGAAGTGCATCAGTCTGGTAGATATCACACTCATATCGTATGACCGAGATTGATGATAGGGAGCTGCCACTCAGGGGGAGCAGCTGGTATGATTCTAAAGTGTTGGAGTTGCAAGTATGAGCCCTTTGCCATTGATGTCAAAGGGGGAGAGAAGACATGTGAAAAAAAAGTGGGTGATAATCAAAGGGGGAGCAGTAAAGGAAGAGAAGACATGTGAATGGTTGTTACCAATAGGGGGAGTTGTGACAGTAAGGAGAAGGTCTTGTCTTGATGGTCAAAACAATTTTTCACATCATATGTTGCCATCAATGACAAAGGGGGAGATTGTTGTAAGTATGGGTCTAACCAGTGTTGTCATTGATGTCAACATACTCTTGTTGCATTGATGAGAAGGATTGGATGAGTAGAGAGGATCAATGAAGACGGTGAAGTGAAGATCCCAACTAAGATGAAGATCAGAGGATACAATTTAAAGGGTTTGTAGATATGTGTCTTGAGGTGCTCTAGTAGAGATTTCAGAGGTCTACATGAAGATATGAAGAAGTTATGGCCTCTCAAGTGAAACCAGTTCTGGCAGGTGTTCAAAGGTGACAGAGTGACACAGATAGGTCTGGTGAGATCTGGAAATGCATTATTCTATTCTGCCGATTTGAGGGAGTGTTGATGAAGGCTTTATTAAGTGTCAACTCAATTGTTTTGTGGTTTTAAGGTCTGAAAGCATCTATTCCTTTGTGACAGTGATGACAGACTATGTTCTTGAGGTTTCAGATGAAGGAGAGAAGGATTTTAGTAAGCAGATGAAGTGTGGATGTTCCAGGTGATTTAGGCAATCTTGTGATGGTATTTAGATCATGTCCAGTTCATCTTGGTGGTCCGCATTGAAGTTTGAGTTTGCATTTGAAGAATAACCTCTGGATGATGGTGTTCTTCCTGAGACTGGTCGACCGGATGTATTACACATCTTGCAAATGTTCTTGTAGATGTTTGCCGACTTAGATGATTATTCCTAAGTTGATGCCTTGTATAAATAAGGGATTGTAAAGTCATTTCAAAGGGTGTCTTGTGGATATGAGTATGTGGTAGCGAGGAAGAGAGTGAAAGGCAGAGTAGAAGTTGTGGGCTTAAATGGAACTGATTCAAGCATGGTGAAGATGTTATTTTCTAGTTCAAGTAGGTGATACTTATTATCTTGTAGATAGTGTGTCTCTTGTAGGTAGTGAGCCCTGATTGGCATGTGTCATTTTGTTCTATCTATTCTTCTAACAGAGAATACAATCTTGGGTTAATCACCCCGTGGTTTTTCCCTTAACCGAGTTTTCCATCTCAAAATCTTGGTGTCTCATGTGTTGATGTGTTTCTGCTCTTGAGTTAATGCTTTATGTTTTCATGATTGATTTATTATTATGTTGCTAAATAACAAAGTGGATTTAAGTGTTTAATTGAGAGAATGTTTTGGACAACTAATTCACCCCCCCCCCTCTCAGTTGTCTGTCCTGAATCTAACATGACCTTTACCAACTCAATGTCAAACAAGGCACTTAATAAAGAATCTCTAGATTTTATATTTAATTCATATTCTTTGATTTCATCTTTAGTTGTTAAACCATTCTGAGGCATGGTATACTTTGTCTCTGTCACTTTCCACACTCTATAACCAAGATAGAGGAGATGGATTTTCATTTGTACCTTCCATAAAGCATAATTCATCCCATCAAACTAAGGAGCTTCCTTCTTATAAGACATCCTAGCTCGACCTCAAGTTGTTAGGCTTACTTCCGAGGAACCTTGATCTGATACCAATTTCTGAAATGCACGAGACAACTGAGGGGGGGGTGAATCAGTTGTCTCTAAAAATTTAACCACTTATGAATATTAACACATCAAATGCTCAATTACTTTTATTAATATTTGACCATGAAAACATGAAATAGGAATCTCAACGCAATAACACATTCAACACATGAAACACCATATTTTTTATATGGAAAACCCTATAAGGGAAAAACCACAGTGGGTATTAGCCCACATAAATAAATATGTTATAGCAATACCAAAAAATAGAGGCTCACTACCCAAAATGCTGACTGCAAATGGTGGGGCTCACTACCAAGATTGGCTCACTGCCAAGGGGTGGTGAACTGATTTGATAGCATCTACTCCATGCTTGGGTTTAGTTCCATTGAAGCACAATATAACTCCTATGCTCTGATCTTCTTACACCTTCACACTTATCCTCACATATTTGCACAAGAACATCCTTTTTGCAACTACATTACATGTTTTGATACACTTCATCAACCTTGGAATGTACATCAAGGTCGGAATTACATTCATCAACCATTGGAACAATCTCCAAGGTCAGCATTACAAACATACATAGAAATAGGTCTAGTCCTAAACAAAATTAGCTAAGGGAAATATGTATGCCGATCACGTTATGCCTTAGCTAGGACTCAAATGCAATCTTCAATGTATCTCTGCAAGTAGTGAAAATAACCAAGTCATCCAGGATTGGTGTTAACATTAAGTCTTCTAAGAACAATCTTCATCCATGATCCAAATTTCTCTTTACAGGCCAATCCAAAGGTAGGAACACAATCAAGATACATCCACAAGATCATTGTAATCACCAAGAACATCCGCACAACTTCTAATCACTTAATCATGAAGATTCTTCAAACTAGAGCACTTAAACATAACTGTTATCGACTGTCATAAAGAAAAGATCACTTGGACACCACCAAGTCATGAACCATTGGAGTTGAAGACACTTATCATCATTACAAACTTGATTCTAGAACCACAAATTGAGATACTTAAATATGGAGGAATATGGAGCATAATACATTCTCCCTGACACCACTAAATATACAGAAAACATAGTTTTCACTCTGGTGAACATAACTCACTCAAATCTTCATACCGAAGGCTCAAACTTGGAACATAGCATCTTCAGACATGCATCTAAATAACTTCCAATTTGCAGGCAAAGATATTCATTCTACAAGAAATGCGGAGCAAACTAATGGATTGTTCTACTATATCAGGAATACTTATTATTTTGAACACTTAACTTATTACAAGAAAGCATCAAAACAAGAGCACTGTTGACACCAATGACAACACAGATATGTTGACATCATCGACAACACCGATTAGGCACATACTTGCAACATAAGATATTTTGGTGAACTTATGATTTTAGAGCATTCAAGACATTCATTGAGTTAGAGAAGAATTGTGTTGTTGTGTTTGTTATTGTAGATTTGGCTTCATCTTCTTATGTTGTGAAACATCTTCATCTACTTGAGAGCTACACCTCAAGGTGATATTTATCTGTGCTTGAATCAATCATTTATCAATTTGTTTTAGCCTCTGCCCTACAAGGACATGTACTCTCTATCTAACAATGGTGTTGGAAGGCTTGAATGCCATTCCAGGGCTTGACTGAGGCAAGATCCTAAACACGACAACCTCCAACCCCTCTTCTTGTGATTGTAGGTGACAGGTGTTGGATCTTACAGAGAGAATTTGCAGAGGACTGTTGTAGAGCATAACGAATTAGGATCTAAAGAAAAAGGTGGGAAATAGCTTAGGAAGGGCTTGGGCACCTGCTCTTTTGCCCCTCAATTCCATGTCATAGAGAGTCTCTGAAGTGGTTATAGTCAGTGACAGAAAAGATCCTAAAGCCCTCATAAAAGCAACACCTTGGGCTTAAGCACGTGCTCTTTAGCCCCCAACTTTTCTATATTTTGAAACTCAAAAACTGGTATGTATCTAATATGTATTTAGTCTATCTCTGTGAGCATTTATCAGGTTTCGTCCATTTGTTTACGATTTTGCATAATTAGGGTTTTAAGCTAAATCAGACTAAAATTACTAAATTGATCAATCAATTCCAAATTTTCCTATCATTCCAAGTGACAACAAACTTGTAGTTGAGTACTCTTGTAGAAGTTGTGATTCAACTTGGTTAAATGTCCTTGAATGTAAGTGGTGAAAGGAGGATCTAGCTAAACAATCCATGAATCCCATCAACCCTCCTTTTCATCCTTTACATTTTGGTGAACCCATGTTTTTATTACATTTTGCACCTTGCTAATTGTTCTACTTCAAATTTACATTCATACATTTCATTGTCATCATATTGCATTTGAAAATCCACAAAAAAATTAAAAATTTTTAAAAAATCAAGCATCCTAGGCATGCATTTTGACATAGTTTGCATTATTTTCTATTACATTTCATCTAAATCATTTAATCTCTAATATTTACTATTGAATGCACAAGACAACTAAGAGGGGGCTGAATCAGTTGTATCAAAAATCTCAAACCCTCGTAAACATAATCACATCAACATTAGTTCACTTAAACCCTTAATCTGTTATGAAGATTAAACATGAAAGAAAATAACAGAAACTCAATCACACCAACACCATGTACAAGAGAACACCTAATTTTTATATGGAAAACCCTAAAAGGGAAAACCGCGGTGAGGATTAGCTCACAATATAAAGTAATAACAATACCAAATTACAAGAGGCTCCTGCCATAGAGCTCACTTCCCACAAAAGAAAGGCTCACTGCAAGGACTCACTGTCCAAAAGAAGAATAAAGAAGAAATGGCTCACTACCAAGAATGAACTGATAAAATTGCATCTGACACATGCATAGGTTCAGTTCCAATGAAGCACAATAAACATTCCCTTCATAGTTGTACCAAAAGATGATAGGCTCCTTCTACTCACTGCATCCAAACACCTAACACATGAAAGTTCTCACTGCCTTATTCAACTTCACATCACATTCACATTCCCTCACAATTCACCCACACATGCATGAACCCTTGACACTTATTTATACTATCATCAACCTTGAAATCAATCTCCAAGGTCGGCAACACAATCTTCAATCCTTGAAACATTATCCAAGGTTGGAAAGCACACAATATTTCAATTAGGTCTAGACCTAAACATTCCACTACACAAGGGAATGAAGGAAAACCACTTTAAGCCTTAGCTCAAACCTAAAAATATCTTCACACTTCAACACGCTTCCACAATCCATGAAGCACATCCGCAATTAGTGTTAATACCCAAATTGACCAAACTTGTGTAAACATCAAGAACACTTAGGAACACACTCCCAAGAACACAATCATAACTTGTAGACCAAGCACAAGCCTTTAACAGAATCTAGAAACATCCAAAAATAACATGAAATCACTTGGGAGCCAACAAATCTAGCTACAACAAATCTCACTTGAAGACAGTTCATAGATTGCTCACAACCAACACTGCCAAGCTCTGATACTCAAGAAAACTACTTTACAGAGTACCAAATCACAACTCCTTTGGATGGAACATAGATATGGACTTTATAAACATTCATCTAGAACTACAAGACCAAAAACTAAACTGTGGAGAAATGCAAAGAAAAATACTTTCTCCTAGTCAAACTACAAACACTACTAGGCATGGTCTTCAAACTAGTGAACATAACTCTCAAGTTACCACTGTTGCAAGTATGGGTCTAATCGGTGTTGTCATTGATGTCAACATACTCATGTTGCATTGATGAGAAGGATTGGATGAGCAGAGAGGAGCATTGGAGATAGTGACGTGAAGACCCTAGCTAAGTTGTAGATCAAAGGATGCGGTTTAAAGGGTTTGTAGATATGTGTCTTGAGGTGATCTAGTCAAGTTTTCAGAGGTCCGCATGAAGATCTGAAGAAGTTATGACCACTCAAGTAGAACCGGTTTTGGCAGGTGTTCAAAGTTGATAGAGTGATACAGATAGATCCGGTGAGATCCAGAAATGCATTATCCCATTTTGTGGATTTGAGGGAGTGTTTAGGAAGTCCTTGTGAAGTGTCAACTCGATTAGTTCATGGTTTGAAGGCCCAGAAGTGCCTATTCCTTTGTGACAATAATGACAGACTGTGTTCTTGAAGTTCCGGATGAAGGAGAGAAGAATTCTAGTAGGCAGATGAAGTGAGGAGTGGTGATTCAAGAAAGATTATGGTGATCTTTGTTTCATGTCCAGTTCATGTTGGTGGTCCACATTGAAGTTAGAGTTTGCATTTGAAGACTAACCACCAGATGAAGGTGTTCTTCTTGTGACTGGCCGACCAAATGTATTACACGTCTTGCCAATGTTCTTATAGGTGTTTGTTGACTTAGATGATTGTTCCTAAGTCGATGCCTTGTATAAATAAGAGATTGTGAAGTCATTCCAAAGTGTGTCTTGTGTGGATGAGTGTGTGATAGCGAGGAAGAGAGTGAAAGGCAGAGTAGAAGTTTTTGAGCTTAAATGGAATTGATCCAAGCACGGTGAAGATGCTATTCTCCAGTTCAAGTTTGTGATACTTGTTACTTTGTAGACAGTGTGTCTCTTGTAGGCAGTGGGCCTCTTGTGAACAGTGTGCTCGAGTAGTGAGCCCTAATTGGCATGTGCCATTTGTTCTTTCTATTCTCCTAATAGAGAATACATTTTGGGTTAACCACCTTGTGGTTTTTCCCTTGACCAGGTTTTCCACATCAAAATATTGGTGTGTTTCTACTCTTGTGTTAATGCTTTATGCTTTCATGGTTGATTAATTATTATGTTGTTGAATAAGAAAGTGGATTTAAGTGTTTAAATTAAGAGCAAGTTTAGGACAACTAATTTATCCCCCCTCTTAGTTGTCTGTCATGAATCCAACAATTGGTATCAGAGCCAAGTTCCTCTTAAAGGAGCTTAACCACTTGAGGAGATCCAGGATGTTGTCTTACAAGAAGGATAGTCTAAAGTTTGATGGAACCAACTTTAATCTATGGAAAGGTCGCATGAAATTTCACTTGAAATGTATGGGTACGACGTACTGGATCATGGCTACAACACAGTATACACCTCCACAGTGTGGTCCAAAATCTGCAATTGAAATTATAGATGCTGAAATAATCTGCAGACTATTGAAGCTCTTTTAAGCACATTATCTGATACAGAGCTCTCAAATGTTATTGACCTACCAACTACTTTTGAGATTTGGCAAAAACTAGAACTTCTGCATGAAGGAGACAAATTTGTCAAATGTACAAGGTTACAAAGTTTGAAAGGGAAATTTGAAAATCTGAAGATGAGAGAAGATGAGAATATCTCCACTTTTATGCCAAGAGTAAATGAGCTTGTTTGTGGAATTAGAAATGTTGGTGGAGCCTTGGATGAAGATGAGATTGTTGGCAAAATTCTCAGATCCCTTCCTACTTCTTATAAAGTCAAGGTTTCTGCCATTGAAGAATTCAGAGCCCATACATCTGTCACAAGAGATCAATTGGCTGGTAAATTGGCTGCATTTGAAATGTCCAAGTTTGGAGATGAATCCCCCAAGACTGAATCTGCTTTTCAGAGTTAGTGCCTCTATAAAAGGTAAATAAAGGCTTGATCTGGGAGAAAATTCTTCAAGGAAACTATCATGGTATGAAAAAGCAAGAAAAGACATGGAAGAAGAAGCAGAAACAACTCAACTTGAAGCCCTCATTACAAAGAGACTGCCAAGAGGATTCGGTAAGTATGAAAGAAAATTGCTCTTTAAGTGTTTTAACTGCAATAAGATTGGTCATTTTGCCTCAAGATGTCCGGAAAGATTTTCAAGGCCAAATCCTAATAGATCAAGGTTCCAAAAGAATTGTTATTATGTTCATGAAGAAGATGATAATGAAGGAGTAACAGATGATGAATCAGAAATAGGAAACAAATCCAGAAGTGAATGGGTGTTTATTGCCATCAAGGAAGAAGATCCAATGCGGTCTAAATTTGTCAATCATAAAGTTGTAGAAAGAGCTCTGGCTGCCCAAGTTGAAGAAAAGGATGATTGGGTCATTGATAGTGGATGCTCTCACCATATGACAGGTGACACAAATAAGTTCTTAGATTTGGAAAGGTATGAAGGAGGAGTGGTAAAGTTTGGTGATAATTCTACTGGTAGAATCAGAGGCAGGGGAACTATTTCTTTTGATGGAAAGAACAAAACTGGTAATGTACTATATGTTGAAGGATTGAAGCACAATCTTCTCAGTGTTGGACAGTTGGTGGACAAAGGCTATGATCTCTAGTTCAAGAATGGAAAATGCAGGATCTTTAAAAGCTCCGGAACAGAGATTGCATCCAGTACTCAAACAAAAGGTAATATCTTTCATTTAGTTGGTACTGGTAAAAGTTGTCTGTTTGTACAAGTTGATTAGAGTTGGTTATGGCATAGAAGGATGTGTCATGTGAATTTTGATAATATCATCAAGATAAGCAATACTCAGGCTGTAAGAGACCTTCCAAAATTGATAAAACCTACAAATAGTTTATGCAAAGAATGTCAATTGGGGAAACAAAGAAGAATCTCATTTAATAGCAAGGATCAATTTTCTACCAGATTATTGGACTTAGTTCATACTGATCTATGTGGTCCAACAAGAATCAAGAGTGTGCAAGGTGATAGATATTTTATGCTATTAATTGATGACCATTCCCAGATGATGTGGGTTACCTTTCTGAAAGAGAAATCAGAAGCTTTTGAGAAGTTCAAAATATTCAAGGCTATGGTAGAAAATGAAACTGGATTAAAATTGAAATGTTTGAGGTCTGATAGAGGTGGTGAATTCACATCCGGTGAGTTCGTAGATTTTTGTGAGAAGCATGGTATAAAGAGACAATTGTCTACTCCTAGGACTCCACAGCAAAATGGAGTAGTGGAGAGAAAGAACCGGACCATCCAGGAAGCATCTAGGACAATGATGATGGAAGCAAACATTCCTCAGATGTTTTGGAGAGAAGCTTTCAGCACTATAGTCTATACTCTCAATCAAGTTCAAATCAAAAGCAATACCGGTAAGACTCCTTATGAATTTTGGTTTGGCATCACTCCGACTGTGAGGTATTTTAGAGTCTTTGGTAGCAAATGTTAAATTAAAAGAGATGAAGATCTAGGCAAGTTTGATGCTAGAAGTGATGAAGGAGTATTCTTGGGTTACTTCACTCAAAGCAAAGCATACCGGTGTTATAATAAGAGACTGACAAAGATGATAGAAAGTACAAATGTGAAGGTTGATGAAGGAATTGAGAAACCTTCAAGGTTTTATGAATATGATGAAGATGATCAGAATGGTGTTCTGATTCAAGAAGCCCTAACTCCTTCCAGTACTCAGAATCAAATAGATCCAGTAATTCAGGGAGAAGAGATGAGTCATAATGAGCTTGATCAAGAATTAGAAGTGCAGGAAACTCCCAAAGTTCCTAGGTATGTAAGACTGAACCACTCTGAAGATCAGATCATAGGTGATAAAAGAAAAGGTGTGCAAACAAGAAGAAGAATTGCTCAAAACTCAGATGAGTATTGTCTGATTTCAAGGATTGAACGTAAGATAGTAAATGAAGCTTGCAATGATGAAAACTAGATTAAAGCAATGGAAGAAGAGCTGATGCAAATTGAGAAAAATCACACTTGGGATCTTGTTCCCAAACCTAGAGACAAGAATGTGATTGGAACCAAATGGGTCTTCTGGAACAAACTGAATGAAGTTGGTGATGTCATCAGAAATAAAGCCAGATTGGTCTGCAAGGGCTACTCTCAAATAGAAGGAGTTGATTTTGAAGAAACTTTTGCTCTGGTGGCAAGAATTGAAGTAGTCAGATTATTTCTTGCTTATGCTGCCTTCAAGGACTTCAAAGTATATTAGATGGATGTCAAGTCTACCTTCCTAAATGGTGACTTGGAAGAAGAAGTATACATTGAGCAACCAGATGGATTTCAATTGTCTGATCATGGTGATATAGTCTGCAAGTTGAAGAAAGCTTTGTATGGACTAAAGCAAGCCCCAAGAGCCTGTTATGAAAGGCTGGATAAGCGTCTTTTGAAGATTGGTTTCAACAAAGGTACTGCTGATAGTAATTTGTATTTCAAAATTGATCATGAAAACATCTTGATTGTTGAAGTGTTTGTTGATGATATCATTTTTCAAGGAAGAGATAGTATGTGCAAAACTTTTGCAAATCAAATGAAAAATGAGTTTGAGATGTCCATGCTTGGGGAAATGAATTTCTTCTTGGGTCTACAAATCACTCAAACAAAGAAAGGAATCTTCATTTCTTAGACTAAATATGTGAAAGAATTGTTGAAGAAATTTGCAATGGAAGACTCAAAACCAATGCATACTCCTATGTCTACCAGATGTAAATTGAGAAAAGAATATGATTCTCCTAAGGCTGATTAGACAAAGTATAGGTCAATGATTGGAGGACTGTTGTATCTCACTCAAACTAGACTAGACATTATGTAGGGTGTTCATCTTGTTGCTAGATTCCAGGCTGATCCCAGAGAATCTCATGCCATGGCAATCAAGAGGATTTTTAGATATCTAAAAGGGACAATTGAGTATGGTTTGTGGTATCCTAGAGATCATGATTTCTCTCTTCATGCATATATAGATGCAGATTGGGTAGGAGATGTGGATGACCAGAAGAGTACCAGTGGTGGAGCATTCTTTTTGGAAAAAAGATTGGTTTCTTGGCTAAGTAAGAAATAAGAGGCAATATCTATGTCTACAACTGAAGTAGAAAACATTGCAGCAGTAGGTAGTTGCACTCAAGTTTTGTGGATGAAGTAGATTCTAAGAGATATTAAAGTAGAGTATGAGGATCCTATCACTATATTCTGTGATAATTCAAGTGCCATAAATATATCTAACAATCCGGTGTTGCATTCTAAGACTAAGCATATATCTATCAAGTTTCACTTTCTAAGAGAGCAAGTGAACAAGGATGAAGTTAGATCAGTCTTTGTGCCCTCCAAGGATCAGATTGCAGATATCTTTACTAAACCTCTTCCCAAGGACTCTTTTAAGTATTTCAGGGAGAAGTTACGGGTTATCGCCCCTCCAATGATGAACTAAGGTGCACTGATGTGCATCAGTCTGGTGGATATCACAGTCATATCTTGTGATCCAGATTGATGATGGGGAGCTGTTACTTAGGGGGAGCAGCTGGTATGATTCTGAAGTGTTGGAGTTGCAAGTATGAGCCCTTTTCCATTGATGTCAAAGGAGGAGAGAAGACATGTGAAAAACAAGTGGTTGATGATCAAAGGGGGAGTAGTAAAGGAAGAGAAGACATGTGAATGGTTGTTGCTAATAGGGGGAGTTGTGACAGTAAGGAGAAGTTTGTGTCTTGATGGTTTTTCACATCATATGTTACCATCAATGACAAAGGGGGAGATTGTTGCAAGTATGGGTCTAACCAGTGTTGTCATTGATGTTAACATACTCATGTTGCATTGATGAGAAGGATTTGATGAGTAGAGAGGAGCATTGGAGACAGTGACATGAAGACCCTAGCTAAGATACAAATCAGAGGATGTGGTTTAAAGGGTTTGTAGATATGTGTCTTGAGGTGATCTAGTCAAGTTTTTAGAGGTTCGCATGAAGATCTGAAGAAGTTATGGCCACTCAAGTAGAACTAGTTCCGGCAGGTGTTCAGAGGTGACAGAGTGACACAGATAGATCCGGTGAGATCCAGAAATGCATTATCCCATTCTGTGGATTTGAGGGAGTGTTTAGGAAGTCCTTGTGAAGTGTCAACTTGATTGGTTCATGGTTTGAAGGTCTGGAAGCACCTATTCCTTTCTGACAGTAATGACAAACTGTGTTCTTGAAGTTCTAGATGAAGGGGAGAAGAATTCCAGTAGGTAGATGAAGTGCGTATGTTCTTGGTGATTCAGGAAAGGTTGTGGTGATCTTTGTATCATGTCCAGTTCATGTTGGTGGTCCACATTAAAGTTAGATTTTGCATTTGAAGAATAACCGTCGGATGAAGGTGTTCTTCCTGTGACTGGTCGACCGGATGTATTACACGTCTTGCAGATGTTCTTATAGGTGTTTGCCGACTTAGATGATTGTTCCTAAGTCAATGCCTTGTATAAATAAGATATTGTGAAGTCATTCTAAAGTGTGTCTTGTGTGGATGAGTGTGTGGTAGCGAGGAAGAGAGCGAAAGGCAGAGCAGAAGTTTTTGGGCTTAAATGGAACTGATTCAAGCATGGTGAAGATACTATTCTCCAGTTCAATTTTGTGATACTTGTTACTTTGTAGATAGTGTGTCTCTTGTAGGCAGTGGGCCTCTTGTGAACAATGTGCTTGGGCAGTGAGCCCTAATTGGCATGTGCCATTTGTTCTTTCTATTCTTCTAATAGAGAATACATTTTGGGTTAATCACGCCGTGGTTTTTCCCTTGACTGGGTTTTCCACGTCAAAATCTTGGTGTCTCATGTGTTGGTGTGTTTTTGATCTTGTGTTAATGCTTTATGCTTTCATGGTTGATTAATTATTATGCTGTTGAATAACAAAGTAGATTTAAGTGTTTAAATTAAGAGCAAGTTTTGGACAACTGATTCACCCCCCCTCTTAGTTGTCTGTCCTGAATCCAAAACCACAACATTCCAAAGCACCAAATTTTGGATTTAACAATTTCTATCACTACACTAAAACATATCCAAACCTCACCATTTAGTCTTTAACACAAAAGAAATGTGGAGCAAAAACTCAGACAGTACCCTGTAAGTCATAATGCTTCTTCACAACACTATCTTTAGTATAAATAAATTTTTCTCAAAAGAACTTGGAAATCCAGAAATAGGAACAATATACTAACATCATCAACATCTCTACAAGGCATTTAGATCACAACAACTCAATCAAATAGAAACATTAGAAGATACATTTGACACCAATGACAACACAAAGATGTTGACATAAGTGACAACACTGATTAGCACATACTTGCAACAATCTCCCCCTTTGTCATTGATGGCAACATATGATGTGAAAAACCATCATGACGCAACTCTGCACCAATCTCACTCTCCCCTTTTCTTTTACACATCATACTTTCTTATTCTCCCTTTGTTTTTCACATGAAATCTCTTCCCCTTTAACATCAATGGAAAAGGGTGACACATCTTTCTCAAGCTTTCCACCGTTATTATGATACTGCACATACTTGCACTATTCTCAACTGCTCTAAATACTCCCCCTTAGGAGTACACACCAACCTATACTAGCTTTGACTGCAACAATCATCAATGCCACTACCTACTCCCCTTGAGAGGTAGCCTCCAACATCAATCTAGTAAAGAATGAATCTTGAATCATACTGGACTGATGCATCTCCTTATGTATATAGTTCAAAGAAGGAGGGGAAATAACTTCTCCCAGAGATACTCAAATGTATCCTTTGGAAGAGACTTAGTGAATATGTCAGCAACCTAATCCTTTGTAGGCATATACTCAAGCTTCACTTCATTCTTTGAAAACTTCTCTGTTAGAAAGTGATACCTAATAGAAATATGCTTTGTCCTTGAATGCATCACTGGATTCTTTGAAATGTTAATAACACTGGTATTATCACATAAAATAGGAATTAGATCATCATACTCAACTTTGATATCCTTTAGGGTTTGTCTCATCCATAACACCAATGTATAGTGTAGGATGCTGCTGCAATGTACTCTGCTTCTGCAATAGATAAGGATACTAATCTTGCTTCTTACTTAGCCATGACACAATTCTGTCTCCAAGAAAGAATGCACCACCACTTGTACTTCTTCTGTCATCTACACATCTAGCCCAATCTGTATCTATGTAGGCACTTAGGGTAAAGTCATATTCTTAGGATACCACAACCCATGATCTAGAGTGCCCTTCAAGTACCCGAATATTCTCTTCACTACCATCACATGTTACTCTCTAGGATCTTCTTGAAATAATTCCACAAGACAGACTACATGCATGATATCTGGTCTGGCAATAGTTAGGTATAACAATCCTTTAATCATTGATCTATATTTTCTCTGATCAGCCTTAGGAGATTCATCATTCTTTCTTAGCTTGCAACCAGTTGTTAGGGGGTATAGATTGGTTTAAAATCTTCCATTTAATTTTGTTGAGGATTTCTAGGAGCATATTGATGCCTCTTTATTCCATGATTCTCACAAAACATATTAAACTCATTAGAAGTAAACTCTCCACCTCTATCAGACCTCAAACATTTGATCTTCATATTTGTTTCATTTTCAACCATTGCTTTAAAAACCTTAAACTTATCTAGGGCTTCTTATTTTTCTTTAAGAAAAGTGACCCAAGTCATTCTAGAGTAATCATCAATCAATAGCATAAAATACATGTCACCTTGAAAACTCCTTATTTTGGTAGGACCACACAAGTATGTATGCACCAACTCCAACAATTTGAGAGATGACTGGTACTTTCTTTTGAAACTTCTTGTAAACTTTCCAAACTAACATTCCTTGCATACAATAGTAATAAGCTTTGTTAACTTTGAAAAATCTCTCACAACTTTGTTAACTTATCCTTACCAGGCTATCAAAATTGATGTGACACAATCTCCTATGCTACAACCAACTGTCACCGATCTGAGTCATATGGTAGTAACTAACACCACCTTTGAGATGATAGACATTTCTACATGTCTTCTTTCTAGCAGCAATCACTATTCCAAATCTTTTCCTGATCTCACATCCATCATTTTGAAACATAAGATTGTAACCCTTGCTGCATATCTACCCAACACTCAAGAGATTATTCTTTAAACCTTTGACATAAAGGACATCATCAGTTTTATGCTTTCCATCAAAGCTAATTGAACCTTTTCCACAAATCTTAGTAGCTTTCTCACCACCAAACCTAACTACTCCACCATCAAATATTTCAATAAACTTACTCTTATCACCTATCATATGATTTGAGCATCCATTGTCAATGACCCAGTCATCCTTCTCACTCTTAACATGAAAAGTAGATATTACAGTGCCTTTAGGGTTTGTACTTGCTGCCAGACCTTTTTCCTTCACACAACTTCCAGAGTTAGCAGAACTAGTTTCATCTCTTATGGCACTAAATAAGGATTCATTATCATTATCATTCTCAAACTCAGATTCATCATCAGAAATACTTGCATAGTAATTTTCCATACTTGTTCTTCCTTCTTTATTCTTAATCCTTAGAGCTCTATCTAGACACCTTGAAGCATAATGACCTATTTTTACACAACTGAAACATTTTAAAGGTAACTTACCCCTGAACTTACTAGTACCCTTTTTCATCCTTCTTACAAAGTTACACTAGTATAGAAACAACAATATATGACTGAAAAAACTACTAAAAATTGATTATAAATGACCAAACATGGTCACATGACCATTAGTAGTTTATTGCCAGTCATTTATAACACGACCAAATTGATGACTAAACCATTTTTAGTCATTTATTGGTTGTTTTGATTGATCAATTTGGTAGTATATTTAGTCGTTGATTTAGTCATTGATTGTTGTAATCTGGTCACTTATTTATCATTTTTTATTCACTGATATATTTAGTTGTTAATTTAGTCATTGATTGTTTTTAACTAGTCACTTATTTAGTCATTAATTTTAATCATCATTTTGATCAATTTGGTAGTATATTTAGTCATTTTTATTCACTGATTTAACATTGGTCATATATTTAGTCATATTTATTCATTGTTCACTAATTTATGTCAATTGGTAGTATATTTAGTCAATTTAATTATTAATTGACATCAATTAGTAGTATATTTAGTCATTTTGAAGCTTACATTTAGTCATTAGTATATTTAGTAGTATATTTTGAATCTTGCACAATGAAACAACTTTGAGAAGGTAAAAACAACTTGTTTTATTGATAAAAAATGCTTACAAATAGCATATAGATCTGAAAATAAGTTCCAACGATTTCTCTTTGCTAAAAAAACCTTCATGGTTACAATACATAGATCAAAGAATGAGCAGGAAACTAATTTTCTAAGTATCATTGAGCATAGAAGCACAAAGACATTCATAGATGTTTTTTTCACAAATCCATGATTGTCCCATGAAGCTCACTATCCTAATTCAAGATCACACTATCATCTCTATAGAGATCTTGTCTCATGCACCCAACTTGCTCTAGTTCATAAGATGCCACTGTGAATTGTTACCTGTAGAAATAAACTATCCTTATCTCTGATGATTATGCCTTTGATGACTATCATCTTTAGTAGGATGCCTTAATTGTCATGGGCTATTATTCAACATTGCCTTATGACTAGACTATGCATTGTCCTAATCAAACTTGTAGCATCTTGAAATGCATTGTCCAATCACTTGTCAACCTACTGTCATGCATTTTCCCTTTATAAAATAACAATGCCTCATGACTGCCACTACTTAGCTCATTATGCTAGCATGCTTTCACTTGTACTCTGCCTCCCATCAATGTAGAACACTGCCCCTCTATTGAATGCCTTGACTACCTTTGACATCACTGTATCTTTTCCAAATTCCTTGAAAATAGTTCATCACTACTACTATTACCTAGGTATGCACTCTATGTCATCTGCCAAACTATTACTAGTGTGGAAATGCATGCTTGGAGCCTTTCAATGCAAGCACATGCCCCTTTCATCTCTTAAAACTTCTGCAATGTGGGCAATCTTCCTAGAGCAAGTTGTAATGTGTAGAATCCAAGAAGGAGACTATTGAACGTGTCCCATAAATGAAGCTCTCTCCTTCAATGCAACTAAAAATAACCCTAGAATCTTTCCTCTTTTATATGCAACTTGCCATCTGATATGAGCAACAGGGTGCTTCCTTTTTCACCATGAATGAAGCTGTGCCTCAATACAATCAACAAAATTACTATTAGTCTTAATTCAAATAGAATAAAAGTGCATTGTATATTGCAAGTTTGCAAAATTAAGTCCAAACACAACAAAAAGATAAATCTATTAAAAATTGTAGCCTTGTCAACAAATGCCTTAAACAAAGTGTTCAACATAGGCCTAAAATATGCATATTGAACCCTTGATTTCAAAACCTTGTTCAAAGTTTAAGAAAGGTGATATGCTCAGATTATAGAATGAAGTTGACATTATAGAATGAAGGCTATCAAAAATAACTAGACTAGAACAACATTAACAATAGAAATTTCTTGGAAACCAAGCCTAAGAATGCCATCAGACTTAGACAACAAAAATGTCAACCTTGGTTCATGTGTTGTCTCGGTAAAGACCTGCACCATGAAAGAATCCATTTATACATAAATTCCAAATTAAGTTGATGAGAAAAGATCTTTGATATCCAACTCGGAAGCCTTAACATCCAAAAATTACTAACCTGATGTTTCACAACAAGTTTCCCAACTGTGACATCATCTTTACTTAAGAAACTAGATATTGATCCACTGCCATATTGGATCTCACAAGATTCTCCTTCACAAACAACAAATGATATATATTAATTGTTTAGCAATTTCCCTAATATCCCCATGTAAGAAGACTAAAATAAGTGAGGTTGAGGGTTTGAAGTAGAGTACCATCTTGGTATGTGTTTGATTTGATGACTTTTATCTTGAATGAAAATAGCAAGCTAGTTGCATTGTAAAATCATTGTTAATCATTGTTACATTTAAATAACCACAAAATCATCTTTAATTAAAATAATCCTTCTAGATATTTCAAGACAAGATATTTTAGTTAATTTCTAAGAAAGCTAATTTCACTATCCAAACAACCATCAATCTATTTACTATATATAATTTCCCAAAATTCAGAATTTGAATGTAGGCTAAGTATTCCAACAACACTGCTTTTTTATAAGTTGGATCCTAAAAATGATGCAACTTATGTTCTTCTCTAAAACATCTGTGTAGAAGTGGGCAGGTGTGGTGAGGTTCAAATAGTAAGGAGATTGATGAAAGATAGAGGAATTAAAAAGATACCTACATGTAGTTGGATTAAAGGGCATAAAATGGTACATGCTTTTTTGTGTAGGAGACAAATCACATCCACAAACATGGGAGAGCTATGCAAAATTGGAGAAATTGGCTTAGCAAATGAAGGCAGTAGGGTATTTCCAGATTCAAGACTTTTACTTAATGTTGTGGAATAGAAGAAAAAAGAATCATTTATCTGCCACCATAGTGAAAAGTTAGCAATTGCATTTGTTTTGTTAAACATGGCCCCTAGTACAACCATTAGAGTTGTTAAGAACCTTTGAGTATGTTCTAATTTTCACACTACATCTAAATTCATCTCCAAGATTGTTGTAAGATAAATTGTTCTAAGAGATGTGAACCATTTCCATCATTTTAAACATGAACAATGTTCTTGTGGAGAATATTGGTGATGCTAAATGAAACAATTTGAAAAATAGGCTTGCATTATAATAATGTGCACTACATTAGATATCCAGTAATAACGAAGGGACATCCATCAAAGCATAATAGTAGGGATTTTTTTGTCATATGTTGTAGTTACAAGTGCCCTGCTAGACACACATGAAAATGTGGAAGCATAGACAAGGCAAGCGAACTGTTTCACAAAATGCCTCAAATAAATGTGATATCATGGAATGTCATTATTAAAGGATATGTTTAAAATGGGTTTTTCTAAAAAGTCCTTAGAAAATTTTAAGAAAATGCAACTAGTAGGTGTAAAGCCCAACTCCTCAACCTTTGAAAGCGTCCTTCCTGCCTTTGTGTGAATTATTGCGTTGGATGAGGATATGAACATCCATCAAAAGCATATTTGGAAGTAGATTTTTATTAGATATTGTAGTTACAAGTTCCACTTTAGATCACCAAAGCCTTCACAAAAATTTCTGCAAAAAATTCAATAATGAAGAATTTATACACAAGTTCTCTTTTGAATAATGCACAAAGCCTCCACCACAACACCGCACAGTTTGTTGCTGGGCCTTGCGGTAATGCAGGAATCACCTGCATCACCTCAAGGGCCAACAATAGTGTAGTGTTGCAGTGGAGGCTTTGTGCATAATTCAAAAAAGAATTTGTGCATAAATTCTTCATTATTGAATTTTGTACATAAGTTTTTGTGAAGACTTTGGTGATCCGAAGTGGAACTTGCAACATTTCTTCTTGAATAAATAGGCAGATAAGGTACACCCTCCATTCCACCATCTTTGCTACCTCCAACTGGACCTATGACACAGGGTTCATGAAATGAAACAAGGTTAGTTAAGAAGCATGTGGAGTCAATTCATATTCTACAGTGATTCTCCTACAATGTTCTAAAGTTGATACACATCTATACATACATTTGATAAAAGAACATTTAGGGACTGATACCTCACAGAGTTCCAGCTACAGACATCAAAAACTATCACTAAGACTTAGATTCAGCTACATATATACAACCCCCAACCCAATAATCAAATCCATAAGATTTTGATTTGATTTTCCCAAACTCAAGATTTTAGCCTAGGTCCTGGGCTACAAACTCTACAAAAGCACTCAACCCAAAAGAAACGGCCTAAATTTTCAAAAAATACTTCATTGCTTCAGCAAGCATGCACTGCTTTTGTTGGATATTGATTCAACCAAAAGACAAAGACTAAAAGCAACTACGACCTTATATTTAACTCAAATATTTCAATAATTATATAAGTTACAGATCAGCCCATAATGTTTCATTTAGGATTTAAAATTTTACCTTTGAATAACATGACAAACTTAAGTATGTATGGTTTCATAATAGGTGAAATACAACTAAAAGTTCACCATCAACAAAGAGATTATTTACCTAGAGCAGCAAATGGATAAGGAACTAGTGGTTGTGAAGGTGATGTCCATTGTCCATTAAGAGGTCCTAAAGGCCCTACTAGTGGAGGACCTTGCATAAATCATGAGAAATTCTGCATGATCATTAGGAACTCTCTCAAGTCATTAAAGGTATACACAAGCTTTTTAAGGGTTTGTGAAGTTTTCTAAGGGTTTATGAGACATTTGTAAGGTCTATATAAAGAGACTTTTAGATGGAACCCATAACAGGCCTATACATGGCCCAACCAAGACAAGAATGGAAAGGTTTGTAGTCATTCATTAGGACCATTCAAAATTCTCATAGTCCCACTTGGTTTCATGCAAATTCCCTCCCATAAATCCATCTTAGGGATCCATATTTATTTTAAAATTATTCCAGGAGTCATTCATAAGCACCCCATACCCCATACCAAGTCCATGTGAAAGATATTTGTATTTTTGACCATTGATGTGTTTTTGTTTCTCGCCACAGTCCCATAGGTCACTCAAAAGGTCTTGGCAGGTGTGCAAGAACCAAGGATAACAAGGGAGCAGTTATCGCTATCCTACAGCATGAAGAGATTGCACTTGCAACATCGTGATATGTAGAGATTGATTACTGCAGCCTCGCAGTGGTCTCAAAACGAAGTGGTGGGCTAGTAGTATAAATTTAAGTGGCATATGATACTTCACCATGGTCCCATGGCAATCAAGAGAATAATCGGCGATAATGTGGTAAGAACAAGCAGAGGAAAACAATACACTATGCCCCCGTGGCGGCCTGAAGTGAGGCTTGTGATATGGTGGTATAAGGAGTTTAAGTTATGTAAGTGTTGAATACCACGGCCCCACAACAGTTTCAATGAGGGAGTGTAGTAGTGTGGTGAAAGGATTCAAGTGATGTTTAGTATACCGGGGTCCCGTAATGGTCAAAGAAATAGTTTGTGGTACTATGACATGGAACAAGTCATGGTGATATAGTTGAACTTTTGAGATAATATTTCTCATTGGCCTGATCAAATCAAAGAACATTTTTTCTTCCTTTTCTCCACTATTCTTTTATGAGCTAAGTAATTTCAAATTTGATTTTTGTCATTTGCAATGCATTTCTATTGCATTTCAATCTGAAACATTTGATCCATTGTTGGATTGTTGTCACCTTTATAGACATAAAAATGTACATGTTCTAATATTTTGAACTTATGACAAATCAAAGTGGGTTGTGCTTGTTTAGCAGCTAGGTGAAATTTAATTTGAATGTACTACTTCTTGATGTTCCCCTTGACTCATTATCATTTTTGTTTATCATCTTGCTTTTTGGCTAGCAACAAACATGTGATGCATCTCTTGTGATGTCCTATGAATGTTAGCTATTTCTAAATTATTTTCAAACTATTTTGAGTTCTAGGTGTACATCTTGTGGAGACTTATGGCATATTTCTATGCTTAATTTTTTTTTCCAAGGTTACAGTGAGCTGATAAATGCAATTATTCCATAGGTAGTGGAAATAATTTTGGAACACTTATCTAAGTTCTCTCTTAACATTCAGATTTGTATAATTTTTGATTTTGCAGATTTTTAATAGCCTTGTTTGATGAGTCTTGGAAATTGGTTTCAATTTACAGTGTAAAGCTTCCATCTGGAGCTAAGAAGATTGTGCCAAGTAGTTGCAGAGCCATGATTGGTCAGGTTACTAGTGGTGGAAGGATAGAAAAGCCAATGCTCAAAGATGGCAATGCATATCACAAATATAGGGTCAAAATAAACTATTGGCCCAAGGTTTGTGGTGCGGCAATGAATCCTATTGAGCATCCTCATGGTGGTGGTAATATCAACACATTGGGCATGCCAGTACTATGTGTCATGATGCTCCCCCAGGGAAAAAGTTGGTCTCATTGCTGCTAGGAGAACTAGTCATCTATGTGGATAGGTTGCAATATCAGCTACAAAAATAGAGAAGGCTTAGCATGAACAGGTACTTAATCATAATTAAACAATTATAGAGCTTTGATTATTTAAAAATGTCATATTTTAGTTTCTTTTTCTTTAGGTTGCTTTGTGTCAATAATTTATGGGGACCAGGTTGTAAACCATGTTTCCTATTATTGTTTCTTATCATTAGTGGTTTACTCTTGATTCAAAATTTTGGGAAACACTTCAAACTAGGTTGTAATCCTTGTTTCCTTGTATTGTTTGAGGTTTATTTTAGGCTGCCATATTAATTGACTTTGTTATTTTTCTTTCTTTCTTGAGTGCTTGTTATTTACTTTCAGATCATAGAAATGGCAAAAAGATTGATGATTTCTTAGTATTATAAACTATGAACTTTCTATTTTAAAAAAATTAATAATTTGGAGGAGTCATTTGATGTATCAAAGAATTTGACATTTGAAAACATTTGGAATGTTCTCAATTGTACAAAAAAAAAGAAGATAATGTATCAATTTGTCATCACTTTTGCTGAGTATGTTTCTTCATTTGTTGTTGTTTTTTTAACCATTTGGCTTTATATGAGATGCATTGATGCTTCCATGGTATTGTGTTAGAGATCTTATGACATGATAATGCAAGTATGTGATGAAGTAGAAAGATAAAGACCTGAGAAGCCAATGACCATATGATTTTGAATGAAAGGAATTAGAAAGATAAAGACTTGAGAACCCAAAGAATTGTTATCTTGCACAGTACATTGATAGATTTTAGAGTTGAAATTTGAGGTCATATTGTTGAATTGTTAGACTTGATATTTTGGAGGGTAAATTAATTGGATAATAGACCTAAAATTTGAGAGGTAATTTTGTTGAATTGTATGTTGGGTTTTGGAGTTAAATTTGAAGGGAAACCTTGCTATCAAGTGCCCTTTATTTTTTGTTTAGTTTTTTAGATGTGCTCAATGCAAGTAAACATGTGGTAATGAGTACTTTTGACTGCTAGGAAGCATGAGTATCATTTGCATGGTGCACAAAAGCATATAATTTTATAGTGTTGATATTGATGATTAAAATTGGTTGTAAAATATAGCTATTAACAACTACATAGGGTGTAAGGCAATCGTTATGATGCACTATGCAACCTATGACTAGCATTGGTCTAGAGGTATAGATCTTTGCAAGCAACTGAACTATCTTCACTACTCTACAAACTAGAGGGAGGTTGTAGAAGTGGGATCGAAAAGGGAACCTTTGAAAAATAGATGATCTAGGTCTAAAAATGGTTGTCAGAGGACATAAAAACAACCCAGATTTGCCAAAAATATCACGACCCTTGTTTGAGAAAACTCCCAATCATCATCAAACTTGAAGAAGAAAGAAATCCTTAAAAGGAAGAATTTAACTCTATATCAAGGCTCGTAAATTCCATATCCATCTATAGAGTTTTATGTCACCTAGTCTTCTTCCCATGAATTTGCCCATGAGAGGAAAATCATCATGCTAAAAGGACATTTTAGTTAGACTATCATCAGGGAGAGAAACATCTAAAAGGGTTGTTAGTTATGATGTTAGTCATAAACATAGATAGATAAAGAATTGCAAATCAAACCTTTATCATCTTGAAAGATATGATGAATTTGGAGAATTCATGATCCCAAGTCTTCATGGATTAGTTCATAATCTAATGATATCACTCAGTGGTTTGATGTGCCATGCTATTTTCTTTTCAAGGGGTCTTATGTTACTCTACTACCGAGAACTGATGTCTAAACATCTGGTTTACACTAGCTTTCTATAAATATTTAACAAACAAGGTTAATCCTACTGTATTAAAGAAATGATGAAGATATTTTCTAAGTTTGATCAATTCTTATGATCATCAACTATTATTGATTAATTTTTAGTTCTGTACTATGAATTTATCTAAATAATGTGCCTACAAGTATATGTTTACATGATTATCATTGAGATTTATGTGTATTTTGCATGGTATTTTCAATTGTACATGCTAATTAGCTCAAATATGCTATGGATATTCGGTTTCCTTCAAGATATCAGCATATTTTTGTATGTTTGCTTGAGGTTATCTATATATTTGAAATTGTGATGATGATTTTACTGAAATTAAATAAATTGTGTTAAATGTTTTTTAATTTTTACTAAAATTGAGTGAATCTTCAGCTATTGATTCATATACATTCCAGATACAGTCATGAAGAGAAGGAAATCAAACCGTAGATTCACCAGGATGTTCCACAGTTAAGTATGGTTGATCCAAACTTTGATGGAAAAGGAATGAAGACAACATGCACAACATGAATTGCACACCAAGGGATGCAACAAATCAAAGTACAAGTCAAGAATTCATCCACAGATTACTCAAAGTATATGATTATGTGTAATCTAAATCTTCTTCTTCATTAAGTATGTAACAAACATGTATATTTCCTATCAGCTTTGAGAATTAGTCCTGAGAGGCTTCAACAATCTAATTTCAATTAAGTTTCAAATAATCTTACAATGTGCACTCCATCTCCTTTTATAGGACAAAGAGAGGAGGCAGTTACAAAAGATCCAATGATTAGGATTTGTCTATCAAAATCAATGGTCCATATCATCTTTGACTTGGTCAACAAATGTCAAACGTGGCACAGGTTGCCAGCAAGCAACCATTTGGCGGGACTCAATCAGTTATTTCGTATCATGCCTATGAATATATCATCATGCATCCTTACTCATTCCTCATCTTCTTCATCATCAGAAGGATCATCTTCTATATGTGTGCTGATGATCCCCCTGATGGGTTCATATGCATGTATTATTCATTCAATCTCTCCCCCATCTTGAACCTTAGCTTTTACTATAGCATGATCTTGGGAGTGGAATTGTGCCTGTAATGCAGACCATTTGTTCTTTCTTCTATTTAACATATCATTATATCCTTCCACCTTTGCTTTCATCCTCATGGCTTTATTGACTATATCTTCTATCAAATGGTGGAGAGGGTCATCTGATGCCTGCTTAAAATTATTTTGGAAAGCCTCAATTGCAAAATCAACATCTTGATTTTCCATCTTCTCTTCTTACTTTATCTTCAAGAGCTTCCAATATGTTTACTTCCTCAGACATGAGGTGATGCAACTTTACACTAATATCCCTGAGCTTGGTGTTTCATCTCTTCAGGATATCACTTTCAAATTGAGTATCCTCATACCAAATACCCAATAGCTATGAAATATTATTGTCCAATACTTTATTGTATATGAGCACCTTCATATCTACATGCTTCATTTCAACCAGAGCACCCAGATCTTTCTCTACTTTGAATGATCTCTATCCAACCTCCTTTTGAAACTTATCCACTTTGCTCCTCAATGTGCCAAGAAAAATCCAATTGGTGAGGGAGGACTTTATTACATTTTTTCTTCTGAAATGAATTGAATAAACCAATTATCTACCACATGAGCCTTATGCTTCATGATATCTAGCCCTATTAACTCTTCCTGAGATATAATGGTCAAAGGGGTAGTTGTGTTGACTGGCATGTGATTAGGGTCAATTAACCCCTTTATGAATGTATGCAGCTGGGCAATGTGCTCCTTGTGTGTTTTATTTTTCTCCTTCTCCCTTTTCACACTCTTCAATAAAGAATCAATAATATCTTTGACCTCTTGGCCTTCTTGCTCTTCAGTACCAAATCCTAAATCAACATTAGTTATCTGAAATTAATCAATAATTATCTCTCCTTTTGCCTTATCTGCTATAGGCAAAGCTACCTGGGTTGTTCTCCTACTTTTGGTAGGATCTCTTTTGATTGTAGAAGTGGACCTTGCCCTTCTCTTTGTCTTAACCATGTCAGCTGAAAATAATGCAGAAATACCAAATTTAGGTACATCACTGACCTAAGGTGGGTTCACCTCCTGCTGCAGCCAATATGGTATATCATCTATAGATGCTTGTTGGTTTGTATGCTCAATGTGAGCATCATGAGATCCTACATTCTATTCCACTCTCTATGGTGAAGGATCTTCTCTTTGTTCATTTTGAACTTCTTTATGACAGACCTCATCTTAGGCAGGGGATTCTTGTTGCGCTTTCACATTTTGGTCTTGCGTATTTTGTGGTGCTTGATCCTCATGAGGAGTTTGAAAACCCTATTCTAATGTATCTGGATGATCACCTTGATCATTCTTATACACATTTTCTTCTTCTTTTCTCTGATTATCACCCTATTGAGGACCTTGTTCTTCATCCCTTAATGTGTCCACTGTAAGATCTTCAACTTTATTCATTCCTTCTTCATTTGTTCCCCTATCAGACCGGTTGGCTCATTATCCTGAGCATCATTCTAATCAGGCATCTCCTCATCCTCCATATGTACATTGGCTTCTAATTTATCCTATTCTGAAGGTACATCTTTATCTTCATTTTGATCCTCATCACCTTGATAGGTCAAATCTATTGTTGTGGAGCTAGTGACTTGATTAACCAATCTTGATAATCTTATTTGTTGTGCCATCACCTTAGGATTACCTTCATCTATTTCCTCTGTTTCAACCTCATTTTGCACCATGGGAGTGCCATGAGAGGTTATCTTAGTATTCTTCACTAATGTCTCCATAGAATGAGCAGAAACATCATTTACAACAACATCATCAGATAGATTCACCTTGTCATCTAATGGAAAGGGTTGATCATCCCTTACACTATGCATCTCTTTTCTATGTTCTTCTGCCATCTCATACTTGAATTTTAAGATGTCAGGGATGGGGACTTCATGTTGCAAATTCTTCAAAATGCCTCTACCCCTACTCCTCCTAATAGGATGGGATTTATATCCACTGCCCTTCTCATAATAGATGTTTGTTTCTTCTAAGGTGGCTCTTGGGTTTTCTTCTTTTTCCTCCTTATCAGGAGATCATCATTTGAGCTCTCTTCCTTCTCAATAAGCACATTAATAGGGGCATGCAATGCAACAGTTTTCTTTTGTTTTGTAGGTGCCTAAGGTGATGCTACAACAGATGTGGAAGCTACATCTTCCTTTTGTTTAGGCTGACGAATGACAGGCACCCCGATAGCTTGGCTTCCTTTTTACCTTTACTTTGTGACCTCTCTCCTTTTGACTACCTCTTTTCCTTGAGAAAGTCATCATATTCCTCATCTGATAATCCATGTATTTTTCTTTTGTTATCAACAATGAGTGCCACTCCTTTCTTCTTCAATTTGGTGACTTCACTCTCCACCCACTATTTGGTCAATTTTATGACCTTCTGCATTATCTGATCCAAGGAAGTCACCTCTAGTTGATTCCACTTCAGGGCTGATATTGTTTCATTGTATACTTTATTGTCCTCATATTTTTGGGACATGACCTTACCATCATTTTCATGTAATTAAGTAGGCACCGGCATTTAATCTAATGTGTGTATCTGATTTAGAGTAAGCCTCTAGTAACCTCTCCTTCTTACTTCTGCCTCATCATCACAGTCAACCTAGTAATCTTCAATGTGCTTCTGATGCATAGGCTTCTTATGCAATGCATGCATCCTATCATAGGGATCATATGGCCTAGACAGTGAGAAGGGTTGTAGGTGCATCAACTTTAATCCTCCAATTACATCCTTTACACTCTCCTTATAAAGACACATATACCACCCAATTATAATCAGAAACATAACATTAGGTATGTTCCCCTTCTCAATATAAGCTTCCATTGAATGCATTATCTACCTAGCTAGCTCCATCAGGATGACCTTATCATTGGGGTATCTTGGTAACATAAGAGGTTTCTCAAAGAAACCCTCTATTCTTATGTATGAAAAGGTGAGGAACTGGATGAACCAAGCCCCATGTCTATATATTACTGCCTGAGCCTCTACGTTCAGCCTCTTTGTTCTATCTTCCTCCATAGTCCTCACAAGGTGCATGGATAATGAATCATTCACTCTCCGATAATGTTGGAGAGATTCTCTGTACTTTAGTTGTGGGTAATGATCCCAAATGTTTACATCACCAGGGTTATTTCCGACCCTGTCTACTATTTGTAGTCCATCAAAGGTGCCTTTGAATGCACAAGTGTATACCACATAGGAGGTTATATGCTACATATTACTTCTTCCTCCTAACTTCCTCATCCCCTCATCCAGGCTGTCACTTCTGATCTTTGCCCATTGGGGTTTCTGCTCAGTACCTTCTACTATCCTGATGATGCCATACATCCAATTCTCGAAGGACCTAGAATTTGGCTTTCTTGTCATCCTGCTGAGCATCACCATCATATATTCATACTCTAGAGCAAAATCAAACTTATGGAGATGTACAGGCAACTTGGTGAAGGCCTTATATGTGCTATCACGAGCCTCCCATTGGTACAGAACCCTTCTGGCTTCTTTTTCCAATTTTCCTAAGTTTAATCTGACCACATTAGGTCCTTTAGGCAGAGTGAAGGCTACATTGATGCCTGTAATTGAAAAGTTTGCATAATCTCTACCATGTTTCTCTACCCTTCTCGTATTCTCATTATAATTCCGTGCACACTCTACTACTAGTTTAGTGGCCTCCATTACATAAGGAAATCCCCCCGTGTGCCACATTCCTTAACTGTAGATTCTTATGAGCAGGGGATTCCTGCCTCCTTTCTCTAATTTCGTTGTCCATACATCAAGGTCTTTGTTTCCAAAATGTGTATCATTTATCTGTCCATATTTGAAGGATACCCCCTCATGTTGTATGTGCATAGGTTTCAAGAATTCAATGTCTGACCTATTCTCCCAGGCTGCCATTCAATCCTACAACGAAACATGTATATATCTTACCCTAATGTGTCATGTGCAGTGGTGGATTCAATGATCACATGAATTTCATGGTGATAATTCTTTCATTTTGATATAATTTATGCATCATCATATCAATTTACTCTAGTAAAACCATTTTTACCTGTCCATTCACCATAAATGACAAAAGGAGGGTTTTATCATTACGTACCTGATATTCATTAACCTTTTACTATGTAATTGATGTTCGGATATGCACATTCACTTTACAATTACCATTTTCCATTTCGTCTGAATGCGTATACCATTCTGTTGAGCTCGCACGTTGCAATAATGTCACCTTAGTCTCGCAGGGGCTCTGTAATTCTTCGTTTAAACATTCGGTAATTTCAAAATGAGCTCAAACTCTTACTTCATTTGAACACAATGGTGAATTAGGGTGTGTTTAATGTCCTCATGTTAATATTCATTGATCGACACCTGAGGCTTGAAGATATTGACAAGTGGCGGGAGTTTATTTGAAATTTTGAAGGATCGACCTACCATTGAAATGGTATTTA
The DNA here is from genome assembly GCA_027924645.1 of Cunninghamia lanceolata. Taxonomy (NCBI): domain Eukaryota; kingdom Viridiplantae; phylum Streptophyta; class Pinopsida; order Cupressales; family Cupressaceae; genus Cunninghamia; species Cunninghamia lanceolata. The sequence goes on along the minus strand of BSBN01000826.1, from coordinate 2,445,716 downwards.
ATGTGGGGGTTATATTTGCGGAGATCAAGGATATTAACAAATATGACTAATATCTGGAAGATGAGGATGATGTCATCATGAGGATGGTGAACTATTGATTGACGACCAAAGTCAGGTCACTAACCTTTGTTAATAATCGTGATAACATGTTGTATCGATATGATCAGGTCGATCCACCACGTGGCATCATTTTATTCGTTACTGAAAATCCCCATATCACAGGTCTCAAGGATTAATATGAGGGATATTAAGAAATATCCAAATACTCAGCACTACAAAATATCACCCCATTCCGGGATGCGAGGATGATCTCAGCATCTCTTATAAGGATTCAAATTGGTCGAGGAGATGATGTCACCTTCATATTAACTAAGATCGGGGATGTTAAGAAATATGACCCTCTTGGATCAGGGTCATGATGACATCATCATCCTATTGGATTCTTTATAAAGTGGAATAGGATGACATCATCATCATGTTACTAAAAGTCAAGGATATTATGAAATATGACAGATATTTGTAAGATGACCCTCTGAGAATATGTGTGGGCACTTGATGGGTAAGTATTCTCTCACATTTAAATTTGACATTTGCATATCAAAGGTCATGCGAAAATCAGGTTGTCTTCATTAAAACATAGATTAGGGACATTAGTGAATGTGACTAATATTAGTGAATGCGACCCTTTGGGAATATCAGGTTTGACCAAACTTTGACCAAGCATAACTTTCTATTCCTAAGGAATTTTAGGGTGATCCAAAAGGCAAATCCACTTGGAATTTCACATTCTTCCATATTATGAGGTTTATGATGGAAGAAACTAACTTTGACATTTGACTCCCTCTTATGAAGCATATGCATGTGTAGGGGTGATATACTATTGTTTCATTTGACTTTTACCAAACTACCCAAAATAAAGAAAGCAAAGAACATGCAGAAGCAAAAAGAAAGTTGGGTCCCCATTTTACTGAGGCAAAATGGGGCGTGTTGTGTAACCACACAACAACTTGCCACCAAAGAAAACAACCAAATTCAAATAATTCAAGTGACAAAGACACATTGAAACATAGCATTCCAACTATCTCTAAGCATAAGTACCATGATCTTTCTGAATGATATCACTTTCATAAGTATAACAATGCTAATAAGGGATCAGGTTTGTGCAAGTGATTCATAATCCTCATCTTGAAAGTAAGTTGAAAACAATAGTAGCTAGTGTTAGGCTACTTAGTTTGGGTTCATCCCTCATAGCCAACCAGGATAGAGGCTTGTTGCCAACAGGTGTCTATAGCCCTAACAAGGTTATCTTTATAATTCCCCTAAGTAGAGCCCCACTACCAGTAGGCATCCATAGCCTTTGTATAGTTACTTAGATGGCTTAAATTTTATCTTTTGTGTTTTCAATATATTTCTTTTCTCTTTTTTATGTAGATTCATAAGATTTCATCATATAATCTTGATATGCAAGGCGTGATCACTTGCTATTTTTTGTTGGGAATTGTAATGGTAGCAAGGGTGACCCTTTGGATTTTTCACTTAGCACCTATACTAATGTGTTCCATAAACCCAAGGCTATTAGGTGAGTCATTATAAAAATTTCCTTGATCAAGAAAAGGTATTATTGATGAACTAGATATCACAGACTTGATTAAAGGTACTTCTTAGTGTGAGTTACAACCTATGTGGAAATTTTTACTTATCAGTTGAGTTCTAACAATTTTTTTGGTTTCTTAAAGAGATAAGGTGCATCATCTTGCCTAACCAAAACAAGGACTCAACAGCAACAAGCAAACAAGAAAACACACAAAACAAAGCTATACAAACAACTATACAATATGCACATTATGATATAATAGCCAGACATGACCCTATTTAAGCTTGAAAATAATGTTTGAGGAATTGTCCATTGACTGGTAATGGAATATCCTCACCTATTAAGGTCTTAAGTCTATATGTACTATCTCCTAGGATCTCTAAAATTTGAAAAGGACCTATCCAGAGTTTATCAAACTTTCCATGATCACCTTTCTTTTCATGTGCTTTGTCCCATGCTAGGACTAAATCTAAAATCCTAAAATCTTTTACCCTGGCTCTTTTATCAAACCAATGTTTGATAGCAGCCTGATGTTTAGCAAATTAATGAATCACCCTATCTCTCTTTTCTTCTAGGTGCATGAGGTGAAGCAGCCTAACTTCTTGTTTACTATCTATACCTAGATACTCTTGTGCAAACTATAATGTGGGGATCTTTAAGTTAATAGGGAGGATAGGATTCACCCTATACACTAATTGGTAAGGAGATTTTCCTAATGCAACCTTCATTCTAGTTCAATCCACCCACAAGGCATACTTCAGTAGGGTATTCCATTCCCTATGATTCTTTTCTATCAACTTCTTTATGATACTCAATAAGTTTTTGTTTGTTGACTCTGCTAGGCCATTTCCTTGGGGATAATAATTTGAAGAGAATTTCAAAATGATTCCATGATCAAAAGCCCAACTAGATAATTTCAATGATGCAAAAGATGGTCCATTATCACATACTAAAGCATATGGAACTCCATACCTAGTTACTATGTTGTTCTCTAGGAATATGATCACATCCTCTGTAGTGTATGTTTTGTTGTTGACTGCTTCAGTCCACCTGGTGTAATAATTAGTGATTCTCAAAACATACCTATGGCCTGAATATGATGGAGGATTGATAGGACCTATGAAATCCATGCCCCATTGAGCAAATGAGCGCATCTCCATCACTGGCTACAAGGGTTGGGTAGCATGCTTCTCTCTATTAGCCACGACCTGACAAGTATGGCAACATTTGATGTGCTCAGCAGTGTCTTTGAAAATGATCGACCAATAATATCCTGCTCTTAGGATAGCATGTACAGTAGCTAAGTAAGAACCATGTGCTATTCCAAATTTATCATGTAACTCAGCTAAATCCTTGTCAGCTTCTTGTCTATCCAGACGTCTGAGGTATATCCCCTCATAATTTCTCCTAAAAGGTACTCTTCTTTTGATCATATACTTTTATGATTTTACTTTTAGAGGTCTCCTCTGAGAAGCTTGCATCTTCAATGGGCATCTCCTAGTGATCAAGATGTCTGATATTAGAATACCACTCTTTATTCTCTTTAGTGTCTATTACATACTATTGACTCGCTATGTTTGGGTCAGCTTTTGAAATCATCTGGCTTAAGGCTTGCCCTCTTACCAATTTCATGGGTGTTATATCCATGTCATATTCTTGGAGAATTGTTATCCACTTGGCTCTTTTCTCTCTAGGTTCACTTTGCATCAAGAGCATTTTGACTGCTGCATCTAGTAGTATAGCAATAATCTTACTTCTTAGGATGTAGTGTCTAAATTTCTTGACTGTTCTAACCAAAGCAAGAGCCTTTCTTTCAACATCCATATATCTAAGCTGCACATCTTTGAATGGACAACTCATAAAAGCTATGGGTTTTTCTTCTTTGGCTTCATTCCTCTGTGTCAAGACTACTGCGCATGTATGCTCTGAAGCAAATGAGTAAATATAAAATTCTCTTGTATAATCTGGTATGATCAGGACAGGTGCATCTAATATGGCTTTCTTAATGTCCTCAAATGCATCCTTTGCTTCAGGTGTCCATTCAATCTTGGCCTCTTTCTTAAGCATTGCATTAAGTAGTCTGACAATCTCTGCAAACCTGGTGATGAACTTCCTGACAAATTTTATCTTACCAAAATAAGATTTAAGCTCTTTCTTGCTTCTAAGAAGTTGTAGTTGCATGATAGATTCTACTCTAGCAGGGTCAATGGTGATCCCATTTTCTATTATCAGGTGACCTAGTAATTTACTTGTGGTTACTCCAAATATGCACTTCTTTAGATTGAGTGAGATACCATATTGCTCACATTTCTTGAGCACCTTTCTAAGGTCTTCTATGTGATCACCCCTCTTCTTTGAAAATATGTTTAATCATCCATGTAAATGACTATACATTTTCCAACCAAGCCTCTGAATGCTATGTCCATTGCACACTAGAAGTGGGCTCTAGCATTAATCAAGCTAAAAGGCATGCGTCTGTAGGAAAATATTCCCCACTTGGTAGTGAATGTTGTCTTTAGTATATCTATTTTGTCTACCATTACTTGGTTATATCTGGAGAAACCATCTAGGAATGACATCATTTGAGCTCCATTTACTATCTGTAAGACCTCATCCAATGAAGGTAAAGGATAATTATCCTTCTCAAAAGCTCTGTTTAGATTTTTGAAGTCCACACATAGGTGTATATCACCATTTTTCTTTCTTACAGGGACCAGATCGGATACCCATGTTGAGTGCCTCATAGGGAATATGATTCTAGTGTTCAACAACTTCTTAACCTCTTCAAAGATGATAGGTTCCAATAGCGCATTGACAGGCCTCTTCTTTTGTCTAAAAGGATTAACATCTAGTTTCAATGGTATAGTGTGGGTGATGATTGATGTATCATAGGTCTTCAGCTCATCATAGGTCCAGGCGATAACATGTATGTAGTCCTTCAAATCTTGAGTTATCCCTGCCCTTTCTTCATCTTCATTTTGTCCTATATTGACTAGTGAATATTCTCCTCCATCAGTCTTGGGGAGATCCTTTTGTTTCATCACATTATGTAGATCAAAGGCCTTCTCTAATTTGGGAATCTTATTGCTTGGTAATTCCATGATCTCTTCTTCTTCCCATGTATGATCTTCCAAACTCCTTTCATCTAGGATATGTGCATCAAACACATCTCTATTTGCTATGAAATCCAAGATATGTTGGTCATCATCAAATACTTGGAGATTAGTGACATTATCTGGTATGGAGGGCACTGATATCAGCTCAACTAAAAATATCTTTAATCCAGAAATGGACAAAGGCTCCAATGTACTAGCAGCTTGTGCCAAGGCATCTGCTCTGTGATTTTGTTCTCTAGGAACATGGGTGATGTTAAATGCATCAAATTCTTCTATCAAATCCCACACCCTATGTCTGTAAGTGGACAATTTCTTGTAATTGCAAGCATAAATACTTCTCACTTGCCTTACCACTAATTCTAAGTCTCCATAGACATACAAATCTTAACTCTTTTCTTGAGAGCAAACAATAACCCATGAATTAACCATTGATATTCTATCACATTATTGATGCATGGGAATTGCAATCTATATGCTGCCAAGTAGGACTTTCTTGCTAGATCACAAGATCTATACTTACCTCGACTCCTTGTTTAGACTTAGATCCATCAAACCTAAGGATCCATGGCTTATCTTCTATTAAGGGCTTGTCAGGACCTTCTCTTTTCTTTTTAGCTCTAGCAGCTGTGCCACTTGATATCCACTTTAGCTTTTGTGGTTCATTCTTTATCATTTTTATTGGTTGATGTGAACCTGATATTCTTCTTTCTACATCTGTGGTATCATCACCATCAGTATCTAATTGTACTTTAATCTCTTTCTTTTTATCTTTAGGCATATCCTTGTTGCTAGATAAATGATTCTTTGAATAAAGTATCTCTTGCTTATTCAGTATATGCATGCATAATGCACATGTAGATTTTGAATGCAGTACTTCATGTAATCTACACCATCCCTCAATTAAAGCATGATATGGAGAAATCTCCTGCAACATAAGCCTTTGAATTTGTTTTGATAAAAATTCCTCAAATTTTGTTACATTGCTCCCTTTATCTTCATCAGATATTTCATAATCTGATTCAACATACAATCAGTCCCATGGGTGATTTATTTTCATCTCTGGAAGTATCTTCATCATACATCAGGATCTCCTCTAGACTGTGAGTGTGACTTTCTTCTTGAAATGTACTTTCTTCTATATCTGCAGATGAAAAACAAGATTCAGTACCATTATAACTAGATGTATCACCTACCTAAGTTGAAGGTAATCCCTTCTTGCTACAAGATCGTTCCAACTCTATCATGTCCAAGAAAGCCTCACAAGTTTTCTCTAGATGTGCTTTGTCATGTAACCTGCACCAGCCTGCTATTAAAATATCCTCATTGGATATGTTTAATGTTTGGAAATGCTGCATTTCTCTAGATAAATACAATTCAAAGTCTTTGAAATGATCCACTTCATCATTACTATCTGAACTATAATCAGATTCTATGATCACCCTGTTGTCCCGATGAGCATTTTCATGGATGTGTGTATTATACATGAGGATTTCCTCTATCCTGACTATTTAAGGATGAATGGTATAAACTCTTGGTTCAACATCTACGTATAGGATCTCATTAGTATTATTGTACTTGGTGATCATGTGTTTCATCCGAGGTTCAGCGTCTATCCTAATCTGATTAGGGATCCCCTTCCAAGGTAACCACATACAATTGAAATTAGTATACATATAACCATTAAGTGTTTTTGACCAATCTCTGCTGGGTAACATTCCATAAGTGTCAAGGATATCCACCACTTGGATGTCAATGTAATATTGAATCCTTGGATCTGATGCTAACTGCATGTGGATATGTGTTAATTCTCCCACTACACTTACTTCAGTTTTCTCTAATTATGTCACTTTTTTGAGGGACTTGGCTAGATGCAACCCTAAGGCATTACAAATAGATAGTAGCATCACATTGGTTGATGCACCTGAATCTACTAGATAGTTGTGTAGGTTCTTACCAAAGATCCTTAATGTGAGCAAGAATGGGGGTGACTTAGTCTTGTCTCTATATAGAGTCATATGTGAGGTCTCAGAAGCTTGAACAGTGGCTGGAACTTTATTTTTGACATTTGTTTCTTTGGCCGCATGATCTTTGTTCAAGATCTGACTTAGATTATGGGCATGACTATCATCTTTTGGTGTAGACTCATCTAGAGACCTCATGAAAGCCTTCTTGATGGTTGGAGTTTTGAGAAATTCTAACAAAGATAAACTAATTTTAACCCTTTTCATCTCCTCTGCTAAATATGTGACTAATTTGCCAGATTCTGGAGATTGATTACTAGCTTTCAACTTTGTGTTTTGGGGTGCAAAATATTGAGTATTAACCTTGGGAGGACCAGGATTATTGCTTACTTTTGGATTTGAAGGAGTACTGAAGTTACTAGGAGACAAGGATGTGGTCAAAGGACCAGGAAGTCTGTTAGGATTACTCCTGAGGTTATAATTGTGCCTACCTTGATCTTGTTGTTGATAAGCATGGACTTCCTCATGTTCTATTGCTAGTTCATTTTTATCCTTGAAGGGAAACACATAGTTTGTCTCAAATGCCAAGGTTGATTCTTCACATGCTAATGTGTAGTTATCATGAGTTGAGGTTGTTTGGTGATGAGTTTGATTTACAAAACTCTAGAACAAGGGAAGAATCATATCTGCAAGGAACAATCTCATTTCCTTCAATGAAAGGAGGGTCACCTGTGGTGTTAGACACTTCAGCATAAAAGATAGTGGCTGCTATTTTGAATTGAGGACAATCTAGTTCAACATGTGCATTGGTGTTGTGTATTCTACACCAATTTGTAAGTGTTGCCTCTACCAGATTAACCCTAGTAGTCTGTTTTGATTCACTAGGAGGATAATTATCTAAGGATGATGGCAAAGAACCATTGTTTGGCCTAGTATTCCATACTCTAGGTTGCCTAGATGCAGTATTGTTATTGCCATTATTACTGTTAAAGTTCCTATCATTGTTATAACCCTTGTTAGGATATCTAGATTGATCATTGTTATTTGCATATCCTCAATTTTGGTTTGACTGAGATTAAAAGTTTTGACCTCTTAAGTGTGTAATCTCAGTTGTTAATTTTCTCAATTGTGCAGATATTTCTTTGATGTCTTCTTTCTCTTCCTAAACTTTGGCTATTACATTTTCTTGTTGAGGTTTAAAGAAAGAAGAACCATTGATATTGTTTTGTCCTACATCTTGAGGTGTTTGAGCATGTCCTGGATACTATATTATCTGACTGTTTCTATTTGGAGGGGGCATTATACTAAGCAGAGGTACTTGCAATGGACCGGGCATTGCAACAGGAGACATCATGACTCCATTGGTCTGTGGTAGGTTAGGATATGCAGGATATGCTATGTTAGGAGTTGTAGCAGGAATCAGCTGCTGATTAAGTTTTATTGCTTCTTCATAAGCTCTTGTCAAAGTTGTAACACCAGGATGTGTTCTCCTTATGAACATAGAGGTTAGGGGATCTAAGACTAAGTAATATATCATTCTGGCTACCTCATCTTCTATATTGTATGGAGCTACTAGCTTAGAGTACATTTTCTAAAACCTAGCATTGAAGTTTGATATAGGTTCTCCTGCTAACCTTTTAATTGTAGAAAAAAGGTGATAAGTCATTGAAGGATCTATAGGTATTTTAAACCTATATTTAAAGGCTTTCTCTAAGGCATCTCATGAATTAATTGAAGCTTGAGCAAGACTAATGTACCAATTGTATGCTTCCTCTCCTAAGGAGTATGGAAATAATCTGCATACCACATCCTAATGTTCAATCCTTGCTTTAAAGAAAGCTTCCTTATATGTCTGGATATGATCATCTGCATCTTGATATGGATGATACTTAGGGAAAATCTTATCAGGAGTTTTAGGCAAAGGATGATATGCAATAAAGATCAAGGGTGAATCAACAACAAAGAATGACATTGTGACTAGTGTTTGATGCACTTGAGGTACAATTGGGGATCCTTGATGCACCTGAGGTACAGTTGGAGATACTGGAGGTGTTATAGTATGTCTTGATCAAGATGCTAATGTACTAGACTCAAGAGTATGATGGATGTCAGTGGTACGAGGTCTGAGCCCATGAATAGGTAATTATTCCAAGAGTCTAAGGGATCTGGACCTAGTATTAGGCCTATGAGCCAGGGTTCTAATAGCTTAGGACAAAATATGGATATTTGACTAGATCTTTGCAAAGATCAGAAGAAATGATCCTCCAAAGTGGACATTTATGGTCAAGACTCTACAACAACTGGATATTTATGCAATATTTGCACCAAAAATGTAGATATGAATAGGGTTGAACTTCCAGTCACAGATATCATAATATTTAGTCACACAGGTAGACTACTATAGGATATTTGCAAGACAACCTAAACAATAACTCAATATTTGAAGACTTCAAGCAATTGACTACAAAGATTAAAGTATTTATGCACAATATTGAAATATTTATGATCAACACACTTGAAACAACCTAAAATACATGAATCTTTGCACAAATGTTTAAAGCATAGCCAATTCTAATGAACCTTGACAAGATTACCTTGTACAAACGTAGGAATTTAGGTGTATGTGACCAATTGACATAGCAAAAGAGAGAAATGGCCCTCCTTCTAGTGCTAATTTATGTTGGTTATGATGTTAGTCATAAATACACATAGATAAAGAATTACAAATCAAACCTTTATCATCTTGAAAGATACGATGAATTTGGAAAATTGATGATCCCAAGTCTCCATGGATTAGTTCATAATCTACTAATATCACTCAGTGGTTTCATGTGCCATGTTGTTTTCCTTTCAAGGGGTCTTACATTACTCTACTACCAAGAACTGATGTCTGAACATCTATTTTTACACCTACTTTCTATAAATCTTTAACAAACAAGGTCAATCCTACTATATTAAACAAATGATGAAGATATTTTCTAAGTTTGATCAATTCTTCTAATCATCAACTGTTATTGATTAATTTTCACTTCTGCACTTTAAATTTATCTAAATAATGTGCCTACAAGTAGATGTTTGCATGATTATCGTTGACATTTATGTGTATTTGCATGGTATTTTCAATTGTACATGCTAATTAGCTCAAATATGCTATGGATGTTTAGCTTCATTCAGGATATCAGCATATTTCTGTATGTTTTCTCAAGGTTATCTGTATATTTGCAATTGTGATGATGATTTTACTGTAATTAAACAAGTTGTGTTAAATGATTTCTAATCTTTACTAAAATTGAATGAATCTTCAGCTATTGATTCATATACATTCCAGATATAGTCATGAAGAGAAGGAAATCAAACCATAGGTTCGCCAGGATGTTCCACAGTTAAGTATGGTTGATGAAAACTTTGATGGAAAAGGAATGAAGACAACATGCACAACATGAATTGCACTCCAAGGGATGCATCAAATCAAAGTACAAGTCAATAATTCATCCACAGATTACTCAAAGTATACGATTGCATGTAATCTAAATCTTCTTCTTCATTAAGTATGCAATAGATATGTATATTTACAATCAGCTTTGAGAATTAGTCTTGAGAGGCTTAAACAATCTAATCTCAATTAAGTTTCAAATAATCTTACAATGTGCATGTAATATCCCTTGCTAGTTCTGACCTCAAAATGTTGATTAGAGGCTCAAGGAATATCGTCAAACACTTTGTATGCAAAGTATGTTCTTGCTATTTTTGAGTTTCAGTTTGCTTTGCTTGATGAAATTGGAAGATAAGATAATGCAAAAGCCTTGAAATAAATGCTAAATGACTAAACTACAAGTATAGCATGAAATGCAAGTGTCTTAGCATTTTCCAAATGCAATAGATGACTAATGCAAGTGTAAATCAACTCCTACAGCCAATTGACATTTTGTCAAACACTTGGCATGCATACTATTATGCTAATCATGATGGATATTAATATGCACATTACATCAAATAGATGGCCTACAACTTATCACTCCTTTATTGAGATATATTGTCTAATACAATGCTGATATGAATGGCCAAGACTCTTGGCTCTACAATTTTTATGCAACTCCTAAAATGACAATATGAAACAATGTTGATATAAAGACGCTAACTCATGAAAGAACCTGAAAATGTAAGTTGCTGTGAATCGATGACGAAGATGAAGGAATGGCAGCCTCAAAACAGCTCATAAACATCCCTCTCAAGCCCCAATCGTGCCTCTCAAGTGTAGCACCCAGCATTCTCATCAACCAAGGAAATGAGTCCCTTCCAAACCCAAATTGAAACCCTCTCCTAGCTGCCCCGTACTGTAGCGTTACTGTTCACGGCACTGTAGCAACACTGCAGCGTACTGTAGCAAAACACTGTAGCGCGCACTGTAGCAAATCACTGTAGCGCGCACTGTAGCGTCACTGTAGCGATACTGTAGCAAATCACTGTAGCAAAAACACTGTAGCGTACTGTAGCAAACACTGTAGCAGCCAATAGAAAAACTTCTGATATGCAAATTGATACCTCCAAACCCCCTGTTAACACTACAGATTTAAGCACAAATGAAAGGACTGAAGTATCCTTTCCAATTTGCAACCCTTCGGAGGATATTTCACCACCTCAGTTATGCTAATCTATGGGAGTTTCCGTTCCCAAAGACCAAATATGCAGAAACCCTTGGCTCCACAAAACTCATCAAATGCAAATGTCAATAATCGGATGCCTGGAAGCTTGCCTTGCCCCTTCTTTTATACTTTTTCAATCCCACTTCAAGAAGCTTCTAGAAAAATAATATTATTTTATTTTAGTGACTTTATGTAATAATATTTATTTAAGTCACTTTATTAAATTAATTAAATATAAGGTCACTTTATAATATTTATTTATTTAATAACCTTACAAATAATTAATTTAATTATTATCTCCCTTATTTTTCCCATCCAACTGAATCCAGGAAACCAACCATCGACTAGGTGACTGCCTCAAGAAGACCCCCTAACCATGTGCATTAGCCTACGAGGGTCAGGAATAGGCTAAACCATCCGCAAACAACATCAGCTAAAAAGGGGACATTACAGTCCGCCCTCCTTGAAATTGCTTGTCCCCAAGCAATCTTAGCTACAAAGACAATTCTCCCCACCTGGATCCCAAGGGAGGATCTGTGTAATGTCCCTGCTGTCACCAAAGAGCGCCTGTAACACCAGCACTAGCACAACTGACTGAATCTGCTGAATTAAATCAACACCAATGCCAGATGTTGCAAGAGCATAAGCATTAAGTAGAAGCAACTCTGAATACTAACAATGTTTGCTTCCCATAACTGTGCAAGCTAAGCTGTCATACACACTATCTAGCATATATGCAACTAAGCTATGCGTCTGAAACAGATCATGTACATAAAGATCAAAAGTGCAACTGCAAGTAATCACCCTCATATACATGCTGCAAAACTCAACAGTGAACCCTGATGCACACAAAGGATTCCTCAACATACTGGAGAGTATCCCACAACTAATGCCCGGATCCCAAATGAATCTATAAGGAACTGCATCAGAATCTCGCTGAAAACAACTGCAGCCATAGAACCTGCCAAAACTCAGCAAACTGTGCAAGTCTATAGCTGAAATACACATATCACTTCTAATGTCAATCCCTGGGTCCCAGTGCCAAACTGGAAGTCCGTCACAAAGCGCACCTATTGACTTCCACTGTACCATTCTACATAAACCACTGACATAGCACCAAGAGTGGTAGAACACCTCATCAGGACCAAAATAGAGTGATGAATCAAACACGTCACCACCAGGATCCCAAAACAGAATCAATAATCCACTACCAATGACAACTAGTGGCACCTGCTGCACCATACTGTAAGCAACTGAATCACTAATCTGCCAAGAGGCTGCTCCCTGATACTGAGACCTATGGGTTATGGACCCAAACAACTGTCGGAAAAGATGAGTATCTCCTAACTCATCTGCAAATGTTGGCGTCCCCACAATACTCCAATTGCCAAAGCTGGAAGAAGAGTGCTCCTGACACCAACTCATAAAGCCAGTTGCACTAATCAATGCAAATGTGGAGGGTTGATCCCTCTCAGCATCAACGGAAGTGGATATCTGTGCCCCTTCCCTCACGAGTGCACCATACAACTGCCTAGCAAGCATGAAAGCACAACCTCTATCCTTTGCCCAATTCCTATGGACGTTGTGACTAACCAAGCCATCATACCTACTATCCCCATAATCATTCTGTAACCATGTATCCGTGTGAAATCTCTGTGACATAGAAGTAGCAAACCTTGTCGGATACATAATAGCACGATGGATAACTGACTGCTGTCCCTGCAAGTCATCATGAGAAGACTCTGCTCCAATCCCCTTTTGTCTTCTCTCTAACTGAACTACCCAAAGATGATCCTCAATTAGTTTGTGCATCCTGTCATGATGAGATAATGCTGCAATAATCTCATCCTCCTTCACTGTCAACTGAGTCTCCAAGTTATGAACGACTTCTGCCTCACATGAAGAAACTTCAATCTGTTCTTGTTTCCTCATGTTGGGAATCTTTACCAAGTCCTTCAATTGACCAAACTTATCAACCTCATCATCATCATTAGAATAAAGTGTATTTTCAGATTCATCCTTCATTTGAATAAAGAGTCTTCTAATGTTATCTATCCTTTCTTGTCTTGCTATGTTGATGAGATTGATCTTTTCTTTCACTTTTTGAAGATGTTGTCTTGCATTGGCAGCCACTAATCTAGCCTCTTTGGCTTTTTGCAACCATTCTTCATTAATCTTTTTGGACTTCTTTACCTCTTCGATGCCAAAATATACAAAATTAGTCCTCTTATCCTTGATATCTTCATGTCTACCAAATGGTGTAGGGCTGCCATCAATGGGTGATATCACATCATTGGCTTTCTCATGATCACAAGCTCCTATCTCACAAGAATGATGGGACATAATGCTACTGTCCTCAAACAAATCAGTGATGACATCATGCCATTGTAAAATGTCTTCTTCATCATGTGTATTCAAAACACTAGTGGCTGCTCCACTAAGCAAAGGATCAACTTTCACATCCACCTTAATATCTTGGACCTTCAATGGACTTTCATATGTACGAATAACATTCATGGAAGCACCATCTAATTCTTTACCGCGATAGGATGAAGCAATGCTAGACTCACCTAATGAAGCATCACAAGAAACCTTATCTTCATGTAGCTGCTCTAATGTAACTGGTTTGTCTTCACCCATCACTTGCTCTTCTTTTCCCTCATTTCCTTGTCCCTCAATCACATGCACAACACAAGATTCTTGCCCATCCAAAGAGGCTGTAATAGAAGAATGATTTTCTGATTTCTTTGGTGAAGCATGAGCCAAACTCAACTCCACATTCAACTCCTCAATCTGATTTTCCACCATAAGGAGAGCTATTTGAGAGTTTTCCAAAGATTTTCTAGTCTTCACTAGCTCCGTGGTGAGTTGATCAACCTCTTCCTCTTTTCTCTTCAATGCATCTGAATATATGACACCCAATTCAAGTAGGTGATCTCTATTGGAAAGAAGAGTTAAATAGTTATTTTTCATAATCTCCATGGCTGTCTTAAATGCTTGCAAATCAGAGATTGATGAAGCCTCTTCAACACCTCTATGTCTCCCCTCTAGTTGGACCTTCCATAGATGAATTTCCACCATCTTGTGGGAATGATCAAAATGGGACAGCGCTGTAACAATCTTATCTTCACCAACCTTTAGTTGGTTCTCCAATTCAGACTTAGGGACCAAGGAAAATTCATTAGTTGAAGTTGTGGGCTGCCAATGGAGAGCTTGACTCTCATCAAAATATTCTTCTAAAGTGTCCTCATGCTGGTTTGGAACTAGAACAGCAGTAGTTCCCAACCCAAACTCCTCATCATCCCTCCAAAAAATAGACTCAATGGATGATGAATCACTAACCTCATGCAAAGAGGTAAGATCACTCTTAGGACTATTGAAAGAGTCCCCAATCATAACCTCCATGTCACCAACTAGGAGACTCATGCAACCCTGTCCTGTAGGATCCACTGTTTCTTCCTCTCTACCTTCTATAACATCAACTGGGTGAAGATCAACTGAAATAGACCCGAGCTCAATACTACTAGTCCACACTTCACCTGTTACTTTTCTCGCTAAATTTTCGTGAGTGCATTTAACATTAGCCCCAAAGGAATCATTAAAATAATCCATACCATTGCTATCCTCCTGAAGAGAAGATGGAACCTGTAACCCAAAAGAAGGCATCTCCTGCTCATCACCTTTGTCCATTCTGTTCTCCATAGGATCAGCTGAATGCTAGTCACTAACTGCTGAAAATTTATTGTAGAGGTTTCTAGATACTTCACCTATAGAGACCTTTTGTTCCTCCTTTTTGTTTTGTGATGTACACCCCTTAAAAATGGATGACATAAACCGAGCTGCTTTGTCTATGTTTGTAGGGTGTGAAAATAATTCATTCATCCTCTTCTGGTTTTCATCCAGCTTATTCAAACTTTGTTTAAGCTTCTTCATATTCTTGTCCCATTGCTTCTGAGTACTTGAAGTAACCATGATTAACTAGCTGATTCAATGTGCAATCTACCCAACAGGATGGCAGGACAAAAGCTCTGATACCACTGTAATATCCCTTGCTAGTTCTGACCTCAAAATGCTGATTAGAGGCTCAAGGAATATCGTCAAACACTTTGTATGCAAAGTATGTTCTTGCTGTTTTTGAGTTTCAGTTTGCTTTGCTTGATGAAATTGGAAGATAAGATAATGCAAAAGCCTTGAAATAAATGCTAAATGACTAAACTACAAGTATAGCATGAAATGCAAGTGTCTTAGCATTTTCCAAATGCAATAGATGACTAATGCAAGTGTAAATCAACTCCTACAGCCAATTGACATTTTGTCAAACACTTGGCATGCATACTATTATGCTAATCATGATGGATATTAATATGCACATTACATCAAATAGATGGCCTACAACTTATCACTCCTTTATTGAGATATATTGTCTAATACAATGCTGATATGAATGGCCAAGACTCTTGGCTCTACAATTTTTATGCAACTCCTAAAATGACAATATGAAACAATGTTGATATAAAGACGCTAACTCATGAAAGAACCTGGAAATGTAAGTTGCTGTGAATCGATGACGAAGATGAAGGAATGGCAGCCTCAAAACAGCTCATAAACATCCCTCTCAAGCCCCAATCGTGCCTCTCAAGTGTAGCACCCAGCGTTCTCATCAACCAAGGAAATGAGTCCCTTCCAAACCCAAATTGAAACCCTCTCCTAGCTGCCCCGTACTGTAGCGTTACTGTTCACGGCACTGTAGCAACACTGCAGCGTACTGTAGCAAAACACTGTAGCGCGCACTGTAGCAAATCACTGTAGCGCGCACTGTAGCGTCACTGTAGCGCTACTGTAGCAAATCACTGTAGCAAAAACACTGTAGCGTACTGTAGCAAACACTGTAGCAGCCAATAGAAAAACTTCTGATATGCAAATTGATACCTCCAAACCCCCTGTTAACACTACAGATTTAAGCACAAATGAAAGGACTGAAGTATCCTTTCCAATTTGCAACCCTTCGGAGGATATTTCACCACCTCAGTTATGCTAATCTATGGGAGTTTCCGTTCCCAAAGACCAAATATGCAGAAACCCTTGGCTCCACAAAACTCATCAAATGCAAATGTCAATAATCGGATGCCTGGAAGCTTGCCTTGCCCCTTCTTTTATACTTTTTCAATCCCACTTCAAGAAGCTTCTAGAAAAATAATATTATTTTATTTTAGTGACTTTATGTAATAATATTTATTTAAGTCACTTTATTAAATTAATTAAATATAAGGTCACTTTATAATATTTATTTATTTAATAACCTTACAAATAATTAATTTAATTATTATCTCCCTTATTTTTCCCATCCAACTGAATCCAGGAAACCAACCATCGACTAGGTGACTACCTCAAGAAGACCCCCTAACCATGTGCATTAGCCTACGAGGGTCAGGAATAGGCTAAACCATCCGCAAACAACATCAGCTAAAAAGGGGACATTACAGTGCACTCCATCTCCTTTTATAGGACAAAGAGAGGAGACGGTTATAAAAGATCCAATGATCAAGATTTGTTTATCAAAATAAATGGTCCATATCATCTTTGACTTGGTTAACAAATGTCAAACGTGGCACAAGTTGCTAGCTGGCAACCATCTGGCGGGACTCGATCATTTATGTCGTATTATGCATATGACTCTGTCATGATGCCTCCTTACTCATTCCTCATCTTCTTCATCATCATATGGGTCATCTTCTATGTGTGTGTTGATGATCCCCCTAATGGGTTCATATGCCTGTATTATTCATTCAATCTCTCCCCTATCTTGAACCTTAGCTTTTACTATAGCATGCTCTTGGGAGTGGAATTGTGTCTGTAATGTAGACCATTTGTTCTTTCTACTATTTAACATTTCATCATATCCTTCCACCTTTGCTTTCATCCTCATGGCTTTATTGACTATATCTTCTGTCAAATGGTGGAGAGGGTCATCTGATGCCTTCTTAAAATTATTTTGGAAAGCCTCAATTGTAAAATCAACATCTTGATTTTCTATCTTCCCTTTTCCTTTATCTTCAAGAGCTTCCAATATGTTTACTTCCTCAGACATGAGGTGATGCAACTTTACACTGATATCCCTAAGCTTGGTTTTGCATCTCTTCAGGATATCACTTTCAAATTGAGTATCCTCATACAAAATACCCAATAGTTGTGAAGTATTATTGTCTAATACCTTATTGTATATGAGTACCTTCATATCTATGTGCTTCATTTCAGCCAGAACACCTAGATCTTTCTCTAATTTGAGTGATCTCTGTCCAACCTCCTTTTGCAACTTATCCACTTTGCTCCTCAATGTGCCGAGGAAATTCCAATTGGTGAGGGAGATCTTTATTACATTTTTGCTTCAGAAATGAACTAAATAAACCAATTATCTACAACATGAGCCTTATGCTTCATGATATCCAACCCTATTACCTTTTCCTGAGACATAATGGTCAAAGGGGTAGTTGTGTTGACTGACATGTGATTAGGGTCAATTAATCCCTTTATGAATGTATGCAGTTGGGCAATGTGCTCCTTGTGTGTTTTATTTTTGTCCTCCCTTTTCACATTCTTCAATAAAGAATCAATAATATCTTTGGCCTCTTGACCTTCTTGCTCTTCAGTAGCAAAGCCTAAATCAACATTAGTTATCTTAAATTCATCAATAGTTATCTCTCCTTTTGCCTTATCTTCTATAGGCAAAGCTACTTAGGTTGTTCTCCTACCTGTGGTAGGATCTCTTTTGATTGTATAAGTGGCCCTTTCCATTATCTTTATCTTAACCATGTGAGCTGAAAATAATGTAGAAATATCAAATTCAGGTACATCACTGACCTGAGGTGGGTTCACCTCCTGCCATAGCCAATATGGTATATCATTTGTAGAACCTTGTTGGTTTGTATGCTCAATGTAAGCATCATGAGATCCTACATTTTGTTCCACTCTATGTGGTGAAGGTTCTTCTCTTTATTTATTTTGAACTTCTTCATGATAGACCTCATCTTGTGCAGGGGATTCTTGTTGCACTTTCACTTTTTTTTTTGCATATTTTGTGGTGCTTGATCCCCATGAGGAGTTTCAACACCCTGTTCTAATGTATCTGGATGATCACCTTGATCATTCTTATTCACATTTTCTTCTTTTTTCTTTGATTATCACCCTGTTGAGGACCTTGTTCTTCATCCATTGATGTGTCCACTATAATATACTCAACTTTATTCATTCCTTCATTTGTTCCCCTATTAGGTGCTGGCTCATTGTCCTGACCACCATTCTGATCAGGCATCTCCTCATCCTCCATATGTACATTGGCTTCTAATTTATCCTGTTTTGGAGGCACATCTTTATCTTCATTTTGATCCTCATCACCCTGATAGGTCAAATCTATTGCTTCGAGGCTAGTGACTTGATCAACCAATCTTGTCAATCTTATTTGTTGTGCCATCACCTTAGGATTACCTTCATCTATTTCCTTTGTTTCGGCCTCCTTTTGCCCCATGCGAGTGCCATGAGGGTCATCTTAGTATTCTTCACTATTGTCTCCATAGAATGACAAGAAACATAATTTACAACATCATCATTAGATAGACTAACCATGTCATCTAATGGAAAGGGTTGATCATCCCTTACACTATGCATCTCTTTTCTTTGTTCTTCTGCCATCTCGGACTTGAATTTTAAGATGTCAAGGATGGGGACTTCATGCTACAAATTCTTCAAAATGCCTTTACCCCCTGCTCCTCTTAACAAGATGGGATTTATATCCACTACCCCTCTCATAACATATGTTTGTTTCTTCTGAGGTGGCTCTTGGGTTTTCTTCTTTTTCCTCCTTATCAGGAGATCATCATCTAAGCTCTCTTCCTCCTCAATATGCACATTAACAGGGGTAGGCGATGCAACAGTTTTATTTTGTTTTGTAGGTACCAGAGGTGATGCTGTAGTAGATGTAAAAGCTACATCTTCCTTTTGTTGAGGCTGACAAATGACTGCCACTCCGATAGCTTGGCTTCCTTTCTTACCTTTACTTTGTTGCCTCTCTCCTTTTGACTGCCACTTTTCCTTGAGAAAGTCATCATGTTCCTCATCTGATAATTCATGTCTTTTTCTTTTGTTATCAACGATGAGTGCCAATCCTTTCTTCTTCAATTTGGTGACTTCACTCTCTACATACTCTTTTGGCAATTATATGACCTTTTGCGTTATCTAATCCAAGGAAGTCACCTCTGGTTGATTCCACTCTGGGGCTGATATTGTTTCATTGTATACTTTATTGTCCTCATATTCTTGGAACATGACCTTACCATCATCTTCATGTAATTGAGCAGGCACCGGCATGCAATCTAATGTGTGTATCCAATTCAAAGTAAGCCTCTAGTAACCTATCCTTCTTACTTCTACCTCATCATCACAGTCAGCCTAGTAATATTCAATGTGCTTCTAATGCATAGGCTTCTTATGCAATGCATGCATGCTATCATAGGGGTCATATGGCCTAGACAGTGAGAAGGGTTATGGGTGCATCAACTTTAACCCTCCAATTACATCCTTTACACTCTATATAGGGACACATATACCACTTGATTATAATTAGAAACAAAACATTAGGTATCTTTCCCTTCTCAATATAAGCTTCCATTGAAGGCAATATCTACCTGGCTAGCTCCATCAGGATGACCTTATCATTAGGGTATCTTGGTAACATAAGAGGTTGCTCATTGAAACCTTCTATTCTTATGTACGAAAAGGTAGGGAACTAGATGAACCAAGCCCCATGTCTATATATTACTGCCTAAGCCTCTACGCTTAGCCTCTTTGTTCTATCTTCCTCCATAGTCCTGACAAGGTGCATGGAGAATGAAACATTCACTCTCTAATAATGTTGGAGAGATTCTCTATACTTTAGTTGTGGGTAATGATCCCAAATGTTTACAAAACTAGGGTTATTTCCAACCTTGCCTACTGTTTGTAGTCCATCAAATGTGCCTTTGAATGCACAGGTGTATACCACATAGGAGGTCATATGGAACATATTACTTCTTCCTCCTAACTTCCTCATCCCCTCATCTAGGCTGTCACTTATGATATTTCCCCATTGGGGTTTCTTCTCAGTACCTTCTACCATCCTGATGATGCCATACATCCAATTCTCGAAGGACCCACCATTTGGTTTTCCTGTCATCCTGTTGAGCATCACATCATATATTGATACTCTAGAGCAAAATCAAACTTATGGAGATGCACAGGCAACTTGGCGGAGGCCTTATATGTGATATCATGAGCCCTCCATTGGTACATGACCCTTTTGGCTTATTTTTCTTTGCTATTATATTCTTTTTCCAATTTTCCCAAGTTTAATCGAACCACATTAGGTCCTTTAGGTAGATTGAAGGCTGCATTAATGCCTGCAATTGAAAATTCTGCATAAACTCTACCATGTTTCTCTACCCTTCTGGCATTCTCAATATAATTCCGTGTGCACTCTACTACCAATTCAGTGGCCTCCATTGCATAAGGAAATCCCCTTGCGTTCCACATTCCTGAACTGTAGATGCTTATGAGTAGGGGATTCCTACCTCCTTTCTCTAATTTCATTGTCCATACATCGATGTATGTGTTTCCAGAATGTGTATCATTTCTCTGTCTGTATTTGAAGGATACCCCCTTAGGCTTTATGTGCATAGGTTTCAAGAATTCAGTGTATGACCTGTTCTTCCAGGTTGCCATTGAATCATGCAATGAAACATTTATATATCTTACCCTAACGTGTTGTGTGTAGTTGTGGATTCAGTGATCACATAAATTTCATGGTGATAATTCTTTCATTCTGATATATTCTATGCATCATCATATCAATTTACTCTAGTAAAACCATTTTTACCTATTCATTCACCATAAATGACAAAAGGAGGGTATTATCGTTACATACATGATATTTGTTAACCTTTTACTGTGTAAGTGATGTCTGGAGATGCACGTTTGCTTTGCAATTACCGTTTTCAGTTTTTTCTAAATGTGTATCCCGTTTTATTAAGCTCGCAAGTTGCAGTAATGTCACCTTAGTCTCGCAGGGGCTCTGTAATTATTTGTTTAAACATTTGGTAAAATCAAAATAAGCTCAAACTCTTACTTCAATTGAGCACAATGGTGAATTAGGGTGTGTTTAGTGTTCTCCCATTAATATCTATTGATCGACACCTAAGGCTTGAAGATATTGACAAGTGGCGGGCGTTTATTTAAAATTTTGAAGGCTCGACCTACCGTTGAAATGGCATTTAATGCGGGGGTGATATTCACGGAGATCAGGGATATTAGTAAATATGACTAATATCCAGATGATGAGGATGATGTCATCACGAGGATAGTCAATTGTTGACTGACAACTAAATTCAGGTCACTATACCTTTGTTAATAATCATGATAACATGTATCGATATGATCAGGTCGATCTGCCACATGGCATCATTTTATTGGTTACTGAAAATCCCCTATCACAGGTCTCAAGGGTTAATATAAGGGATATTAGGAAATATCTGGATACTCAAAACTACGAAATATCACCCTATTTTGGGATGTGAGGATGATGTCAGCATCTCTTATAAGGCTTCAAATTGGTCGAGGAGTTGACGTCATCGTCATATTAACTAAGATTAGGGATGTTAAGAAATATGACCCTCTTGGATTCGGGTCATGATGACATCATCATCCTATTGGATTCTTTATAAAGTGGAATAGGATGACATCATCATCATGTTACCGAAAGTTAGGGATATTATGAAATATGATGGATATTTGGAAGATGACCCTTCGGGAATATTTGAGGGTGCTTGATGAGTAATTATTCTCTCAAATTTAAATTTCACGTTTGCATATCAAAGGTCATGTGGATATCAGGTTGTCTTTATTAAAACATAGATTAGGGACATTAGCGAATGTGACTGATATTAGAAAATGTGACCCTCTGGGAATATCAGGTTTGACAAAACTTTGACTAAGCATAACTTTCTATTCCTAGGGAATTTTAGGGTGATCCAAAAGGCAAATCTTCTTGGAATTTTACATTCTTCCATATTATGAGGTTTATGATGGTAGAAACTAACTTTAACATTTGACCCCCTCTTATGAAGCATATGCATGTGTTGGGGTGATATACTATTGTTTCATCTAACTTTTACCAAACCGCCCAAAACAAAGAAAGCAAAGAACAGGCAGAAGCAACAAGAAATTTGGGTCCCTATTTTGCTAAGGCCAAATGGGGTGTGTTGTGTAACCAAACAACAAGGGTGACTTCCATATCATAGAAAAAAAGATAGAAACCTTAGATTGATCTGCAATCTTGTCACTTAGGCATTTTAAGCCAAGCTGAACCACCTAAGATGACCCCAATTAAGAAAAATTAAACCCCATTTTAACAATAGAGCATATTGAATACTGTTCAAAAAGGGATGAGCATTAGGCAAATGGGGAAAAATGAGAGGACAAATAAAAGGATAAAATGGGGGGGTTACCTGGAGGGGCCAATCGACATGCAAGAGCAACTCGGTGGAGTGCTCAGGAAGGAGAGCCAACAAGTTATTAAGCACATTTTGTGATTACGTAGGTAGCATTCTTCACATTAGATCCATCACTGCCTCCATTAGAACCCTTGACCTCTGATTTCAATTGAAAAACCCTTTTCAGAGCATAACTCTACCTCACCATATTTCAAAAACACTTCTCTGTCACACGATGATACAAGGGTTTCTTTTGTTTGAATTATTTTTCATCAAAAAAATTTCCCTCTCTAAATTTCCCTCTCTTTCCAATTAGAAATATTTTTTTAATTACCCACTTTAATATCATATTGTCTAATTTTTATTTGTGTGACTAATTATTTAGTCATTTTTGTTTTTGTGACTAATTATTTAGTTGTGTTTTTTACCCGATGATCAAATTAGTCATTTATTTAGTCATTTATAGTTGTGTTGCAAAAAATTAGTAGAATTTAGTCATTTTTAGTTGTCGTGACTAAAATTTTTAGTCATGTAGTCATTTATTTACCAAATTCTACTAGTGTTAGCGTCTACTTTATCAAAGTCTTTCAGATCTAATTGAGCAGTCTTCTCTGTTTTATCAGCTTTAAAAGAAGTCTCCACTACTTGTGCCAAACTCTCTTATTTCAAAAGCAGTTAGGGTGCCAAGCAACTGTTCTTTGGTAAACTGATTCAAATTTTGTAGTTCTTCAATACAAGATACCTTATGACTGTAAGATTTAGGAAGAGTTCTAAGTACCTTCAATATTACTTCTTGATCATCTATTTTTCCACCAAGTCTTTTGATGCCATTGACAACTTCATCTATCTTCTGTAAGTAGCTTGTAATTTATTTGTATTTGGACATACGCATGGTCTCATAAGTGAGCTTCAAATTCTACATTTTATCTCGTTTAACCTTCTCATCTCCTTCATAAACACTTTCCAATCTTTTCCAAATCTCATTAGTGGTTTTCAAATCCACAACTTTCACCAATTCAAGATTAGTAAGCCCACTTAAGACAACATGTTTTGTCGTGCCATCTATTTCAGCAGCTTTGATTTCATCTTTAGTACTTACACCTTTCTCAGGTATAGTGTAATTAGACTTGACACATTTCCAAACCTCATAACCAAGAGAAATTAGATAGGATTGCATCCTTACCTTCCAGAGTACATAGTCTAAACCATCAAACAAGGGAGCATCTTTCTTGTGCGCCATCCCAGATCTACCTCAAATTGTTAAGCTTGCCTCAAATGAACTTGGCCTTGATTCCAATTGTTGAATGCACAAGACAACTGAGAGGGGGGTGAATCATTTGTATCAAAAATTCCAAACCCTCATAAACATAATCACATCAACATCAGTTCACTTAAACCCTTAATTTGTTATGAAGATTAAACATGAAAGCAAATAATAGAAACTCAATCACACTAACACCATGCACAAGAGAACACCTAATTTTTATGTGGAAAACCCTCAAAGGGAAAACCACAGTGAGGATTAGCTCACAATATAAAGTAATAACAATACCAAATTACAAGAGGCTCACTGCCATAGGGTTCACTGCTAAGGACTCACTATCTAGAAGAAGAAGAAAGAAGAAATGGCTCACTACCAAGAATGAACTAATAAAATTACATCTGACACATGCATAGGTTCAGTTCCAATGAAGCACAACAAACATTCCCTTCATAGTTGTACCGAAAGATGATAGGCTCCTTCTACTCACTGCATCCAAATGCCTAACACATGAAAGTTCTCACTACCTTATTCAACTTCACATCAAATTCACATTCCCTCACAATTCACCCACATATGCATGAACCCTTGACACTTATTTATACCATCATGAACCTTGAAATCAATCTCCAAGGTTGGAAACAAAATCTTTAATCCTTGAAACATTCTCTAAGGTTGGAAAGCACACAATATTTGAATTAGGTCTGGACCTAAACATTCCACAGCACAAGGAAATGAAGGAAAACCACTTTAAGCCTTAGCTTAGACCTAGAAACATCTTCACATGCTTCAACACACTTCCACAATCCATAAAGCACATCCACAATTACTGTTAATACCCAAATCGGCCAAACTTGTCTAAACATCAAGAACACTTAGGCACACGCTTCCAAGAACACAACCATAACTTGTGGACCAAGCACAAGTGATGCAGGAGCATCTAGTGGTGTAAGGGCAATCCTGCAGCATCCAAACAAAAGATGATGTTTCAAAATCATTGATGTTGTTTCCATTTCTTTTCAAAATTAGTATTTCTGGTTCCATAATCACTTGAATAATGATGTAGAACTTTCAGTTTTTCCAAACTGCTAAAAATAGCAAACTGCTATTTTTGGAAAGTTTACATTTGGGCACGGATTGAAGAAAAAAATTATAGGAAGATTCATAAATGTAAAATAAGACCTTTGGCAAAGGAATCATGCAAAGATCATTTGTGAACTGAAAGTTATTAAAGTTTTCATTTCCTAAAAAACACGCAAAAATTATTTAAATTCAGGTTTGAGGCACTAAATGGTCATGTAGAGGTTTGAGGCAAAGAAAGATCTTAGCATGTAGAGCACTTCACAAGCTTTCCAATGCTTCAAATGGTGCATCAATCGGACACCCGGATCAAAAGTTATGGCTCCCAGAAGTTGACCTATTTTTGGAGGGAGATGCAAAAATCAAAATTTGACTATTGGCCGCCAAAAGGGGCTATTTATGACCATTTTTGGAAACCCTTGGGCATAGTAGAGATAATGGGGAAAGTGTAGAGTCCAAAAAAATGTGGGAAAATAGAAACCCTAGCTGATTTGGGTTTACAGAAGGCTGAAGATTCTAGAGTCTTGAGATAGGAAGTTGTAATGTGTTGTAGCCTATGGAGGATTCATCCTCTGATTGTATTTGAGCTTCTGTAATGTAATGAGTTGTCCAAATCAATAAAAGAACATTATATTTTTTGTGCACGATTTTTGTTGTTGTGTGTTTTAAGATTTACCCCCTTCATCAAGTGGTATCAGAGCAAGGGTTTTTGAGTGTGTAGACAGATATCCAACCATGAGGTAGTTTGCATTAGGACCTGAGGTTGTGGGTTTGCTACAGAGATCAAGATGCCTCCACAAAGAAACCATGTTGGAAGAAATTCTTTGATGGAAGAGGGTTTTAGAGCCCTACAAAAGTAGATCGATGCATTGCAAGAGGAGCTAAGAAGAGGGTTTGAGCCGAGAACAAGAGAAGAAAGTGAGGATGAGGCTGAAGAAGAGCTATCTGAGGAAGAACAAGAAGCTGTAGGAGATCCTGTAGAAGTTAGGTTGTTGAGGGCCATTTTGAAGATCAGAAAGAGGCCTAGGATCGAAGTTTGTACCTATTCTAGATATTTGAATCCGGAATAGCTTATTGATTGGATCAATGATATGGAGGGATTTTTTGAGTATGAAGATGTGGACTGAGAATGGGTCAAGTTTGTAAAAACAAAGTTGAAGGGCCAGGCCAGTATTTGGTGGAAGGAGGTCAATTTGGAGAGAATTAGAAGAGGAAAAGGAAAGACTACCAAATGGGATCGGATGGTGGACAAACTAAAGAAGCAGTTCATTCTTGTGGACTATGAGATGGAGTTACTAAAGAAGTTGCAAGGATTGAAGCAAGGTAACAAGTCTGTTAAGGAGTATATAGAAGAGTTTTATAAGATTACTTTCAAGACAGGTCATGCAAAGGCCAATAAGGAGAAGGTATCCTGTTGCATTAATGGGTTGAGGTCAAGTATTCAAGAAAAGCTGAGCTTGGTCAGAATGACCACCATAGAAGATGTGTACTAGTTTTCCTTGAAGGTGGAAGAGAAGCTAAATAAAAGATTTGATAGAAAGCAAAGGGGAAGAGGTCAAGGTAGAAGGACTGGTGGAATATCCTATGGAGGCCATAATCAAGATCAAAAGAAAAGTGAAGAAGTTGGGACCAATTGAAATTAGAGATGAGATAATGCCTACCGCCCTCATGACCAAAACAATGGTGAGCAAAGAGGAAGAGGTAGAGGTAGACTTGGGCAAGGACCTAGAAGAGGAGGTTTTAGAGAAACCTATTTCCAATGTGGAGAAGAAGGGCATCGAGCATATGAGTGTCCACAACATCAAGGAAGGACAAATAGAAGACCTGAATGTAATGCACGAGTTGCACATGTAGATGAAGATGAACAGTCTAAGCGTTTTGAAGATGCTGAAAGGGGAGAAACCCTAGTTGTCAGAAGAACCTTGTTGAATGAGGAGAAAGAACCAAACCAGAGGAAGAGTTTATTCCACACAAGGTGCAAATGTGAAGGTAAGTGTTGTGATATCATTATTGATAGTGGAAGCACTGACAATCTTATTTCAAAGGAGATGGTTAATAAGTTGAAGTTGACAAAGAGAAAGCATCCACATCCATATCAGATTGCATGGTTACAGAAGGACCATAGAGCTTTGGTCAATGAATAGTGTCTAGTCAATTTAATATATTCAATTATTTATATCTAAATATAATGATTATTTTGTTGGTCTAACGTGTGATTTATATATATATGATTTAACTAATTTCTTATTATTTATTTTTCTATTAATTTGTGAGTTTATGCAATTCTTGAATGCAGTGCTACACTATCTAATATTTTTTTTTATTCTTATCTAAATTTAAGTATAATTTGTTTTCACTCTTGTTCTCCTTTGTTTTGTATATTTATTCAATCTTTTTTCAATTATTTATAATTTGGGCGATATTTTTTTTTTAATTTTAAAAAATTGTATATTTCTAGGCATTTTATATATTGATACTGATTCTTTTAGTTAATTTTAGAATTGTTTTTAGTTATTTTAATTTATTAATTTCCTTTTACTTATTTTGTTGGTTGAATCTATGATCTATATATATTTCTTATTATTTAATTTTCTATCGATTTATCTTTTTTCCTTTTTTGTCTCCAATTTCACTCATTTAATCTTACTTGCCTTGATTTATTTATTTTGTGGGTTCATGCATTTCTTGAATACATTTCTACACAATCAATCACATTTATTTATTTATTTCTATTTTTATTATAATTTTGTTTTCACTCTTGTTCTCCTTTGTTTGTATATTTTCTTTTTAATTTATGTTTTAGGACGTCTTGGGTATGTACTTGTTTGTCTATCTTTTGGGGTAGGAGTCTACTTCTTTGTTTGGTCTTCCTTGCAATCTTTTGGTTCCCGCACCAACCCCTCCACTATTTAGCATCCTGGCTCTACAAATTACCTTACTTCTCTCTTCCCTTGCTCTTTATTCTTCTGATGATGGATCATGGAGTATGATCTGAAATGTTGAGTTAAAAAACTCTCACACAGTTAAATCCTGAAGCACTAATATACATTCATTATAGACTGTGGAAATCTGATGTCTATCAGTGTCTAGTCAAGTTCAAGATTGGTGACTACCATGATGAGGTGTTGGGTGACATCATACCGATGGATGCATGTCATATGCTATTGGGGAGGTTGTGGTAGTATGATAGGTGTACTGTCCATGATGGCTATGCAAACACATATTCCCTGCCAAAGGATTGAGTTCATCATAAGTTGAAGCCCTTGAAGGAGGTGGAAGAAAAGGTATGTAGTACTGTCAAAATTCACTTGGTAGATGATAGGAAACTTTTGGAGGGTATGAAGCATGAGCATAATTGCTTTGCATTGATTCTTAAGATTAGTCAAGAGAAATGTGAAGATGTACCAACAGAAGTCTCAAATCTATTGGAAGAATTTCAAGATATTGTCTCTGATAATGTACCAGAAGGTTTACCACTGGTGAGGAAAATAAGTCATCAAATGGATTTGATACGAGGAGCTAGTTTGTCAAATAAGACAATCCATAGAATGACTCTTGTAGAGAATGAAGAGCTGAATAGACAAGTTCACAAGTTGTTAAGGAAGGGATTGATAAGAGAGAGCCTAAGTCCATGTGTGGTACCTGCAATACTAGCACCGAAGAAAGATGGAGAGTGGAGAATGTATATAGATTACCAAGCCATCAAAAAGATCATGATCAAGTATAGATTTCCATTTCCCAAAATGGATGACATAATGGATTGTATGAGTGGAGCCAAGTACTTCATGAAGATTGACCTGAAGAGTGGGTATCACCAGATCTAAATCAAAGAAGGGGATGAATGGAAGACAACCTTCAAGAGAAAGGAGGGTTTGTATGAATGGTTAGTCATGCCATTTGGGATAACCAATGCATCGATTGTTATTGTTTCTTTAGATGATATTTTGATTTTTAGTAAGACTTGGGATGAGCATCTGATCCATATCAGAAGAGTTTTAGAGAAGTTGGGGGAGGAGAAGTTGCTGATTAATTTGAAGAAATGTAGTTTTGCAAAGAAGGATTTGGTATACCTAGGATTTGTTTTGTCAAAGGAAGGTCTTAACATGGACCCAGAAAAACTAAGGGCTATCATTGAATGGCCTACGCCAAGGAGTGCTATAGAGGCACAATCTTTTCATGGTTTGGCAAGTTTTTATATAAAGTTTATCAAGAATTTTAGTAGCATTTGTGCACCCCTAACTAAGACAATGAGAGGGGATAGAAAAGAGTTTAGATGGACTACAGGAGCAACCAAGAGTTTTGATACATTGAAACAAAAAGTTATAGAGCAACCTGTTTTGGCACTTCCATATTTCAATAAGGTATTTCAGGTAGATTGTGATGCTAGTGGCAGTGCTATAAGTGTTGTTTTGAGTCAAGAAGGTAAGCCCATTGCCTATTTTAGTGAGAAGCTTAATGATGTGAAGAAAAAGTATTATGTTTATGATCAGGATTTTTATGCAATAGTTCAGGCTTTGAAGAAATGGAGACATTATTTGTTGCCAAAAGAGTTTATTTTATATACTGATCATTAGGCTTTACAATATCTTAATAGTCAAGGAAAATTGAACCAGAGGCACTTAAAATGGGTTGATTTTTTGCAGAGTTATACTTTTATTTTGAAGCATAGGAGTGGGAAGTCCAACAAAGTTGTAGATTCCTTGAGCAGAAGGCAAAATTTGTTGACAGAAATGAAGATAGAGGTTGTTGGGTTTGATGAACTCAAAAGTTTGTATTATGAAGATCCATATTTTACAAAGGCTTGGAAAGATGTTTTGGAACCTGTTACTTTGGACAGGACAAATTGGTTGAATTTCATAATCCAAGATGGCATGTTGTTTAGAGGAAGCTAGTTGTGCATTCCTGGGAGTTCCATGAGAGAGAACCTAATTCAGGAGAAGCATAGTGGGTGATTAGCTGGACACTTTCATTAGGATAAGACCATTGCTATTGTTGGTGAGAATTATTATTGGCCACAGTTGTAGCAAGATGTGAGGAAATTTGTGAAGAGTTGCAGAATGTATTAGATGGAAAAAGGAACAAGTTAGAATACAGGGCTATATCAGCCATTACCTATACCAGAGAGGCCATGGGATGATATTAGTATAGATTTTGTTCTTGGTTTACCAAGGACACAGAGAGGACATGATTATATTTTTGTGGTAGTGGAAAGATTCTCAAAGATGGCACATTTTATTCCTTGTAAGAAGACTAATGATGTTGTTCATATTGCAGAGTTATTTTTCAAGGAGGTGAGATTACATGGTCTATTTAAGAGCATAGTTTTAGATTGAGATACCAAGTTTGTTGGTTATTTCTGGAGGACATTGTAGAAGAAGTTGAAGATAGATTTGAAGTTTAGTTCTTCACACCATCCACAACCTAATGGATAGATGGAAGTGGTGAATAGGAGTTTGGGTAAGTGTTGATCATGATGTTACTCACAAACAAACATGAAATAAAAGTTACACAACAACCTTTATTTATCTTGAAAGATACAATGAATTCAAAGAATTCATGATCCCAAGTCTCTGTTGATTAGTTCATAATCTACTGACGTTACTCAGTGGTTGATGTGTGTTGTTGTTAATCATTCAGGGGCCTTACGTACTTTGATTGTTCCTACAAAGTTCTTCAATATTTCCTCCAAATATCATGTCCTTTATGCCTACTCTACATAAATCTCTAACAATTCTACCTCTACACTATGAATTTACTCAAATAATGTGCCTACAGGTTGATATTTGCAAGATTTCTACCATTATTTGTAATTCGTTGCATGATATTTTCAACACTACATGCATTTAGCTCAAATATGCTAATGATTTTTATTTATCTATGGGATGTCAGCATATTTAATGTTCTTCTTTTCATTTATCTGTGTATTATAGTTAAGGTGACATGGTGATTTCAATGAAATAAAGAAAAAGGAATGACAAAGATAGGGTTCAAAGAGTGAGATTCCCAAAATTACTTGACTGAGATCACTGATCCACATACATGTTCCGATACAGTAATGAAGAGAAGAAAACTAGAATCATACTTCACCAAGACATTCCACAAATCTGCATGATCCAGTACAAATCTTCAAAGGAAAAGTTGACAACAACATGTAAGAAAATGAAAGCACTTCTATTGAACACAACATTCACCATTACATATCTAGAAATCAACTTGAAGATTACGTAAAATTTACAATCAAGATGTAATCTAGAGCTTCATTTCCATCCAGTATGCTTTAGAACAAGTACATTTACAATGATCTGAAGAAAGAACCTTGACATTTCAACAATTCAGTCCTCATTAGTCTCGGTAATCTGATCTCCTATATGAAATTGGCTCGGTCAGATTTAAAATAATTGACCTCCTTCTCTCTTTTTTTTTCTCTCTTATTAAAAAAGACAAGTTCTAGCCCTTATATAGAACAAAGGCCAGAAAATGGTTACATTGATCTAATGATCAAGATCCTCTCATAACAATTAGCAGTCCAGATGAACAGTACATGCCTACCAGTTGGTAATCACACAGCTGGCATAGAATATTCTAGCATTTTGGACTTGATCCTTTCTCTAGCTGGCAAACAATGCATTTGATAATATCCTCCTCAGTTCAGGTTCATGTCACCCCTGTGTATGTAATTCGACAATGTTCAGCTACTTCACTCTACAACATACAGCCGAACTCCAAATAGCTCCAACATCCTACAACAAACAAACAAGAATTAAGCATCATTATTTAATAACTAGCAGAAAAATAAACATTAAAACTATATATGAAACGGGCTCTGAATATGCAAGGTTGGATATCAGGCAATGAACATTAAACATCTATGAACATCCGCATATCCAAATGCATATATGACATCAAGAATGGTCGAGTCAACCATCGCTGACCAAAAAACACATTATCGGGCCCTAAAACGGCTTCAAAATCTTCCTGCTTTGCTTTCTCACCTTTACGCATACTCAATTCCTTGTATATGTTACTTGTATAATTGTTTTTTGTATGCTCCTTTTGTATGTTGGGTATGTATATTATTAACATACAAAGACTTTTCAGTATTTAACTTTCTCTTCGCATCCGATTTGCATATAAAATTGTATGTATCTCCTTTTGTATATGTTATACAAATGTGGACTTCAAAAGGTGCATTAAACAAATTGGAATTTACCTTCGATTTTGGCTTTGTATCTTTACCCTTTGTATCTAAGATACATACAAACCATCATGCAATGACGGACCTCAACCTTTTATTGACAATGTTTTACCTTTGCATCGCATTCAAAAATGCATCTTTAACTTGTATCTTATCTTGTCTCTTGGCTTGTATCTTCTCTTTGTATATCAGCTTGTATCCTCTCTTTGTATATCGGCTTGTATCTTTTCTTTAGATACAAGGCCCAATACATACAAACGCCTTTGTATCACCCTTTCAGACTTATCTTTTTATAAACCATAGTTTTTTCACTTTTCGGCTCCCGACATGTATAAAAAGTGCCATGCATCTTTCGATATGCTTTAAGTCACGATGCATCACTTTAACCAAATCTTAATCTTTCCTGAATTCTGCCTTGTATGTACCTTGGAATGTATGTCCTGAAACATATACATGTACAAAGCACGAAACATACAACAATAAAACCAACTTTAATACTCTTTTCGGTGCCACGAAATGCATATGGGCTTTGTATATCGCAATGTATGTCTCCTCTTTTTCCAAACATACAAACATAAAATTCATTCAACGGACTTAACCGATTTTACATTTAAATTATGGACTCCGTCGGGTCTGACTTGTATGTAAGGATAAAGTGTTAGCAAATGCATACAAGTATAATGATTTAATAAACTTGACAACTCCCTTATGCGACTCATACAATGACACAACATACAAATGACTTCGTATATGCATCATACAAACCCTCCTATAGTGAATTTTACCAAAACACATATCTTGTAAAATATTGGGAATTTTAAAATGATTCAAAAAGCAACCCTTATTCATTTTTGACAAGGAATTCACCTGTATTCTACCCTAGTACTTAATGCTTTTTTCTTTATTTTCAACAAGGTTTGTATCTTTCACTCCCTTTTCCCTTTTACCACCAAGCAGACCCACACACACAAGCAAAAGCCACAACCACAGTAAGGGTCCTCATTTTTCTAAGGAGTAAAATGGGGCATGTTGTTAGCATCACAATAGTAAGCTACTACGATGCTTAATAGGAGATAAGCCCAAGGGATGGGATTTGATTTTACTACAGACAAAATTTTCTTACATCAATTTTGTCAATAGGAGTATAGGTAAATCACCATTCTAGATTGTATATGGAAGTAGTCCAAGAAATACTCTAGAGTTAAGGAAGATGTATAAAGGAGAAAAGACAAGTGCCGAGGTTGAAGACTTTGCAGAACATTTGAAGAATTTTCATGAAGAGGTGAGAAAACACATTAATAAGATGAATACTCAGTATAAGGCTAAGGTAGATCAGAAGAGGAGATATAATGAATTTCAGGTAGGAGATGAAGTCATGGTTCACTTGAGAAAAGAGAGGTTTCTAGTTGGAACATATAATAAGTTGAAAATGAAGAAATTTGGACCATGCAGAATTTTGAAGAAGCATGATTCAGGAAACACATATGAGGTAGAGCTGCCGAGTGGGATCAATATTTCCCCTATTTTCAACATTGTTGATTTATCAGAATATCATGAAGGTGGAATAGAGGATGGACCAACAGAAGAACAGTAGAGTATTCTGGCATCTACTTCAAAGGAAGAGATAGAAGAGATCTTGGATAGCCATGTGGGAAGGAGTACTTAGAATAGGCAATATGAAGAATATCTGGTGAAGTGGAAAGGAAGGCCTATTGAAGATTCTTCCTGGTTATCTAAGGCAGAAGTTGATTATTTGGGGTTTTCCTCAAACATCTGAGATGTGACAAGGTCACTTCTCAAAATTACCATGGGTGTCTGATGCAAGAGCATCCAGTGGTGTAAGGGCAATCTTGCATTACCCAAAAAAAAGATGATGTTTCAAAATCATTGATGTTGTTTCCATTTCTTTTCAAAATTAGTATTTCTGGTTCCATAATCGCTTGAATAATGATGTAGAACTTTCAGTTTTTCCAAATTGCTAAAAATAGCAAACTACTATTTTTGGAAAGTTTGCATTTGGGCACGGATTGAAGTGAAAATTTACAGGAAGCTTCATAAATGAAAAATAAGACCTTTTGCAAAGTAATCATGCAAAGATCATTTGTGAGCTGAAAGATATTAAAGTTTCTATTTTCTAAAAAAGTCTGAAAATTATTGAAATTCATGTTTGAGGTACTAAACAGTCTTGTACAGTCCCAAAAATAGCCAAACCTGACAAAGTTGGTTCTTAGCATGTAGAGCACTTTGTGACCTTTCCAACACTTCAAACGGTGTGTCAATTGAACA
This sequence comes from Cunninghamia lanceolata, assembly GCA_027924645.1. Lineage (NCBI taxonomy): Eukaryota > Viridiplantae > Streptophyta > Pinopsida > Cupressales > Cupressaceae > Cunninghamia > Cunninghamia lanceolata. The sequence continues at coordinate 2,411,064 of BSBN01000826.1, read as the reverse complement.
CCCAGATCAAAAGTTATGGCTCCCAGAAGTTGACCTATTTTTGGAGGGACATGCAAAATTCATAATTTGGCTATTGGCTGCCAAATGGGGCTATTTATGACCATTTTTGGGAACCCTTGGGGGGTAGTAGAGATAAGGTGGAAAGTGCAGAGTCCAAAAAAAGGTGATAAAATAGAAACCCTAGCTGATTTAGGGTTATAGAAGGCTGAAGATTCCAGAGTCTTGAGATAGGAAGTTGTAACGTGTTGTAGCCTATGGAGGATTCATCCTCTGATTGTATTTGAGCTTCTGTAATGTAATGAGTTGTCCAAATCAGTAAAAGAACATTCTATTTTCTATGTGAAGTTTCTATTGTTGTGTGTTTTATGATTTATCCCCTTCATCAACAATCCTTTAATACAATCTGGAAACATCCACAAACAACATGAAATCACCTGGGAGCCAACAAATCTCACTTGAAGATAGTTCACAGACTACTCATAACCAACACTGCCAAGCTCTGCTACTCAATAAAACTACTTTTTAGAGGACTAAATCATGAGTTCTTTAGATAGAACATAGATATGGATTTTATAAACACTCATCCAGAACCGTAAGACCAAAAACCAAACTGCAAAGAAATGTAGAGCAAAATACTTTCTCCCAGTCACACCACCAGACACAATCTTCAAACTGGTGAACATAACTCTCAAACCACAACATTTTGGAGCACCAAATTTTGGATTTAACAACTTCTATCACTCCTCTAAAACATATCCAAACCTTACCCTTCAGTCTTTAACATAGAAGAAATACGGAGCAAAAACTCAGATAGTACTCTGTAAGCCAGAATGCTTCTTCACAACATTGTCTTCAGTATAAATTAAATTTCCTCAAAAGCACTTGGAAATCCAACAACAGGAACAATATACAAACATCATCAGCATCTCTACAAGGCATTCAGATCATAGCAACTCAATCAAACATCAACATCAAAAGATATAGTTGACACCAATGACAACACAAACATGTTAACATCAGTGACAACAATGATTAGCACATGCTTGCAACAATTTGCATCATATCTGATATAAATTGCAGCCTTACATCATTACATAATCTTCATGCTTTATTTGTTAGAATTTTGTTGAAATTGTGCATTTTTCATATAACCTAGTCTTTGTAAACACTAGGGTTTGTGATGAAAATCTTGTTTCAGATTTTACTACTCTTTTAAACACTCTTTCAAATCTGATTTTGGACTATAGTGTTGCTGGATTGTATGTATTTGCATCTTACTTTTGTATTTTAGAACATTTGCATTAAAAAAAGCAAAAAAAAAATAAAGCATTTTAGGTCATAAACAATCATAGTTTTGCATCTATTTCCTTGCATATGTAGTAAAAATCTTTTGAAATCTAATCTTGCATTCATTTGAACACATACATACATTGCTCATTTAAAATTTTGACATCATTTTGCATGTTTTCTTGGAAACTTGCATCTTTTTAATTGCACATCATGTATTTCAACACTAAGGGTTGCATACACTTTATTTAAACAAATTTACAAACCACTCATATTACCTTGGTGTGTTGCATTATTTCATTCCACTCATTTGGTTTGTTGTTGACTCTTTGTGTCTTTTATGACTTGCTTCCCTCAAATAAGTGTTTAAAGGGTGAAATAATCACACATTACATGGCTCCTCATTGCAACAATAATGCTAGGGTTCCTCCTAGGCCTTATTTGAAAAGAAAGACTCCCGAACCTAAAATAACATTCACACCTCATGATAGAACAATTGGAGACATTGAAGGACCTCTTTACATCACAATGAAAGTAATGGAGATTCTTGTGTAAGGAACACTTAATATAGATCCTAATTGCATGACTAATGTGGCAACAAAAGAGTTCCTTTTTTCACATGAGTTGATACAAGAATCTTATGAACCTACAGATATAATGATTAAGGCACATATTGGAGATTTTATTCCTACTTATGGGAGGATATACTTATTGGTCACGGTACATAACAAAGCCATGGAATAATTATTTGATGTCATCCCTTCATTTGATCTCTTTGCATAAAATTAGGACATCCATGACTCAAGGCTATGAAGGTTGTCCCCTTAACAATTCACAAATGAATAAAATTCCCTTTACATGGACAAGTGCACACTATTCATCATAATACATGGCAACCCATGGTTGCTCAAAAGAACTTTACTTTTGATTACTTTTAGCCATGAGCTGATAGAGAACCTGAGCCACGAATAGATCAAATTTTCTTAGCATACAGATGATACAAAGCAAAACTACTATCTAGAGTGGTTGGGCCTCCTATTCAAGCAAGAGAAGAACAACCTACATTAGAAGAACTTCCTAGATCAAAAGGTAAGGGAATTTATGTTGAGGTTCCTCCTCCATCATCCTTATAAGGATCGGGAGGTACTCGTCAAGAACAAAGCACTTCATCAAAGAAAAATAGATTTGAATGAGCTTCCTCCTCTGAGATACGAAAACCTATGGAAAAACATGAGACTCCTTTTGGAGATATAAGCAATAAAACAAAAAGGAATAGATAAGAAAGAGAAAGGAGGAAGAGAAGACAAGCTTACAAAATACACCTCAACAAGAAATCATTCCACCTAACATTGAACCAAACAAAGAAAAACTTAAAGGAAAAGAGATTAAGGATAATGACAAAAGTTGGGCTATTGTACCTTATGTAGCTCTTTCCTCTGGCATTCAAGATTGGGAAGATGATTTTCTTGACGACAACCGCTAGTTTGGTTGTGCAATAGGTAAGTATTTCTAACCCTAATGGTCACCTTCATCGTAGCATACTTTGTTCATTTATGTGACCTCTCCTCTTGTGTTGTGTTCCCCCGTGATGTGTTATGTGTTGTTTAGGCCTCCTAGGATGACCCTTGATACTCTTGTAAGTTCAAGGATACCGAGAGACCACATCTGTTGTGACCATTTTTCTATTTGTTTCATCATTCTTGTATCTTTCTTCTCCTCTATTTTATTGGTGTGTGTCATGCCTTAGGGGCATAGTGTTACAGTTGATGACCTGGGGGCATCCTCTCATGTGATTGCTTTTAAGGCTCTTGTTCTCCTCTCTCATTTTATCTTTTACCTTCTTATAGTGATTCTATCTAGTCGGTAGATGACAAAAACAAACAACTAGCTGATACGGACCATGTGTCCCTTCAGAAATCAAATAAAAATGGACCTAGTCCATATATGAAGATGGGGTTGATTTATATATCTGATGCTTGGCTACTAGAATCACTCTGTGTGATTTTTGATGTTGTCTTATCTTTGCTAACAAATCATAACAATACATCTACTCCCTGCACTTTGATTGTTTTGTATCTCACCTTCTTCTTACACTTAGTTCTGAGATGCTTACAGTATAAGGCAAATGGCTATACTCAGATTCAAACCCATATGTGTAGCCTTGGCTTCTTTTTTTCATGCATAGCTTTCATGTTTTGCTAAGATTAAGATGTGTTTGTCAGAACATTCAGTGATTGTGAGCACATGTCACCTTTGGTGGCATGGGCTTTGTGAAAGCTCTTGTTCCCTTGTGTGTTTCTCTCTCTACCTTAATGTGCTTGATATCGGTACATGACATCAACCACCTTAAGGTGGGGGCATATATAAGGTAAGTTGTCCAATGACTTTGATACTAACTAAGTGTGTTTGTAATCCCTCTGCAGAGGAAGGGAGTTCTATCTCTGGTGGGAGTGGACATCTTTATTTATATTGCAATAAAAGAAGCCCTCCGAGGAGGTAGGATAATGTTGTTACAAGTATGAGTAGTAAGTGTTGTCATTGATGTCAACACCTAAGGTCAGCATTTAAGGAAGTTATTTGGATGAGTTTGAGCAAGTGTTTGAGAAGTTAGTACAATTGCAAAATTGTTCTATCTCCCAGAACAGTGCAGTGTTTTGTTTTGCATATCTTGTAGATTGAATATCTTTATCTACGGTTTGAATGTTATGTTAAGGGGTGTTTGTAGTTGCTATATCTAAAGTTTGAGCCTCCGGTGTAAAGATTTGAGTGAGTTATGTTCACCAGAGTAAAAATAGTTTTTCTAAGTATTCAATAGTGATAGGGAGAATGTATTCTACTCAGCATCTCTCCGCATTTAAGTTTTATAGTCTATAGTTCTAGGATTAAGTTTGGGATGATGTTATGTGCCTTCAATTGAAATGGTTCATGATTTGGTGCTCCACAAGTGATCTTTCCTTTGTGACAGTGGTTGATAGTAATGTTTAAGTGGTTTGGATAGAAGAATTTTTTGGATAGAGTGTTTGGAGGTTGTGTGGAAGTTGTTGGTGATTGTAAAATGCTTGTGGATGTTTCTAGATTGTGTTCCTACTTTTTGATTGGTCTGCAAAGTGTAATTCAGATCGTGGTTGAAGCATGTTCCTAAAGGTATTAGTGCTAACACCAGTTTTATCTGACCTGGTTGTTTTCACTACTTGCGGTTATGTTTTGGAGTTTGTGAAAGCATGTTGTTGCGTGGAAGATTGCATTTGAGTCCCTGCTAAGGCATGGTGTGGTCTGCATTTATTCCTTTCGACCAAAGGAATGTTTAGTTCTAGACCTAATTTGAATATTGGTTAAGTTTGTTATTTGTGCCAACCTTGAAGATTGTTTCTAAGATTGTGGATGTATAAATATGAGTTAGATGATCAGGAAATTGTGTGAAGTTGTTGAGATAGACAAAATAGTTGCATGAGAAGCATTATTTGTTGCATTTGTGATCCGAATGACATGATAGTGAGTAGTACATAATATCTTTTTGAAGTAGAGAAGTTGTGAAAGATTCAGTTGAGTTTGTGGTGGATCGCTAGTTGCTATGAGATCCGTTCTCATTCTAACTATCTTCTTCTATTTTAGGCAGTGAGCCCCTTTAGCAATGAGCCTCTTCCTTTTGGTAGTGAGCCCATTCTTTTTGCAGTGAGCATTTTGGGTAGTGAGCTTTGTTGTAAATTTTGATATATCATATATATTGTGATTTAATCCTCACTATGGTTTTTCCCTCATTGGGTTTTCCACGTAAAAATTTGGTGTCTAATGTGTAAATGTACTTAATTTTCTAATTTCATGCTTTCATGGTTAAATCATAATAACAGTGATTAAGTGGTTGATGTGTTGATTCTTATAAGAAGTTAAGTTTTGGTTACAACTGAGTCACCCCCCCTCTTAGTTGTCTTGTGCATTTCAACAACTGGTATTAGAGCGAGGGTTCCTTAGAAGAAAGCCTAACAGCTTGAGGTAGATCCGAGATAGTGCACAAGGAGTCTCCGCAGTTTGATAGAATTGACTATGCTCTCTGGAAGGAACGGATGAAAAATCATCTCATTTCTCTTGGTTATAGTGTTTGGAAGATGGTAGATGCAAAGTATACTATTCCTCCAAATGGTCCATCATCTGAAGATGAAGTCAAATAGTATGAGTTAAATGGAAAAGCTAGAGACTCTATGTTAAATGCTTTATCTAATACTAAGCTAGTGAAAGTTTTGGATCTCGAAACTGCTCATGAGATCTGGGACAAGTTGAAGAATTTACATGAAGGATATGAATCTGTAAAGAATGCCAAATTATAGAACCTAAAGGTGAAGTATGAATCTTTGAAGATGAGTGATGATGAAAACATAACAATCTACATGCAAAACGTTGATGAAATTGTCAATGGAATCAAAGGTCTTGGAGAAACTATTGATGAGAATGAGGTTGTGCTGAAGATTCTTAGGTCATTGCCTAAATCCTATAGTCACAAGGTGTCTGCAATTCAAGAACTTATGAGTGTGAAGAAGATTACAAAGGATCAGCTGCTTGGAAAGTGTGTTGCCTTTGAGATGAGAGAGTTAGGGTTTTGATGTTGTATTGTAGCATTTTGCAGCGGTATTGACTTGCAGGGATTGCTGATTGTAATCGGTTTGATTTACTGGATAATAATATTGGACTCTCTGTTTGGTGGATGTAGCCCAAGTTTGGGTGAACCACGTTAAAACTTGTCTCTCGTTGTTATTATTTCTGTGTATTTCCATTCCTCTATTTAATCTTTATTTGCATTTAATTGATATCTTCTGTCGGCTAACCCTAACACCTTTCAAAGCCAACACTTCATAGAAGACTTCAAGATCTAAGAAGTATGTTGTGGAACTAGATGATGACCTTGATGAGATTGAAGCCAACTTTGTGGATAGAATATAAAGAGCTACCAATAAGTTCGAAGGTAAATTACCATTCAAATACTTTACTTGTGGTAAGATTGGTCACTATGCCTCCAAGTGTCTGTAGAGAATTGAGAAAGCCAAGAAGAAATTTGAAAGTAGACCTAGGATCATAAAGAAATACTATTATGTTAGAGATGATGATACTAGTGCAAATGAATGCTTGTTTATTTCTATCAAGGAAGAACCCATATCTACTAATCCTGCTAGATGTGTGAAGGAAGAAAAACCAATTGAAGAGAGTGATTTGTCTGCCTGCTAGGTTGAGAAAGATAAGGATGAATGGATTATTGATAGTGGATGTTCACATCACATGAATAGTGATAAAAGTAAGTTTGTAAGTTTGGAAAAGTATGATGGAGGACTAGTTAGGTTTGCAGATGATGTAGCTAGTAAGATTTGTGGAAGAGGATCTATTTCTTTTGATGGAAAGCACAATACAGATGATGTTCTCTATGTGAATGGTTTAAAGCATAATATTTTAAGTGTTGGTCAGATGTGTGACAAAGGGTATGATATTAGATTCAATAATAATGGATGCAAGATCATGGAAATCTCTGGAACAGTGATTTCTAGCACTACTAGTAAGAAGACTAGAGGTAATGTTTATCATTTGAGAGGAACTAATTATTGTTGTTTGTTGGCTTAGATAGATCAGAGTTGGTTGTGGCATAGAAGGATGTGTCATATCAATTTTGACAACTTGGTGAAGATAAGTTCAGTACAAGCTGTGAGAGATTTGCCTAGGCTTGTGAAGCTTGCTAATACTATTTGCATGGAATATCAATTGGGGAAACAGACAAGGACAAGTTTCAAGAGTAAAGAACAATTTTTTGCTAGATTGCTTGAGCTGGTGCATACAAATTTGTTTGGTCCTACAAGAACAAGAAGTTTGCAAGGAGACATGTACTTTATGTTGCTTATTGATGATTATTCTAGAATGACTTGAGTCACTTTTTAAAAGATAAATCAAAATCCCTAGACAAGTTCAAAGCTTTCAAGGCAATGGTTGAGAATGAGTTAGAATTGAGGATCAAATGCTTAAGGTATGATAGAGGAGGTGAGTTTACATCAAATGGTTTCAATATTTTCTGTGAAGAACATGGGATAAAGGATCAGGTTTTTGATCCTAGGACTCCTCAGCAGAATGGAGCTGTTGAAAGAAAGAATAGGGCAGTTCAAAAGGTTTCTAGGTCAATGATGAAGGAGGCAAACCTATTGGAAGTATATTGCAGAGAAGCTGTACATACTATTGTCTACATTCAAAACAGAGTTAAAGAGTAAGGCCTACTAGTGCTACAATAAGAGATTGAGAAAGATCTGTTTAGGGTAAAATATGAGGAGGGTTTGTTTTTAACAGTTTGTGTTGATCCTCCTTTCACAACTAAACATTCAAGGACATTCAGCTGAGTAGAGGAGTCTACTACAGGCTTCTTGTCACTTGGAACATAGGGGAAGATTGGAATTGTGTGAATTTGTTGTTCAATTAAGCCCAATTATGTTTAAAAATCCTAATTTCATAAATTCGTGAACAAACAGACAAATTACAGAAAATGATTACATACAATGATATCAAATGACAATCAAATGTGTACTAGATTTTGAAGTTTGGTGTCTAGAAAAGTCGAGGACTAATGAGCGGGCATCCTAGTCCAGTGCCTCAGTTTTTGTCAAGATCTAGGAATGTTGGCTGCAACACAATTCTCCTATTATGGAGATTATACAGTTTTGGGATTTGGAGGACTAATGAGTGGGTGCCTGAGTCTAGGTCCCTATTTTCTTCTTAGATCTACAATTCCAATAGTCTACACTACTCTCCTATAACTCCACTTCTTTTTCTTCTACAACCTGTAACTTGTAATCACATAAAAGTGGGTTGGGGGTTGTGGTGTTTAGAGGCTTGCCTCAGCCAAGCCCCGGAGAGACGTTCAAGTCTTTCGAACACCATTGTCAGATAAAGAGTACATATCCCTATGGGATAGAGGCAAAATCCAAATGATAAATGATAGAAAACACAATTGATATCACCTTGTAGTGAAGATCTCATGGAAGGAAGATGTTTTTCATGCAATGAGGAGATGGATGCCAAATCTACAAATACAAACACAAGAACAACACAAATTCTACTTTGCCACACAATGAATGCCTTAAATCACCTTAACGTAAGATTATCAATCAAATGTCCATCTAGTTTACAAATGATAACCTAATCATGCTTATATATGCAACTACAAACATTCCCGCTAAGAATTTCATAATTCAAACTTACCGTGTCAGCATAGGACCTAAATAACGGTCATAAATTGACACTTTGAAATTGGTCTCAACCTAAAATAGGGTAGGACTAGGGTGCGAGCACCCAAGTCCTCCCCCTATTTCAAGCAAGATTTATGTTAAGTACATCCCTTGAGTCCAAATTGCCATGAAACTTCAGGGTTTTCTCATTGGTAGTCATCAAAATCATGCAAGATGCTATAATACATTCTAAAGGACCTGGGAGCTAAACCTTAAGAGGGAAAAGCCCCTAAGGGGACATTTTCTAACATAACATTTAGCCCCCACTTTAATGTATGTATAAACGAAAGGCCAATACATGCATTAAAGTATAGTCAACAAGCACAACAAACACATCAAGCACAGAGAAGACATGCCAATCACAGAGAAGATAGTAATAGGCACATAAAACATGGAGAAGATAGTTACAGTCATGCAAAACATGGAGAAGACAATATTGAAGACATGCAAAACATAGTGAATATAGTGAATGTAGTGAACATAGTGATGATTTTTGTTTACTTTTTCTCATATATATGAAATGCAGATGCAAGTACAAGGAAAGTAGACACACCTTCCAAAATGCAGGAGGGACTCATCACCACCAGTCTTTAAACTGCATATGGGGCAACATACAAGCCAAACAAATATGAGAGTGCAGGAGGGACTCATCACCACCAATCTTTAAGACTGCACTTGAGAACAAATATATCATACAAAACAAGCACGCCATACAAATCCCAAAGCATAGGAGGCACTCTTCACCACTAGTCTTTAAACTATGCTTGGGAACAAACACACAATACACACACACTTGGAAGACACAAAGAAAACATGGCAGACAAGTGATGGAGTGTTCTTATTTCTAGGTTCATCACCATCTTAGGCACATTACAGGCACACACTGACGATTGAACTTTGCCACAACAATCGCTGAAGACATGCTTAAGGATTAAGTTAGTCACAAAACTGCTCCCCACCTCCACAAAGGACTTTTTGAAAATAACAGGATGTGCACTCTCCACAAGAAATACACCATCCCCGCCTCTGTAGAGGGCTTAAGATAAAAAGGATGTGTGATAGCCTACCTCCATAGAGGGCTTAAATGATTGCAATCGATATCAAACAAATCTCAAAGTGCAGGAGGGACTCATCGCCACTAGTCTTTAAGACTACACCGAAGAACAAACACACTTTACTAGCATCTAGAATAGACAGCTTACCTTATATATGCTCCCACCTTAAGGTGGTTGATATCATGTATCGATATCAAGCATGTTAAGGTAGGTAGAAAACACATAAGGGAACACAAGCTCTCACAAATCCCATGCCCCTCAGAGGTGACATGTACTTTACGATTGCCAAATGTTCCCACAAACACATTCCTGCAATAAAAGTGTTAGCGTCCATATAATCATGATAAACAAAAATGCATATTATTATTCATATAAAGAGCCAAGGTTATACTATGGATTCAGATACTGAGTATAACTGTGGGGCTATACCACAGAATCTCAAAATTGAGTGTAACCAAGGTGAGATTCAAAGATAAACAAAGTGTACAGAGTAGTAGTATTGTTATGGTTTGTAAGTGCAATAAGATAACATCAAGATCACATGGAGTGATTCTACTAGCCAAGTGTTGGATAATATATATCAACCCCATCGTCATGTATGGACTTGGTCTATTTTTTTATTTCTCGCTGAAGGGACACTAGGTCCATATTAGTATAATAAGTTTTTCATCGTCCGCCCACTAGATAGAACTACTAGATGAAGGGAACAATAAATCAAGAGAGGAGAAACAAGTACCTTAGGGACATTCATGTAGGAGAGTGTTGCCCAAGTCACCAACCATAATGCTATGTCCATAAGACACAGCACACAATAGTGAAAATAAAGGAGAAGCAATATAGAAGAATGATGATACAAATAGAAGAAGGTCATAACAGAGGTGATCTCTTGGTATCTTGGACCTTACAAGAGAATCAAGGGTCATCCCAGGAGGACTAAACAACACATAACACATCACAGGGGAAACACTTCATGGAGGTAAAGGGTTAGAAATACTTACCTGTAGGGACAACCTAACTAAGGGTTGTCATTGGATAAATCATCATCATCTTCCCACTCCTGAATGTTAGAGGAAAGTGGGACATAAGGTACCATAGCCCAACTGTTATTCTTGTCTTCAAGTTGTCCATTCTTAAGATCTTCTTTGTTTGATTCAATGTTAGGTGAGATGTTTTCTTGTTGAGTTACAATTTGTTGGTTATAAGCTTTTCATCTCTTCCTCCTTTCTCTTTCTTCTCTATTTCTTTTTGTCTTACCACTTATCTCTTATAAGATAGTGTTTTTCTCTTCCATAGGTTTTTGTGTTTTAGAGGAGAAAGCACCAGGATCAAATCTCATTTCTCTAGGTGGGATGTTTTGTTGTCGACAACTACCTCCCGATCCTTGTAAGGATGGTGGGGGATGAACCTTAGCATAGGGTCCTTTTCCTTTCAGTCTAGGATTCTCTTCAAATGCAGGTTGTTCATCTCTGTTGTTTCTTGAATAGAAGGACCGGCCACTTGATGTAATAGTTTTGTTTTGTAGTTTCTATAGCTTAAGAAGTTAAAGTCTATCCATGGCTCTGGTTCCACCTTAGATCTTTCATAAAAGTAATCAAGGGTAAAGTGTTGTCTTGTAACCAAAGGTTTATACTTATTGCGAGGAATAGTATGCACTTGTCCATTCAAAGGAAATTTTACATAGTTATAAATTGTTGAAGGGTCAGCTTTCATAGCCTTTAACCATAGATGTCCTAATTTTATATGAAAAAGGTCAGAAATTGGGACAACATCAAATAATTGTTCTATGGATTTCTCAAATACCATAACCAATAAAGATATCTTCCCAAAAGTGTTTATAAAGGTTCCCTTATGTGTCTTAATCATCATATCCGAAGGGTCATAAAAGCCTTGCATCAATCCATGTGAATAGAGGAACTCTTCCATTGCCACATTATTCATGCAATTAGGATCAATAAGGGTTACATCCACATGATTTCCCATTATCTTCACAGTGATATAAAGAGGTCCTTCAGTGTCTCTAGTTGTTCTATCATGACGTGTAAACACAATTTCAGGTTTAGGGACCTTTCTTTTCATGTAAGGTCTAGGAGGAAACCTATTGTTATTGTTGCAATTAGAAGCCATGTGTATAATTTTTCAAATAAATGTAAGATCAGATTTTAAAATCTTCTCAAAATTTATGCAAGATACAAGTGCAAAACTATGTATGAAAATGACCTAAAATGCTTGATTTTTTGACTTTTTTCAATGCAAATAAGTGAAAGAAAAGGTGTTGTAAGGAAATTAATCAAGGGAAGAAAATAATATGTCTAATATTAGTCTAATAAAGTAATAATATCCTTCACAACACACTTTTGATGCAAACCTAGAATGATGACAAGTCAAAACCTAGTGAAAATACACTAAAATATGCAATTTTTCACAAATTTTTAATGCAAAGACCTAATAAAAAGGGTGTTGTAGAGAATTTTAGGATGTGCAGCAGATTATAACAGTAATATCAGACACCTAAAGCCATAAAATTCATTACAATACACTTGGAGTGCAAATCTAAGTCAAACCCTAGGGAAAATATAGCTAAAATATGCAATTTTTCACCAAATTTCAATGTAAAGATCTCATAAAATGGTGCTGTAAAGAATTTGAGGAGGGGAATCAGATGATAACCCTGATAACAGACAATTAGTGCAGAAAAATCCTTAAGAACATGCCTATGATGCAAATCTAGAGAGATGATAAGGCCATAATCTAGTGAAAAAGCAAGGTTTTTAAACCCTAGGCATGAAATTTTACAAGAAAATCACTATGATGCAACACTACAGTTAGAAATTAGTCCTAATAAGTGTTTTAAAATGGTATTAAAATCTGAAACAATATTTTAACTACAAACCCTAGCTAATGCAAAACTAGATTATATGGAAAAATGCACAATTTCAAGCAATTTTCAACAATTTAAGCATGAAAATGCAATGTAAATGAATGATGAATGATGAATTTATATATTTTAAATTAGATCTAATGATAATGATAGAAATTTATTGAAATTAAATGCTAACTAATTCAAATTATTTGAAAATGCAAGCTAAAAATGCCACTTTTTTTCAAAATTTTCAATTATTTTGTAATTTTTCAAATGCAATAAGATGAATAATGAAATGAATGAATGTAAATATGAAGTAAAACACTTAGAAAGGTGCAAAATTCATTAAAACATAGGTTCACCAAAATGTTTAGGGTAAAATATGAAGAGGGTTTGTTTTCAATGGTTTGTGTTGACCCTCCTTTCACCACTAAACATTCAAGGACATTCAGTCGAGTAGAGGAGTCTATTGTAGGCTTCTTGTCACTTGGAACATAGGGGAAGATTAGAATTGTGTGAATTTGTTGTTTAATTAAGCCCAATTATGTTCATAAACCCTAATTTCATAAATTTGTGAACAAATGGACAAATTACGAAAAATGATCGCATACAAAGATATCGAATGACAATCAAATGCGTACCAGATTTCAAAGTTCGGTGTCTGGAAAAGTTAGGGACTAATGAACGGGCACCCTAGTCTAGTGCCTCAATTTTTGTCAGGATCTGGGAATGTTGTCTGCAACACAATTCTGTTGTTCTGGAGATTTTACAATTACGGGATCTGGAGGACTAATGAGTGGATACCTGAGTCCAGGTCCCTATTTTCTTCTTAGATCTACAATTTTGACAGTCTACACTACTCTCCTGCAAGTCCACTTATTTTTCTTCTATAACCTGTAACCTACAATCACAAAAAAAGTGGGTTGGGGTTGTGGTGTTTAGAGGCTTGCCTCAGTCAAGCCCCAGAGAGACATTCAAGTCTTCTAAACACTGTTGTCAGATAAAGAGTACTGTTTAGAGGCTTGCCTCAGTCAAGCCCCAGAGAGACATTCAAGTCTTCTAAACACTGTTGTCAGATAAAGAGTACGTATCCCTATGGGATAGAGGCAAAATCCAAATGATAAATGATAGAACACACAATTGATATCACCTTGTAGTGAAGATCTCATGGAAGGAAGATGCTCTTCATGCCATGAGGAGATGGATGCCAAATCTACAAATACAAACACAAGAACAACACAAATTCTACTCTGCCACATAATGAATGCCTTGAATCACCTTAACATAAGCTTATCAATTAAATGTCCATCTAGTTTACAAATGATAACCTAATCATGCTTATATATGCAACTACAAACATTACTGCTAAGAATTTCATAATTCAAACTTACCATGTCGGCATAGGACCTAAATAACGGTTATAAACCAACACTTTGAAATTAGTCCCAACTGAAAATAGGGCAAGAATAGGGTGCGGGTGCCTAAGTCCTCCCCCCTATTTCAGGCAGACTTTATGTTAAGTACATCCCCTGAGTCCAAATTGCCATGAAACTTCAAGGTTTTCTCATCAAGAGTCATCAAAATCATGCAAGATGCTCTAAATGCATTTTAAAGGACCCGGGAGCTAAACCTTAAGAGGAAAAAGCCCCCAAGGGGACATTTTGTGACATAACAAGATCATTGAGAGTGCTAATGTGAAGGTTGATGAAGACAGGGAAAGAATATCATATCTTAGTGGCTATGAATCAGATGAACCTATTGCTACAATAAATGAAGAAAAAGTTAAACAATAAGATAGTCAAATTGAAGAAGAAAAGGCTCTAGAAAGTGTTGTTAAGACTCCCAGGTATGTAAGGATTAATCATTCTGAAGATTAGATTATTGGTGATAAAAGCAAAGAGGTTGACAAGGAAAAGAGCTGCAGAAGAACATGTGAACTACTATTTACTTGCAAAGATTGAACCTAAAACTATAAGTGAAGCCTACAAAGATGAAAATTGGGTAAAGGCTATGGAAGAAGAGCTGATGTGGATAGAGAAGAATCAAACTTGGCAATTGGTTCCTAGACCTAATGATAAGAATGTGATTGGAACTAAATGGGTTTTCAGAAACAAAATGAATGAAAATGGAGAAGTAGGAAGAAACAAAGGAAGACTTGTATGCAAAAGAATATTCTCAGGTTGAAGGTATAGATTGTGAGGAGACTTATGCTCCTATGGAAAGGATTGAAGCAATAAGAATGTTTCTGGCATTTGCATCACACAAAGATTTCAAAGTATAGCAAATGGATGTGAAGCCTACATTCTTGAATGGAGAGCTAGAAGAAGAGGTCTACATTGAACAACTAGAAGGATTTTAGTTATCAGACAAAGGTGACATGGTGTGTAGATTGAAGAAAGCATTGTATGGACTAAAGCAAGCTCCTAGAGCCTGGTATGCAAGGATGGATAAGTATTTGTTGCAATTAGGGTTCAGTAAAGGTACTACAGACAATAAACTCTATTTCAAAATCAATGATGATCAAATTCTGATTGTTGTAGTCTTTGTTGATGATATTATCTTTAGAGGTAATGAAGGTATGTGCAAGAAATTTGTAGAGGAAATGCAAAAGGAGTTTAAGATGTCTATGTTTGGTGAAATGAATTTATTTCCAGGACTTTAGATTATCAATCAAAAAAAGGAATTTTCATTTCTCAATCCAAGTATGTGAAAGAGTTGTTGAAGAAGTTTGGAATGGAGGATTCTAAGCTAGTATGTACCCCTATGGTAACTGGTTGCAAGCTGAGCAAGAATGATGAATCACCTAAGACTGACCAGAAAAAGTATAGGTCTATGATTGGATGACTACTTTATCTAACCTATACCAGACTAGATATAATACATGTAGTTTGTCTTGAGGCAAGATTTCAAGAAGATCCTAGAGAGTCACATGTGTTGGCAGTTCAGAGGATCATGAGATATTTAAAAGGCACTTTAGACTATGGATTGTGGTATCCTAAAGTTACTAACATCACTCTTAGTGCTTATATAGATGCAGATTGGGCTGGAGATGTTGATGACATAAAGAGTACAAGTGGAGGTGCTTTCTTCTTGGATAACAATTTGGTTTCATGGTTGAGCAAGAAGCAAGATTCAATTTCTTTGTCTACTGCAGAAGCAAAATATATTGTTGCAGCATGTTGTTGTACTCAAGTATGGATGAAGCAAACATTAAAGGATATAAGAGTTGTGTATGGAGAACCAATTTCAATATTTTGTGATAATACAAGTGCTATAAACATTTCAAAGAATCTAGTGATGCACTCAAGAAAAAAGCATATATCAACAAGGTATCACTTTCTGAGAGAAAAGGTAACAGAGAATGAAGTAAAGATGGAATATGTGTCTAAAAAGGATCAGATTGCAGATATTTTCACAAAACCTCTACTAAAGGATACTTTTGAGTATCTCAAGGAAACATTAAGGATTATTATTCCTCCTCTAAACTAAGATGCATAGTAAGTGCATCAGTCCAGTGGTCCCCAAAGTCTCATTTTTTATGTGGATTGATGTTTTAAAGGATACATCTTAGGGGGAGTAGGTATATGGTACTGATATAATTTCTTCATAAAGAGTAGTAAGTGTTGTAGTGTTGTTGATAGGGGGAGTAGTGCAGTGTTAGTAAGATCTGAGTTGACCCGAGTTGACCCTTGATAACTAAAGAGAGAGAAAAGTTTTGGCACCCTTTACCATTCTTGTAAAAGGGGGAGAGAAGTTCATGTGAAAAACTTAAGGATAGAGAGATTCTGATTGATGTCAAAAGAGGGAGAAAGTTGCAGCCAGAGAAAACATAAAGTAAGGGGGAGCAAAGAAGCAAAGCAAGTTTGTTTGTCTTGATGGTTTTTCACATCATGTGTTGTCTTCAATGACAAAGGGGGAGATTCTTGCCAGTATGAGTAGTAAGTGTTGTCATTAATGTCAACACCTAAGGTCAGCATCTAAGGAAGTTATTTGGATGAGTTTAAGCAAGTGTTTGAGAAGTTAGTACAATTGTAGAATTGTTCTATATCCTAGAATAGTGCAGTGTTTTTCTCCGCATATCCTGTAGATTGAATATCTTTATGTTTGGTTTGAAAGTTATGTTAAGGGGTGTCTGTAGTTGCTATATCTCAAGTTTGAGCCTCCGATGTGAAGATTTGAGTGAGCTATGTTCACTAGAGTAAAAACTATTTGTTTTGGGGTAAAAAGGATGAGGGTTAATGTTTTCCTTAGTTTCAATCCTCCTTTCCACAAAACATTCCAAGATCTTTTCAACCGAGTGTGTCACCCATCAAGAGGAGAGTCAGCTATCAGATTTGAGTTGCCACTTGGTTTTCTGCAGGGAAGTTTAGATGTGATCACACAAGTTTGCCAATTAATGCCTTTATGTCCTTAAAACCCTAATTTAAGCAAACAGTAATCAAATCTACGAATTACGACAAATGCTATAGGAAATAAACAAAGGGCAGAGAACCTTAACTCACTATTTTTCACAGTTGGAACACGGGAAAATCTGGGACAATGGTGATGGTGCCCTAGTCCAATGCACAACTTTTTCTGCACAATCCTGATCTCCTTTTGGTACTAATCTCTGCTATCTTCTATTTCTCATGATCTAAAAATGGAGGACAAGGTTGCTGGCACCCTTGTCCTAAAAATTTGAATAGTGTACGCTTCTTTTAGATCTAGAATCTTCAATATCTGCCTTCCTACTCTACAACTCCACTTTCTCTAGATCCGACACCTGTAACCTGCAATCACAAGGAGTGTGGGAGGGGGTTTTGGTGTTTAGAGGCTTGCCTCAGTCAAACCCTAGAGAGACATTCAAGTCTTCCAAACACCGTTGTTAGAGAGAGTGTGTGCCCTTAGGAGGAAGAGGCAAAAACCAAATGATAATGATTGATAAAGCATAATAAATGATACCTTGATGATGAAGTTCTCATGGAAGGAAGAAGCTCTTCAATGCCATGAAGAGAAGATCTAATCCAACCTGCAAAAAAAAACACAATAACAATGCTATGCTCTGCAACACAATGATAATAACAAGTATGCCAATACCTCATGAAACAAAATTGCCATCTACTAATGCTCTAGTTTGCAAATGATAACCTAAACATGCTTATATGTGCAACTATTAAGATTCCCACCAAGAATTTCATATTTGAAACTTATGATGTCAACCTGGAAACCAAATAACAGTCACAAAACTGACATTTCAAATTAGGGCAGACCCAAAATAGGGCTGGACTAGGGGGCTAGCACCCTTGTCCACCCCATTGTCTTTGCTCAAAATTTAATGAAGTGCAGCCCCCTAGGTCCTATTTGCCACAAGACCCATGGGTTTTCTCATCGGGAGTCTGATTTAACATGCAAAATGCTCTAAATGCAAATCTAAAGACTCAAGAGCTAAACCTTTAGGGAAAAGTCCCCAAGGGTGCATTTTTCTGACATAACATTCAGGCCCCACTTTAATGTAGGCATTAAATGCAAGGCCAATACATGCATTAAAGTATGTCAACAAACATAACAAACACACCAAGCATGGAGAGGACATGCCAAACACATTGAAGACAATGACAGGCACCCAAAACACAAAGAATACAACATTGAAGACATGCAGAGCACAGAGAATACAATGAATGTAGTGACTATTTTTTTTTTTTTTTCCATATGAAATGCAAGATGCAAGTACAAGGAAAGTAAACAAACAAATCCCAAAAGAGTGTAGAGGAGTTCAGTGCCACCAATCTTGCACTTTTTTGAGAACAAACATGCCAAAAAAAATCCCAAGGTGTACAAGAGTTGTTCACCACCAGTCTTGCACCTTGAGAACAAACACATCAAACAAATCCCAAACTGTAGAGGAGCTCATCGCCATCAGTCTTGCACTTTGAGAACAAGCACGCCATACACACATGATGAAGACATGGAGAAAACATGACAGACAAGCGATGGAGTGTTCCTATTGCTAGGTTCATCGCCATCTCAGGAACATTACAGGCACACACCAACGATTGGACTTCACCACAACAACCACTGAAAACATGCTTAAGGGTTGAGTTAGTCATAGAACCACTCCCTGCCTCGTGATGAGGACTTTTGAAAATGACAAGATAATGCAATCTCTCCAAGAAATAGACCATCCCTACCTCATGATGAGGGCTTAAGATAAAAGGATATGCTTGATATCCTATGTCTATAGAGGGATTAAATGATTTGATTGATTTGTCAGATTGTTCAAACATGCTTTACTATGATCTAAAGCAGACAACTTACCTTATATATGCCCCCACCTTCAGGTGGTTGATATCGTGTACTGATATCAAGCATGTTAAGGTAAGAAGAAAACACACAAGAGAACACAAGCTCTTGTAAAACCCATGCCCCCCAGAGGTGACATGTACTTTATGATCGCCAAATGTTCCTACAAACACATCCCTGCAAGAAAAGTGTTAGTGTCCAAATAACCATGATAAACAACAATGCATATGATCAACTACATGAAAAGAGCCAAGCAAGGCGATATCCATGATAAACATAGTGCACAGAGAAGTAGTATTGTTAAAGTGTTGTTAGCAAGATAAGATAACATCGACATCAACATCAAGATAGAGAAACCACGGAGTGATTCCACTAGCCAAGCATAGGATAATTTGTTACAACCCCATCATCATATAGGAACTAAGTCTATTTTTTTATTACTCATGAAAGGGACACTAGGTCTGCATTAGTATAATATATTTTTTGTCATCCTCCCGCTAGATGGAAACACTAGAGGAAGGTAAACAATAAATTAGAGAGGAGAACAAGTGTCTTAGGGATAGTCATGTAGGAGGGTGCCCACAATTCACCAACTACAGTGCTATGTCCATAAGACACAACACACAACAATGAAATTAGAGGAGAGGAGATATAGAAGAATGATGATACAAATAGAAGAATGTCACAACAAAGGTGGTCTCCTAGTATCCTTGACCTTACAAGAGAAACAAGGGTCATCCTAGGAGGCCTATAACATAACACATCATGAGGGAAGCACAGTACGAAGAGATAAATGGTTAGAGATACTTACCTGTAGAGAGGTACATGCTAGAAGTCATTATCGAGGAGATCATCATCCTCCCAATCCAAAATGCTAGAGGGAAGAGGTGTGTAAGGTACCATTGCCAAGTCATTGTCATTATTCTTTTGTTCATTCTTAAATGCTTCTTGGTTTGACTCAATGTTGGGTGGAATGTTTTCTTGTTGAAGTTTACTAACATACTTAGTCCATGTCCTCTTAGGAGGTGGGAGAATGAAATTGTTTTGAGTGATCTCAACATCCATCCCTAAGGGATTTAATGTGAGAGACTTCTCCCCATCCATTAGTGCCATATCCTTAGTGATGTCCAAATGACTTGAATATTCAATCAAAGGAGGGACATTAAAGGTCTTCTCTTCCTTAGTGATATCCAAGGTGTGTGAACAATCAACTAAAGGAAAATTGTCAGTAGGATGATCCATAGGGGTTTCATGCACTACGATAGGAGTTTGATTATTATTAAATGAATGCTTATTATCTATACATGGTATGTTCTTTGTTAAAGGTGGCTCCTTATTCACTATTGCTTCATCTTGGCCAAAGAGAGCATGAGACTAGGGAGATGGTGGTGGCTCTTCATTTACTAATGCTTCATCTTCGCCAGAGTGAGCATTATAATGAAGATTTGGTGGTATGATGTTAAGAGATGTGTCAATTAAGTCATCCTCTTGCATCGAAGTTGCCTTGTGAGGAGAAACAACTTTGGGAGAGGGATCATAAGGTAAGCCTAAGTTATCATCACATGTTTTAGCAATAGGTATCATAGTAGAATGTCCCATAAAGTCATCTAAGGCTTCATCTAACATCTTGAGGTTATCATTAGTATATGTATTATTGATCATGAATTTAGTGAGATCATCTAGTATCAAAGGATATATTCCCATGAGATTTGTGAAGCTATCAAAATTAGATATATGACAAAGGATTTCATATGTGGAGCACATAGAAAGATCAACATCATGAATGTACGCTATTTGTTCCAAGACTTGAGGATATTCATGTGTAAATTTAGAGAAATGATCCATGTCTATGATGTATAAAAATAGAAATTCCAAGGAAGTATCCATGATATATGTTTTCAGATGAAATTCAATTCATATTTTAAACATTTTCAAAACTTATGCCAGAACAAATGCAAAAGTGATGTCAAAAATGCTCTAAAATGCTTGATTTTTCAACTTTTCTCAATGCAAACAAATGAAAGAAGAGGTGTTGTAAAGATTTTCAAGAGGGAAAGAAAATTATATGCCTAAAAAAAGTCCACTAATGCAAGAATACCTTTCACAACATGCTTTTGAAGCAACTCTAGAAAGTCGATAAGCCAAAACCTAGTGAAAATGTGTGATTTTTCACCAAATCATCATGTAAACAAATGAAAGAAGAGGTGTTGTGAAGATTTTCAAAAGGGAAAGAAAATTATATGACTAATAACAGTCCACTAATGCAATAATACCCTTCACAACACTCTTTGGAAGCAACTCTAGAGAATCAATAAGTCCAAACCTAGTGAAAATAGGCCAAAATAGGTAATTTTTCACCAAATCTCCATGCAAAAGAATGGAGATGTGAGTGTTGTAAGGAAAATGATGATGGATAGAAACTTATAACAATAAAAACAGCCACCTAATTCCAAAAAATCTGTTACAACATGCCTATAGTGCCTCTCTAGACCAAACCCTAGTGCAAAGATAGCAAAAATATGCCAATTTCTCCAAAATTTTAATGCAAAGGCTCAAAGTAAAGGGTGTTGTAAGGAAATTGAGAAGGGGAAGAAAATGATAAGGCTAGTAACATCCAATTATTGCAATAAAATCCCTTACAACATGCTTGCAGTGCAAATCTAGCAAGATAATAGGCTCAAATCTAGTGAAAAATGCAAGCTTTCAAACCCTAGACATGAAATTTCACAAGGAGGCCACTATAATGCAACACTACCATCAAATATCAGACCTAATGAGTGTTTTGACAAGGTAGTAAAATCTAAGACAAGATTTTGACTACAACCCTAGTTCATGCAAAACTAGGTTTTCACAAAAAATGCAAGATTTCAAGCAAATTTTGACAAATCAAGCATGCAAAGGAAATGCAAATGAATTGTAAATGCTGAATTTATGTATTTCAAATTAGATCTAATGTAAATGACAGAAATTAATTTAAATTAGATGCCAATGAATTCAGATTTCACAAAAATGCAAGCTTAATATGCCAATTTTTGCAAGTTTTTCAAAATTTTCAATTTTTTTGTAATTTTTCAAATGCAATATTAAAAATGATGAATTGAATGATGATGAATTTTAGATCTGATTTAAAAATCAGAGAATTAATTAAATCCAATTCAATGAATGCAAACTATGTCAAAAATAAAACCCTAGAATGCATTTTTTTTTCAATTTTTGCAAATATATCAATTTTTTTGTGAATTTTCCAATGCAATAGAATGAATGAATGTAAATTTATCAAACAACACTCAGCAAGGTGCCAAAAAGTTCCAAACATGGGTTCACCAAAATGTTTTTGGGGTAAAAAGGATGAGGGTTAATGTTTTCCTTAGTTTGAATCCTCCTTTCCACAAAACATTCCAAGGGCTTTTCAACCGAGTGCCTTACCCATCAAGAGGAGAGTCAGCTATCAGATTTGAGTTGCCACTTAGTTTTCTGCTGGGAAGTTCAGATGTGTTCACACAAGTTTGCCAATTAATGCATTTATGTCCTTAAAACCCTAATTTAAGGAAATAGTAATCAAATCTACAAATTACAACAAATGCTATAGGAAATAGATAGAGGGCAGAGAACCTTAACTCATTATTTTTTGCAATCAGAAAATGGGAAAATCTGGGACAACAGTGATGGTGCTCTAGTCCAAGCACAACTTTTTATGTACAATCCTGATCTCCTTCTAGAACTAATCCCTGCTATGTCTTCTATATCCTATGATATGAAAAAATGGAGGACAAGGTTGATGGCACCCTTGTCCCGAAAAGTTGAATAGTGTCCGCTTCTTTTTAGATCCAGAATCTTCAATGTCTAACTTCCTACTCTACAACTCCACTTTCTCTAGATCTGAGAGCTGTAACCTACAATCACAAGGAGTGTGGGAGGGGGTTGTGGTGTTTAGAGGTTTGCCTCAATCAAGTCCTGGGGAGACTGATGAAGGGGGTAAATCACAAAACACACAACAAAAGAAATTGAACACAGAAAATAGAACTTTCTTTTATTGATCTGGGTAACTCATTACATTACAAAATCTCAATTACAATCCGAGGAATCCCGCAGATATCACTCTGGGACTATCAACACTTACCGCATATCACAATAGAAAAGCAGAAACAAACAAAGTCAATTTGGATGACGAGGACTAATAAAATATTCCAGTTGAATTTTAAAATCCCGTCACTCCACTTCAGCTCCAGATTTTAGGGGTCATGTGACTTTATTTTGGCTTTATTATGCCTTGTAAATTGACTTTTTATTATATACAACTTAATGGGTGTTTATTTTGTCCATATTCAATGTATTTAAAAGTTGTATTTTGTCTTTTTCCTAAGGGACAAATGTAAATTCGAGTTTATAACAAACTATTGTACCACATTCAATGTTATGTAATCTAGACCATTGGTGTTGAGTTAATCTCCATTGTCCATTGAAAAACTCGGTATGGTGCCTTCTCTATATAAAGGACTACCATTTCCTCTCATTGTAACAAACTCTTGATGCTGAATTGTTGATACTGTGCCAAATTTATGATTAATACAAAGCAAGTTTTGCATGTTCTCTGGAAATTTGTATCTTGTGTTATCTTTTTAGTTTTCATGGTTCACTTCATGATCTACCATTAATTAGTTGTGCTTTTGCAATGTTGAATGAGTACTAAAGGTATTCGATGAACACTTTGGTCCATACTATTAGTATCTTGTTGATTGTGAGTTGTTGTGTATAGTTAGCCTGGGCTTTTAAATTGATCTTAGTTTGATTGCATCTCATAAGTTAAATTGCACCATAATTTGGGTATTTAATGAATGAATGTAGTTTAAAAATCATAAGCCTCCTTTAAAGATTGCATCATTTTCTATAGTACTATGGTTTATGTAGCTTGGTAAAACAGAAAGTGGTTAAAATTAAAGTGTTTGTCTACCAACAACATTCTCTACATTGTGATTGTCACTTAGGATTTGATCATTACTCTCTAAACCCTTATCCTTTTGCATTTTCTTTACAAACAATTGTTAGATTTAGGTTTCTAAGCAACAATTACATTCTAAATATGCTAAAATTTTCATAGGGTTTTTGTACACTCTATTGTCAAAGTTTTATCAAACCCTATGATTGCATGTAAGTCCCCTTGATAGGTACAGCTGATACATTCCATTGAAGTCATTCCTGCAAAGCTAAGACCTAGCTATATAAACCTTGGAGTAGTCTTATCTAGGATAGGATACTTTTTAAGAGAGGTGAGATATCCTTATATTTCATATGCGTTGTTGCGTGCCAAAAATGAAGGAATGTCCCATTTTGGATGTATTTCATTATGTGTATGGATGTTGATAGATATGGGAAGATGTGAGATAATGGATTGTGATATGGATTATTGATGGATGATGGATAGATAGATGGATGGAGATGAAAGAATGGATGACTGAGGAAAATATTACACAAAAGCATGGACCATAGGGATAGGATGGGAGAGATATGGAGGATAATGAATATTGGATGGAAAGATGAGGGTATGTGGGAATTTTGTGGGATCGATTGGAACCAAGACCAATGTTTGCACACAACATGGTGGATTTTGAAGTTTACATTTGTGATAGGGAGTGGGGAGTAATGGGGATTTTCAATTATGGGATTGGGATAAGAGATTTTGGGATTGTTGATTTGGGGACTTAGGGACCCAAATGGAGTTAGGATTTTTAGGATTTTTGATGGGGAACAGGATATTTGGGATTTTTGGGAGTTATATGCTCCATTTGGATTTATTTCATTTTTCTTGGGGACCCACACCATTTTTTTTTCTCTTTTAAGGGTGTGTGCATTTGTAGCTTTTTGGATTCTTGATGTTTCTTAGGGATCAACACCATTTTTGTTTTCACTTTTGGAGGTGTGGGATTTTGAGATAGATTTTTCTTTACTTTTGTGGATTGATGTTCTATGGCATGATAACTCATAGGATTTAATGTATTTTGTGCTTTATGTAAGGAGGAATCCAAATTTTTATTTTGGAATTGCATGGGTTTTGTGATAGCTTCATGTTTGGTCGATGTGTGCATTTGTTGGCCATGATTAGGAATTTGAGGGTATTAAGGGAACCAGATGGGTAGAGAAGAGTTGGGAGGATGGGAGGATGGGGAAATTAGGCAATGGAAGGAGTGGAGGTAGAGTGGATGGAGGGAGATGTATGGTCACATGATTTTGAGATTTATATGACAATGGAGGATGGATGGTGGCATACAATTTGGAGGTGCGATGAGGTGCACCAGGTTTAGGGTTAGAGAAATGGATTTATGAGGTATGTGAATGGTACCAACATCTTTGGATTATTTTTCTTTGGATTTATAGCCAAAGGCATGCGATCATGAATGGATTTTGACATGGGTGGGCTCCAAAATATCTATTTCATGAAGGCCTAAGCCTTTGCCTTGATATTTCATGTTTTTTAACATGCAATGTGCAATGGGATGTGCATTATTTTGGAAACAAGATGTGAGTCCATTATTAGATGGGGGAGGAGGGGTGGTGGATAGAGTCTGTTCTTCTCCAAAAAGAGAACCATGACAAATGAAGGTAGTGGGACCAAGGGGATATAATGATGGATTTGGGATACTTGGATCTTGATTTCCATTCTCAAAGTGATTTTCTATACTCTTATAGGGACTAAGTGTCACATCATGGGATGTTGGTGGATGTTGGAATGGACTAGTTGGAAGATGGATAGGATTAGTGGGAGATGGTAAAGGGGTGATAGGGGATGGTAAAGGACCCATAGGGGATGATAGGATTTTACTAGGAGAGGGTGTTGGATTGGGGATATATTGATCATACGATGATAGGGATAGAGAATGGGATTAGATGGGATATTTTGATCTTGATTAGGATGATGGGTTGATATTTCCATAGGTTTTGGACTTAGCTCAATAGGAGTGGAAGTTTCTTGAATGGGCTCAATGAGCTTTGGATGTTTGACAACATGGTCACATGATGGATCTTGACTTGCATTTATGGTAAGAGGATTTTTAATGGGCTTGATAGGCATTGGGTTGCATGATGGTATTGGAGGACTATGCATGGTGCTTGAAGGCTCTTTGATAGGTTCAAGTATAGGAATTGGATTGTATGATGGTGGTTGATTCCTTTCTAATAGCCATTGTAGCACATCCTTCATAAGTTTATGGGTTGATGGATAATATAATAGATGGACATTAAGGGCTGATGTTGTTGGCTTAGGATTAGAATCAGGAGGATGGATAATAGGAGGGGAGTGTTGGTTTCTTTTGACTTTTTATAGACTCCCCTAATGGCATAGATGGAGAAACGAGAGATGTTTGAGATAGTTTTTTGGATAGAGGGGAGGATGGAGTGGACAATGTGGTTTTGATGGGTGTTAGATGGGTGACATCATTAGTGACATATTTAGATGATTTTATGGAATCAAATGGGATGACTCCACAAGTTTGTTTTTGCAATTTCATTCCTAGGCGAGGGCTTCATTCAATACTTCTTGGAGAGAAAGCTTGAAATATATCATGGATTTAGTAGGATGATTCAATGATGGATTAGATAGTGGACTAGATGGTGGATTAGATGAGGATTAGATGGAGGATTAGATGGTGGATTAGATGGTGTGGATGGTAAAGAATAGGATGGTGAATTTGGATAAGAGGAACAAGGAGATGGAGGAATTTCATATGAAAATGATTCTTGGGATATGGATGAAGGTGAATATGTAGATGTGGGAGAACTTGGATTTCCCTTAGCAAGTGTAGTGTAAGTTTGACCATAGGGTATGCAATTAGGTATAGAGGTGGAACTTGTGCTAGCCAATGTTTGGTCATAATGTGCTTGCATGTTCATGTAGGGATTCATGACTTGGTGACTTGGATTTTGGATAGAGTTTTTAGATTGTGATGTTGTTGTGATAGGATTAGGGGAATAATCTTGAGATTCTCCAATGATGAGATGTGCTAAAGGACTATACCTATTGAGAGATTTGAATTTTTCCTTAGCTAGAGAATCTAATCCTTTGAAATGATTTAGGGATGATTTGGGATTGATTAGGATAGAATTAGATTCGTTTGGAGGAAGATTAGGATGAAGTTAGATTGATTATGGATGATTTTGGATTGGTTTTGGATGAAGATTAGAATGAAATTGGATTGTTTTGGATGGATTTTGGAATGATTAGGATGAAAATGGGATGAAATTGAATTGATTTGGGATTGATTATAATGGAATTAGATTGGTCTGGAGGAAGATTATGATGAAGTTATATTGATTTGTGATGATTTTGGGGATGATTAAGATGATTTTGGATTGGTTTTTGATCAAGATTAGAATGAAATTGGATTGTTTTGGATGGATTTGGGATTAAGTTAGATTGATTTGAAATGATTTTGGAAGTGATTAGGATGATTTTGGATGAAGATTAGAATGAAATTGGATTGTTTTGGATGGATTTGGGATGAAGTTAGATTAATTTGAAACAATTTTGGATGAAGTTTAATTGATTTGAGATAAAGTTGGATTGATTTGAAATTGATTGCAGATGAAATGAAATAGATTTGGAAGAATTTGATATGAAATTGGATTGATTTTGGGATGAAGATAGATAGATTTGAGATAATGTTGGATTGATTTGGGATGGATTTTGGAAGGAAGTTGGATTGATGTGGAAGGTGATTTAGATTTGGATTTGGATTTGGATAATAATAGGGGTAATGTGACAAAGATTCACTCAAAATTGAACAACAAACCCTGAAATGATTGAAAATTTGCAACAATTTGATGATTTTCGATGATTTTTTTTACAAGAACTAAACAATCTCAAAGACACAATGGATATTTAGATTTCAAGGGTGATTGGATAGATTGGATTTTCAATGGTTTTGTGCATAGAATACATGCCAAATACTTGATAATAATCCTAGATTATTTAGGTGGGTTTGTCAAATCTTGTGGACTCACAAAGGTGACATGTGTCCCATTAATACCATTTATCATGGAATGGATAGCTACAGATAAAGGTGTTGCACACAATATCCCTTACCTTGGAGTACCAAAGGCCTCTCCAAAGTTAGCTCTATCTCACCCATGATATTTATGATACACTTATGATACTTATGATACACTTATGATACTTGTCAAATTATATCTCATGTCATATGATTAAGACACTTATCAGAATCCTACATTGTCCTATGTTTCACATTTGCCTATATAACGAAGGGCTTCTCATTGTAATTTCATTATTCATGTATAGTTTGTATTTGCATCCTTTCATATAATAAAATGATTCTTTCATTTTGGATCTCTCTTGTGCTTTCATTTAATCTCCTAGATCATGGGTGGCTACCTTCATAGCTAACTCTTGCAAATTCATCATGGATTGAACCCCCATAATGGAGGAGAATTTGATGTTAATGAGCCCTCATCCCTGGATATGGCATTTGAAAAGGCCATAAATAAAGAAAAAAATATTATGTCCTTTCTTGCATTGAGTGATAAGTTCAAAATCTTCAATCTTCAAAAGGAAAAAGTGGGCTATGAACCAAAATTCCAAATAGAAGTCAAATGGTGTAAACAATAATAATGATTCAAGATTTAAAGGAAAGAATAATGAGTCTAATGAATAGTGTTTTTATAAACTTCTTGGATAAGTAGTGCTTATCTTCCTGGATGATATATTGATATGTTCAAGAAATGAGGAAGAACATTTGCATCATTTGAGGCTAGTAATGCAATATCTGAGAGAACATAGGTTGTATGGAAAATTAACAAAATGTGCATTCTTTTAGAAGGAGGTGTAGTATTTGGGACATGTTATCTCTATTGAGGGGATCACTATGGATTTGACCAAGATTAAAGTGATTGTACAATGGCCTATACTAAAAATGTTCATGAGGTGCAAAGTTTGAAGGGCTTGGAAAGCTACTACAAGAAGTTTGTGTTGAATTTTTCAAGGATAGTCAACCCCATAACATCACTTCAAAGACATGGATGATAATTTTTATGGTTGGATAAGTGTGAAAATTCCATTTGAATCCTAAAGGAGAGATTAACTCCAACACCAATTCTCAGAGTGCCAGATCTTGAAGGTCATTTTGTGGTCATCATAGATGTGTTGGAAGAAGGGCCGGGTGGCGTACTTATGCAAAGTGGTCAATTTGTGGCCTATGAGTCTAGAAATCTCCAACCAAATGAGACAAACTATGCCCCACATGATCTAGAACTTGTAGTAATTGTGCATGTGTTCCAAGTTTGGAGGCATTATTTGTTGGGCCAACCATTCAAGTTGAAGATGGATAATTTGGGACTTTTAGCCTAATATGATTACACACCAAAGGTGTTCACTAGAGTTCTTATCAGGTTATGATTTCAACATAAGTTACATTAATGGAAAATAAAACCATGTGGCTGATGCTCTTATCTAAAGATGGCACACTATTGCAATGGCTATAGTGTAGACAACTTTCCTAGAGGAGGTTCTAAAGAATTCTCAAGGGGGTGGATTTTATGAGCAAGTTAAGAAAGATATTTCTAAAAAACTATAAGATTATTGGTATGAAGGATATCATTTTATCCCAATGGGTTACTAAGATACTAGAATTAAATGTATGGTCTAGACCAGGGAGGTTTGAGGATATTTGTGCTAAGAGAGATTCATTGTGCACCTTACTCAAGTCACCGAGGAGTAACTAAGATATTGGGTGATCTAAAACTACTACACTTATGGAAGGGACTTAAAAAGGATGCAACCAACTTTGTGGTAAAGTGTTTAGAGTGTTAGTGGGTTAAGGTTCAGAGCACATGCATCTAGTAGGATTATACTATTCCCATAATATTTCAAAGTGGAAATGGCAAGTAATTAGTGTGGATTTTGTCCAAGGAATCCCAATGTCAAGAAACTATCATGATATAATTCTAGTAGTGGTAGACAAGATCACTGAGATTGCTCACTTTATTTCTAGAAATTTAACTAATGGGGTGCAAGTCCTCATAAGAAGATTCATTAAGGAAGTCTTCAGACTCCATGGAGTTCTAGAAAAGATTATCTTAAATAGAGATGTATGGATGAATTAAATGTTTTGGAAAACCTTTTGTATGATATGGGAGATTAGTTAAACTTTAGTTTGGCTTATCACCTAAAGATTGACGGTCAAATTGAAAGGGTGAACCAAGTACTAGATGATTTCCTATGAATTTATTGCATGGACCAGTAGTATAAGTGGGAGGAGTACCTACCATTACTTGAGTTTTCTTATAATAATTCCTATTGTTGTTATATGGAGCCTAATCAAACTCAGAGGTTAAATTTACCCCACTTTTATCGGCGTGGTTTCCCCCCAAATTCCTATGGGGTCAAGGGGTAGCGCCCCTTTCAAGGGTTCGGAGGCAATGCCCTCAAGACGGGTCAAGGGGCAGCACCCCTTGTGGGGTCCAGGGGCAGCACAGGATCGAGGGGCAATGCCCCTTGTGGGGTCTAGGGGCAAGGCAAGGTCAAGGGGCAGCACCCTCGAAGGGGCTTAGGGGCAGCACCCCCGAAACCTCACATGATTTTTTATTATTTTATTAAGGCATCAGGAGTTATTTTTCATTAGCCAACATAAAAAACCCTTATTTTGTAACTGACAAAAGTTGTGATAAAAATGGCTAAGGGTTAGGGTTTTCGTTGATGTAT
The DNA here is from genome assembly GCA_027924645.1 of Cunninghamia lanceolata. Classification (NCBI taxonomy): domain Eukaryota; kingdom Viridiplantae; phylum Streptophyta; class Pinopsida; order Cupressales; family Cupressaceae; genus Cunninghamia; species Cunninghamia lanceolata. Next base: position 2,380,629 of record BSBN01000826.1, on the reverse strand, counting down.
TGTAGCATTTTTCAGCGGTATTGAGTTGCAAGGATTGCTGGTTGAAATCGGTTTGATTTACTAGATAATAATATTATCTCTAGCTGTTATTTTTTCTATGAATTTTTATTCTTCTATTTAATCTTTATTTGCATTTAATTGATATCTTCTGCCATCTAACCCTAACAAGTGGTATCAGAGTGGGTTGTGTTTGATTATCATCTGCAGTAAAGTCTCATGGTTGAGTGGGAGTCTCACAGTTGAGTGAGAGCAATGGCAAATGAGGGTAAATTGAAGGTAGACAAATTCAATGGGTAGAACTATCAGTTATGGAAGATGCATATGTAGGATTATCTCTATTAGAAGGATTTATGGAATCTGTTGGAAGGAGTAGCCAAGAAACCAACAACAATGATTGATGAGGATTGGAATCTTCTGGACAGAAAGGCACTGGGAACCATTCGGTTGTGCCTGGCACCATTGGTGGCATTCAATATAATGGAAGTGAAGACAATAGATGGTCTGATGAAAGCTTTGGCTAAATTCTATGAAAAACCCTCAGCCTCAAATAAGGTATTTCTCACGAAGCATTTGTTTAATCTGAAAATGATTAAAGGTGGATTTGTGACAGATCATTTAAATGAGTTTAATATGATTATTAGTTAGTTAACTTCTATAAAAGTAAGTTTTCATGAGGAGGTGAGGGCTCTCTTGGTATTATGTCCTTTGCTAGAAAGCTAGAATAACTTGGTAATGGCTATAAGTAACTCTGTCTCTGGTTCAAATACTTTGAAATTTGATGATGTTGTTGGTGTTATGCTTAGCAAGGAAATGCGACAGAAAAGCTCAGGAGGGTCCACATCAGGTAGTGTTTTGAATGTAGAAAGTAAGGGCAAATCAAAGGAGAGAGGAAAAGGTTCTAGAGGTCATGAGAAAAATCAAAGGACAAGAGATCCCAATCCAGAGGATAGAAGGATTGCTGGTACTATGGGAAAGTAGGTCATCTGAAGAAAGATTGTTGGTCTCAGAAGAATAAAGAAGGAGACAAACAAGAACGAAATAAGGAGGCAAATGTGGTAAGTAATAAATCTGAAGATGATGCTTTGATTCTTTCCCTAGATAATGTTGATGATTCATGGGTTTTAGATTCAGGGGCCTCATTTCATGCAACCCATAGAATTTATTTTCTTGATTGTGTCCAAGGGGATTTTGGGTTGGTTTATTTGGGAGATAATGAAACCTATCAGATTGTTGGAAAGGGAAGAATTAAGATTAAGTTTCAAAATGGGAATCATTGGCTACTACAAGAGGTAAAGCACGTTCCAAGGCTCAGTAGGAATTTAATTTCAGCAGGGCAGCTAGCTGAAGAAGGTTGCATTGTTACATTTACTAATAAAAATTGGAAGGTTAAAAAAGGTGCCTTAATAGTAGCAAAAGGTGTGAAAGTAGGCACCTTATATCTTTGTACAGGTCATACTATTCCTACTTTAGCTGTTGTAGAGAAAAAAAATAGGTTTAGGAATAGTTGCTGCAGGTTCACTGGAAGAGACTGAAATAGTTGTTGCAGGTTCTGAGACAACACTGTGGCATAACAGACTTGGGCATATGAGTGAAAAAGGTATGAAGGTACTTCATTCTAAGAAATTTTTACCAAGTCTGAAATGTATTAATATGGATTTTTATGAAAGTTGTGTGTATGGCAAACAAAAGAGAGTTAGTTTTCTCAAGGATGGGAAGCAAAAGAAAGATGAAAAGTTGGAGCTTGTGCATACAGATGTATGGGGACTAGCTCAGGTATCTTCTATTGGTGGCTCTTGATATTATGTTACATTCATAGATGATGCAACTAGGAAGGTTTGGATTTATTTCCTCAAGCAGAAAAGGTTTGAATTAATAGAGGTCCTTCAGTTCCTTTAGATTGTGGTATTCTAGAGGAAGCATGGGCAGGTAAGAAGGTGAGTTATTCTTTTCTCAAAACCTTTGGATGTGAAGCATTTGCACATGTAGATTCTGAAAATAGAACCAACCTAGATGCAAAATCAAAAAAATGTGCTTTCATTAGATATGGCATTGATGAATTTGGTTATAGGCTTTGGGATTTTGAAAATCAAAAAATTGTGAGAAGCAGGGATGTTACATTCAATGAGAAGGTGTTGTACAAAGATCAGTTACAATAGCATGAGAAGAAAGAAAAGGATTATGTGGTGCTGGATGATACTCTAAATAGTGATGTTCTAGTGGTTCCTCATGCTCTGCAACAACAACCAGAAATACCACAAACTCTAGTGAATGTTAGACGGTCAACAAGGCTAAGTAGACCTCGTGAAAGGTTTTCTCCCTATTTGTATTACATTTTGTTAATAGATGCTAGTGAACTAGAAGGGTATGATGAAGCTATGCAGGTGGATACAAAGGTTCAGTCGGAGCTTGCAATGAAAGAAGAAATGGACTCCTTGCTAAAAAATTAGACTTGGGAATTATGTAAGTTACCTGTAGGTAAAAAGGCTTTACCAAACAAATGGGTTTATAGGATGAAAGAGGAAGATGGAGGTAAGAAAAGATTTAAAGATAGTTTAGTTGTAAAAGGATTTGCATAGAAAAATGTATTGATTTTGATGAGATATTTTCACCGGTTGTCAAGATGACTTCTATTCGTACTATTTTAAGTATTGTGGCTGCTGAAGATTTGCATTTGGAATAGCTAGATGTGAAAATTGCCTTTCTCCATGGTGATTTGGAGGAGGAGATATACATGGAATAGCCCCAAGGATTTGAGGTCAAAGGTAAGGAGAAACTGGTGTGCAAATTGAAGAAGAGTTTGTATGGCCTGAAACAAGTACCTCGGCAATGGTACTTGAAATTTGATAGTTTTATGGCTGAGCAAGGCTACATCTGGTGTAATTCTGACCATTGTTTTTATTTTAATATGTTTATATGTTGATGACATGCTTGTAGCAGGGTCTAACATGGATCACATAAGAGAGTTAAAACAACAATTAGCATAGTCATTTGCTATGAAGGATTTGGGGGCAGCAAAACAAATCCTTGGTATGAAAATTTGTAGAGATAGGAAGAATAGAAAATTGACTCTATCTCAGGTTGATTATGTTGAAAAGGTGTTGCAGAGATTCCATATGGAGAATGCAAAAGTTGTCAACACACCTTTGCCTAGTCATTTGAAATTGACTAACGAGATGTGTCCTAAGACACCAGAGGAGGAAGAAAAAATGTCTAAGGTACCATATGTTTCAGCTGTAGGAAGTTTAATGTATGACATGGTATGCACAAGACCAGATATTGCACATGTTGTAGGAGTTGTAAGCAGGTATATGAGTCATCCCAGATTGGAGCATTGGAATGTGGTAAAATGGTTTCTCAAATATTTGAGAGGTACATCCAATAAACATTTATGTTTTGGGGGCTCTAATATTGATTTAGCAGGTTATGTAGACTTAGATTTGGTAGGGGATATTGATACTAGGTGAAGTGCTATAGGTTATGTCTTTACTATAGGTGGGACAACGGTGAGTTGGATCTCATGGTTGCAAAAGGTGTTTTCTTTATCCACCACAGAGGCAGAGTATGTAGCTGCAACAGAGGCAAGCAAGGAGATGATATGGCTATAATCTTTCATGGAAGAATTGGGCAAACAACAGGCTAATAGTTATTTGTTTATGGATAGTCAGAGTGCCATACATCTTACAAAGAATTCTGCCTTGTATTCAAAGACCAAACACATACAGTTGAGGTATCACTTCATTTGGTTGGTGTTGGATGATGGACAGTTAGGGCTGGAAAAGATACATACAGATGAAAATCTAGTGTATATGTTTACAAAGGAAGTGACAAGGGAGAAGTTGAGCTCCTCTTCAGCTTCGGTTGGTCTTCAAGACTGAAAACAAAATTAGAACAGCAAAGTCTAGGGTGCTTATTTCAAGTGGGAGCTATAGGGTTAGCAGTGTTATGATCAGTCTCCAAGTGGGAGATGATATGGTGTGGAGACTAATTAGTCTCCAAGTGGGAGATTGTTGTTATATGGAGCCTAATCAGACTCAAAGGTTAAATTTACCCCACTTTTATCAGTGCAGTTTCCCCCTAAATTCCTATGGAGTCAAGGGGCAGTGCCCCTTGCGGGGGTTTGGGGGCAGCACCCCCAAGACAAGGTTAAGGGGTAGCGCCCCTTGCAGGGTCAAGGGGCAGCATGGGATCAAGGGGCAGTGCCCTAGCGGGGGCTCGAGGGTAGCACCCCCGAAACCTCACACAATTTTTTATTATTTTATTAAGGCATCAGGAGTTATTTTTCATTGGTTGACATAAAAAAACCCTATTTTGTAACCAACAAAAGTCATGATAAAAATGGCTAAGGGTTAGGGTTTCCGTTGATGTATTGTAGTATTTTGTAGTGGTATTGAGTTGCAGGGATGGCTAGTTGTAATCAGTTTGATTTACTGGATAATAATATTGGACTCCCTGTTGGTGGATGTAGCCTGAGTTTGGGTGAACCGCATTAAAACTTGTCTCTTGCTGTTATTATTTCTATGAATTTTCATTCCTCTGTTTAATCTTTATTTGCATTTAATTGATATTTTCTGTCATCTAACCCTAACACCTATCACTCTACTTTTAAAATGGCTCCACTTGAATAAATGTATGGTAGAAAATGTAGAACACCCATCAATTGGGATAAACTAGAAGATAGGGTGTACATTGGGCTAGAAATGCTAGCATAAAAGGAAAAACAAGTTAGATTGATAAGGAAGAGATTGTCTAAAGCCAATGATAGATAGAAGAGTTATGTGGACCTTAAGTGGATTGCAAGGTAATTTGTCATGGGAGACAAAGTTCTTGTTAGAGTCAAACCACATAATAGTTCAATTAAGTTTGGAAAAACAACTAAATTGGCACCCAGATATGTGGGTCCTTTAAAAGTCCTAGAAGTCATTAAACTAGTTGCATATAGATTATCATTGCCACCTATGCTTGCCCAACTACATAATGTTTTTCATATGTCCTATTTGAGAAAATATGTTGCATATTTTTCTGATGTCCTTGATTGGAACTCCTTACAGGTTTTGGACCCAAGAGTGGTAACGGTGGTGCCTCTCAGATTGCTCAAGGTTTGCAAGCTCCACTTTCATAACAAAGAAGTCACTTAATACAAGGTCCAGTGAGACCAATATTCAAAGGATAGTGTCACATGGGAGGACTATGAATATTTTTATAAGAAGTATCCTCATATTTTCGTATAATGAATTTAGAAATTTTAATGTTGCAAATAGACAATATTTATCATGATTGATTAAGCCATTAGGGTGATGAATTTTTCTAGTGGAAAAGGATATAACACCCCATTTTTTTGTTATTCATTGAAACATGTGCATGTGTGTGTGCGGATTTAATATTTATTATTCCATTTTGTAATTGCACTATTATGGGACAAATGATACTTTGTTATCTTGGTAGAATATTCATGATATGGATATTGACTAAGTTATACCAATGATATTTACTAAAATTATGATTATGATTTATTTTCCTAATAGACTAACTATTGTCTAGATAGATATGAGGTGGATGCAAGAAAATCCTTTCCCTACCCATGTGGCGACCTCTAGGGAGAGTATCATCCAAGAGAGGATGATAGATGGTGACAAGTTGGTAGTTGAACCAAAATATCTAAGAAATAAACACACACTCATGCAAGTTGGTAATAGGACTGTATGTGATGATTGATAATCATCTGGAACCATGTTACATGTTATCAAAATTGAGTCATAACGGTTTATCCTATTATCAATTTAATATTTAAAGAGTCAATTATTATTATTATTTCAACAGAAAAATAAAGCTAAAGTATATTTCTAGTGTAGACACTCATAAGCATAGTATCAACATGGTTGATTTGATTATAAATATAATGTCATCTATTGAGCATGATCTTATTTCAAATTTGTGATTATTATTATTATTATTATATTCTAACATCCCTTGTGTGTGGTAATAACTATTGAAGGAGATCATGGGCCATTATGGTGCATATGAGATGGTGAAGGCTAAAAATAGTTGATGTAGTGATAGAAATAAGTATTGTGGTGGCGGTGTTAAAACAAGCATTCTTTTCCTCTCTTGGCATGGGTTTTAGTCTACAATAGGAGAAAACTCTTTAGGCATGGCATAACATTATGTCTAGTTCAGGGTTTTGAGAATTAGAAGTGTAAAATTCTTGTTGGAGCCATGTATCTAGAATAAGAACTAGGATGGCAAGAAGAGCCAGCAACTCATAGGAAAAACTCATAGGTATGAGCACTGGATCACTTGACCTTTGTAGTGATACTTTTTTATTATAAACTTGTCTAGAATTAGATGGAAGTTGTATAGAAAAGTGTATTTCTCTTGAAACAGCTACTTATATCATGACTCTTAACATATTATTCTAGTTGTGTTCCTTTGATTTTATAGATGTTATTCTTTATGTGGAATCATGTTTATATTATTAATGGTTATGGCCTAGAGTTTATGCTTGAGTCATTACTTGCTACGTGTGGTATTATCTTCGATAATAACCATCTATTATACAAATGGAGTCAATATACCATACAATGGTATCTCCAAAGGGTCATAGAGTTCATGATGGTTTATATATATGTATGGGGGGATGCGGGTGGGAGGGAGATGATCTAATGGTAAGGCTTAGAATATATAGATAGGACTGTGCAATCCTCATCCCCATAGTTGTGTAACTACTTAATGTGATTAATGTCAACTATGTCATAGAGGTTGCAAGGAACCAAGTGATACTTAGTTGTGAGCTATTTTTAAAGCTATCTCTATACATTTAAGAGTTTTCTTAGTTATTGCAATCATTCATTCTATCCATGGTGACTATACTACCATCTACTTTTAATCTAGTTAATAGGCAAAGGGATTGTCACTATGTTTTGCCTAGTCTTATCAAAGTGTCATCTATAGGGTATCAGTCTAGTATGCCATATATGTTGTCTCTATGTCTTAGAATACAATTGGAGCCCATAAACATCTAAAAATACCTTGGATTACTCATGTCTTAATTTATTGACTCTATTAATGAGTCAAGGGTTCCATGTAGAGTCAAATACCTCTATTTCTTGTGCAAGGCCGAAATAGTATGTATATCTATAGTTTCAAACGTACTCTAAACACTCCAATCATTGTATGAGACCAAACATTGGGTAGTGTCATGTACCCTTTTTATTTAATTAATTTTGGAGGAGATATTTCCCAATTCAAAATATTTTCCTTGGGCTAAGGTATGGAAATTGGAAAATAATTATATCTAAAATTGGTTATTTGTGAATCAATTATTAATTTTTATTTATGATAAAAGGGGTCAAATAATTAATTTAATATTAATATTTTGGATTATTTACCCAAGGAAGGGCATGGTATTTCATGTGAGAAGGTTTGTAACCTCCAAGTTTAGGTTGCATGCTATTATTAGCAGATTCCTTGGCAATTATTATGACAGCTTGCATGCATGGAGTTATTATTTAATTTTGGTAGGGAATCTTGCAATGGTTATTATGGTGGGCCTATTTTGGAGGGAAATTGATGTAATAATGTTATTTATATTATATTTCCAAGACAATGTTGTTTGGGTTCGCTCTTCTATTTATTTGCAATCCAAAAACACATTTGAGGCTATTGCAGATTTGACAATTTTCTCACATAGCTGTTTAGCTTGTGAATTTCTCAGTGGGTGTTGCACCATTGGTGCTGGAAGATTTTGGATGGGAGACCATAAGATTTAGGTGATCTAAGAGTGGGATATTGAGGATTACATAGTGCAATCTCATACAGAGGTTGCCATTGAGTTGAAGGATTGTAGCAATTTCACTGTTTGTTTGCAGGATTAGCTAGTTTGTGCTTTCAGTGTTTGTGTTGTTGTAGGTCACTAAATGTCATTGCATTTTATTGTAGAAGATGTGTTCAATCCATTTCATAGGTTTGGATAAGCTTTGACAGGTTGGGTATTGCTAGTTTGATCTCAGGAGTGTTACATGTGTAGTGTCTATGTGTTGAAATACACATTGTGGAATCCAATTTGTGTGTAGTTTGTAGTTGGTGTTGTGGGTATTGTTTCAGATGTTTGATTTTGAATTTTCCATTTGTATCAGACCTATTATTAGGTGTTTATAACAGAAAAATCAAATAAATTCACTTTATGGAGTTTGTCATGATTTTGGGTGTTATTCGGTGTTCTTAGTTTTTGTGGGTTTAGCATAAAATTTTTTGTATGAACTCATATTTCTTGATGCTGTTGTAAATATGTTTCTTAGACCTGATTACATGTTATTACATCATAAATTCAATGCAAAAATGTTTTGGAGAAGTTTCATGCTCTTGGGTGTTATTTCTGTGTAAGACTAGCTAGCTAGTCTACTCAAATTTGATGCAATTTTTGTGGAGTTGTTCAAGTTCATTTTCAGATCTGAGTTTATTAACAAAATTATAGTTTGGCTCACTACATTGGTATCAGAGCAAAGATCTTTCCAGGGTGCAAGGTATTGAAGTGTTGATGTGAAGAATGGGAAGTTTCTTCGAATCACTATTTAAGAGCATGCGACACAATGATGATGTAAGAGAACTTTCTAAATGGTATGAAGAATATCAAGGTTATAAGGACCTATTGTGATTCTCACAACATGCCCCATTTTACCCTTTAGCAAACTGAGGACCCTTGTTGTGGCTTTTTCTTTTGGCTTGTGTGGGTTCTGTTTGCTTGGCAGTATTGGTAAAATGTCCTTGATGCTTGAAATTTGAGTTGCATAGTGCTTGGTGATAAATGGTTGTTAGAAATAGAATCTAAATGAAAAATCAGCCAAGGTTTCCTTTTGAACCATTTAAAAAATTCTGTGTATTTTGAGAGTTATACCTATTTTTGTGAAAAGTCAACGCTGGATTCATTGTTGGTCAATGTGTATCTAATATACATTATCGTTGGCATGTATCTGTTATTCATTTGGTTTGTCAGTTCATTATATTCATCATGTTTTAAATTACTTATTATTAATGGTTTAAGAAGAACCAGTGCAGATTCGGACCCGATGGCATTTCAAAGTGAATTGTATAAACGTAGAAATCTGTAGTTTGTATTTGTATATTACAACTCATGTATTAGAAATACAAATTCAAAATATACATGACTGGATGTCAAGAAAAAATTCAAAAGGATGTATCAGATCAGAGTTGTCTTATTTGTATGATACGTACATTGTTTTGGTGTACCTTTTGATACAAATGTAGATCCGAACCTAACGGTAAAATTCAATTGATTTTAGAAAATGAGGAGTGAATGCTCATCTTTATATGTATTGTTGTATGTATAACTGCATGTATCTTATATACAAATACAAGGTCAGACGCGATCCAAAAAGTTAAACAAAATGAATTTTAAGAGAGGTCCATGTTTGTATATCTAAATGCATGTATTAGAAATACAAAAGTTAAAGATGCATTTGTGGATTTGAACCCAGAACTAAAATAGTGGACAAGGTGCGGTCATTCATAACAAAGGTTTGAAAATTTAATATTATGAGTGTTTCTATATTTTCATGTATGGGATATAAAAATATACAAATAAATCATATACAAAACTCTATGCGATTAAAGAATTGAACATTGTATATTGTGTGTGGGGTCTACCTATGTATATTTAAGGTTCATGAATGTGATATACAAAAGGGATACAAAAGACATAGATACAAAACCGGACCTGAAAATAATTCCAATTTGTTTTATAAACTCGATAGATTCTGATTTTGTATATTTTGATGATTGTACAAGATATACATGAGGATATACAAAAAAAAATATATACAAAAGGTAAGAGAGAGAAAATACTAAAGTACATTAAGACTTATTTGGCATGCTTTAGTGAAAAGTGCATGTATTTGAGATACAAAGGTGAAAAGTGCATGTATATGATATACAAAATGCAAAAGTGCAAAAGGCAAACGTATACAAAAGTCAAAATATGCATAAAATGGAAAAGGAAAAACACAAATTGAATTGTATGCATTAACTACATCATTTAATACTCATCTACCATAGAAAACCTAAATTCAAAGAAGTAAAAAGGAAATCTAATTATGAGTAATTTCACAATTGCATTCAAAAATTAGTTACAGAGCATTTTTACAGAGCTAAGGTGAAGTGCGATGCAAAGGCGACTTGAAATTTGGAAATGGTTGCGGTGAGCTGGGAAGGTAAATGGATCTTGTCAATAGTATAAAGTCAATAATTATGATTCAGGTATGTACTAAAGAAACTCTTACTTGTGATTAATGAAATACAATTATGGTAATTTTACAGTAATGGTAGTAAGGTAATGGAATGGGTTAAAATTAGTTAATTATTGTAATTCATTGTGATAAATCATAAATTTAAACACAGTAAGGTAAATATGCATAATTCAAAAGAAAAGAGGCTTAGGGTAAAATGTTAAATGGTAAAAATGTGCGGTAAAACCCTAGAAAATGTAAAACATGGTTGTTAAAAGGTATTGTATTTGACAAAATGGCTCCCAAATGAAAAACCACAGTGAAGGCAGCTGGGAAGGAAATGAAAACAGGGACAAAGAAGAAAGAAGTGGTTAAAGAGACATTTCCACACAAAGGATACAATTCTCAAATATACCCTACTAGTGGAATGGTGGTTGACACCAAAATCAGGGATTTCAATTTTGTTACACTTCCACATAAGCTCAGAGAACTAGGAGCAACTTTGACCATGAGGAACATACTAGACATGGGGTTATATAATGCTGCAAGGGATCTGGTTATTAAATGTATCTGGAGATATGACATGAATTCTAGAAAGGTGGTACATACAATGGTGTAGTGTATGCAGATTTATTAGTTGAGGGTATTACTAAGACTTTTGACTTGAAGATTATAGATAAAATGAAGGAGATAGATGAAGAACAATATGCAATAGACTTCAAGAGTAATGAAGAATCATGCAAAAGTGTGATATTCTATGAATGGTATCCCTCAGATAAGAAGCCAAAGGTAGTAGTTAGGGTACCAAAAACATTATACAGGATTGATTTCAAAGAGGTGATTCACATAATGATCACTTTGTTGAGTAGGGTAATGGGATTGGTAGATGCCAGTAAGTGTGAACCATGGATGTTTCAAGTGATCCAATTTATGAGAAAAGAGACAGGGGCAATTCATTGGGCCCAGGCCATCAGTAATACTATTTTCAAACAAGTTATGAGAATGAATAAGCATAAGATGTTTTTATGTCTTCATATGTGGCATATTCCTGTACAGCAAACATGCAATTGAGTGGAATACCCAGAGTTGGAACATTAGGAAGTGGGCCAGGACAAACACTTGTGTATAATCATTACCCAGATTTACAAGAGAAAAATGTAATGCAAAACTATGCTAGGATGAATGATGTATTTTACATGTATTTTGTAAGAATCTTGATAGGAGATAAGGAGAAAACATTATTAGAATAGGCACAAAATGCCATTAATTTACACAATGCCTGGTATATTCAATTTTTCTTTTACCTATATAAAAATAGAAGGCTTCACGGGTGAACCCTTTAGATTACCAAGGTATCCAATAGATAAGATGATATTGTTGGAGTTCACCAGACAAATATTCAGCATTAATCAAATGTACTTAAAACTAAGTTTGGTAGATGTATTATCAAATTCCCATTCAGTATTGGTAGATACATCTGTGTCAATGAAGAGTCATCCAAAGTATCAGAGGTACGACTACAATATTATGGTTTCTAGAACTTTGAGTTGGCTAGATCATTTGATCCTTTTAGAAGGATATACAACTTTGTGAATAAGAAATTTAAACATCATCCTCATATTGAAGACTATTGGGCTGATTGTGATAATGAAGTAGAGGTAAAGAAAAGAGCTTATCAAAGATTGACATTGGACCAAATAAGGACATTGGGAGTACTAGAGGTACCCCAAGAAATAAAGAATGATGATGAAAAGGTGTTACATGATAGCTATGACATAAATAAGGTGGTCAAAGAATTCATTGTAGAACTAGATTGGACTCGGCCTGAAGAGGCTTCTATTGACAATATATCAAGATCAGTAATAGCCCTTTCAAATTCATGGATAAAAGAGAAAATTGCAGAGTTGGAGGCTAAAGGCATAACAGTTACCCTTTCAAAGAAAGGTAAAAAGAGGAGTTTAGACGTTGATGATAAGTTTGATGATTTCTTAAAGAGGAAAAGACAAATAGTAGAAGTATGAATAGCTAATGTAGATACATGAGCTACACTATTAGATCCCTATGCACTAGGGATGACTATGGACATTGCTTCAGAAGTTGTCACATCTATAGAAGGAGAAGCATCAAGTTCAGTCGAGCCTTGGTAGGACAGACTCCTGAACAATCATCTACAAATGTACAACAAGACCCAATTGTTAAAATGCTGCATGTATCTTAGCAAAACCCCTTAGTCACAGAACATACCCAACAAGAGAAAATACAGGGGTTCATACTGGTCAAGCAAGAAATGACCAAGGAGATGGTAAAAAAGACATCCATGAACCAAGCATCCACTAAAGAAAATATAGAAGTAGTGGATGTAGATAAAATTGAAGATGTAGAGGATGATGAAGAGGAAGGTGAAGATGAAGATAGTGATGATAGCTTTGGGATGAGTAGTGAGGAAGAAGGATATCACAACAGGCTGCCACACAATCCATGCAAGATGAGGAAATGACTGATCCTTTTAATAACTTAGTGCCCAAGAACATTATGGAAGAAGTTAAAGAAGCTACTAAGGAGATACTGAGAAATCAAGTAGAAGAGAAAGAGAGTATCGACATGAGAAAGGTACAAGCTGTTCAAGAAGAGGTTAATCAAGAAAATGTGCTTACAAATAGGAGGGAGGAACAAGGAGATGATGAAAGACAATATACACCACTTGAGGTTTCTAATCCTGAAGTACCCCATGGTGGAGAATAGCATAATGTAGAGAATGTCCAATAGGCACAACAACAACTTCCTCAACAATTTCCCCCACAACAGCAGCATGAGCAACAACCACAAGAACAAGAAGAAGTAATCACAGAAGTGGCCCAAGAGGAGGTAGTTAATGAGAAAGTTGTAGATGCAGATCTAGATAAAGAGGTGTCATCTTGGTTGGGATCTGAAGTAAGACAAGATTCAGCAATCCAAATAGTCCTGATTGATATTAAAAGTTTGTTAACTAATGAGGTTGTTAAGAGAGGTAAAAGGAAGGCTAGAACCATGTCAACCATAAAAGGGATCCCTCTAGTGTTAGAATTGTTCAAATGGAAATCCCTCAAGATGATAAAGAAAAAGGGGAAATAGGGATTGAAGAATATAATGTTATTAGTGTGAATATTGGCCATGTCAATAGAGAGCAACAAATTGAGGAATTATAAGAAATGACTAAATGGACTGCAAGTAAAATGAGAAAAGACAAGTAGAAAATGAAGGATTTGAAGGGGCAAATTACCCATTATCAACAATTCATTCAAGGGATATTTGATCCTACACAAAGTGTACCAGAATTATCTTCTGATTTGACTATTTTATCTAAAGAACAGATTGGGGAAATAGAAAATAAGAAGCATGAAGCTAACATGCTGGAGGACTTTGTCAAGGCATTTATTCATAAGGGAGAAGAAGTAATAAAGATTAAAATTAGCAATTGGAACGTAACACTGACTAAGAGAAATAATTGTGCTAACATAATACAAAGATGCCAAGCAAGAATAAAGTAGAACAAGGATGAGTTGAAGAAACTTAATGCTTTGGAAGGACATACATAGTCCTTAGTAAATGAGGGTTTCATAACTCCACAAATTGTGTTTCAAATCCCTAAAATGAAGATGGAGTTGAAGTTTGAAGAGGGTATACTTAGACCCTCTCTTGTTAATATGTAATAATTAGAGAAGATTGTTCAAGATTTGTTAAAGAAATATGTGAAGATAGTTGAACATTTGGTTAAGCATCCATGTCCTCGGGTTCAAGTATATGATGTAGGCACAGCTATAAAGGAATTTAGGGATCACTTCCATATGTGCATCGAAGATCCTGTGAAACAATTAGATGATGAAGCAATGGAAAGGATGATGGAACTGAGTGCCAAGACTAGAAATTATCATAAGAGGACAAAAGATAGAGAAAACAGAGCACAAGTATTAAAGACAAGTGTGGAGATGCAGTAGTATACCTAGGATGCTCTCAAAGAACAAGTCATGCATCCATACCCACCATAACTAAAAGATTTACACATTACATGAGAAAGAAGAAAGGGAATATATAGATAGAAGATGCCGGGGATAGTGATTAGGGTGCTTGTTTACTATTTGTTTCATGTTGTACTCTGTCTGTAATTTTGTACTAGTGAATGGTCAAGGTTAAGGTCAAATATTTTAAAAGATTCTAAAAGGCATCTTTGCACTTAAAAAGGAATATTCTTCTAAGATATTTTGGGAATGACAACTGGCATCATTGGACCATTGGTGATTTTGTAACCATAACAAGGAGATCATAGTCTATATAAAGATCTTTGATAGTCATATTTTAAGACACACGGCTGATATAGAAAAGTTACTAAAGAATTTATAAGAGAAGTGATTTGTGGAAAATACTTTGAGCATAGTGAGTGGAGTTACCATTTTGCTTGTGTCTGTAGCAAAGAATACGTGGAACATCCTATTTCCTTGCTATATCTGTAAAAATGTATGTAAGTTCTAGTGATTTTGTTGAGGTATTCAGAAAGTTAAGGTCATGAAATATTGTAAATGTGAAATGACTAGCATATATCAATAAATACAAACATTGAATTTTTGCATCTATTCTAGAGTGTTATTTAGTTTATGTGTTCTTCTGATATATGTCCTTGAATATTGCAATTCTATATGTTAATTTGTGAAAGGATCGAGATTAGTATATAAGAGTTTATGTGTTTCTAAATTGTCCAAAGTTATCATAATTTGTCCATGTGAGTAGCAAAACATCATAGTTGTTTAAGATCATGTTTCTAAACCTTATCTTTTATCTTTCTTTTTACCAATAGTTAAATAAATAGCTGAAACACAGTCATCTAAAGGAAATTATTGAAGATTCTGGTAAATATATGGAAATGCTAAAGACCTTTTGATAATTTTCTATAAGTTTGAAATATGAAGTCTATTTCTGTGAAATTCATGCAAATATTGACTTGAAAGTTCCAAATATTCGCAAAGGATTGACATCTTTAGAAGTATTTGAGGTTATTTGCAAAGAATGAGTGATAATTGCCAGTAATGAACATTTAAATCATGTAAGGCCCCTTGAACAAATAGCTTCACATTGAACCTTGAGTGAGTCCAACACAATCATGACCTGATTACCATAGACTTGGAATTGAGAACTATTTTTTAAATGTTCTCCATATTCTTCAAGATAAGTCAAAGTTCTTTGTGAATTTTATCTCTTGTTGTTTTGACTAACATCATCATCAACAGTTTTTGGCACTAGAAGGAGGGCCTGATAGGATTTAAAGTAAGCTTAGTGCAAACTAGCTAATAACACTGGTTGGATGACCAGGTCTAGGTCAAATCCAGGGGATATTTTCACACAATTACCTGATAAATGACAAAAAGGTGTAAATAATCCATTAATCTTAGGTCCTAGGCTCTTTTAGGCAAGGAATTCATTGCATACTCCTCTGAGTCCAAGTTTACCTTTAGTTATACCTAACATAGTATGTCCTAACGTTTCTACATTTAGACCATTGATTTTTTGTTTAAATCCTTAGAATCAGCCAAACTTTTGTTTAAATCCACCTAGAGGTCCTGTCATGGCATTCTTTAACATGGAATCACCTATAACCTTTGCGGCATATCATGAGATGCCAAAGAATCCAGACAAGATGTGTCCAAAATTCCAGTTGCATCAGGATGCAGAAGATCACATAAGGATCTTCAAAGAAACTTGCTTCGAGGCCAAGATAGCACATGAGGATGTGGTATCTTGGTTGTTTCCTTTCACCTTAACTAAACTTGCTTATAGCTGGTACATCAATTTGCCTAATAACCACATCACAAGTTGGGTAATTTTGGAGGAAGCATTCCTGTCTAGGTTTAGAATTCCAATAGAGCCAGCATTATTTTATCATAGGTTAGCAAAGATAAAAAGAAATGAAGGAGAATTCATAACTACTTTCAATGATCATTTTCAAAAATCTTATTCAAGATTAATTTCTCCTTATACTGTAACTGATGATGCAATATTAGAAATGTATTATGTTTCTTTAGATCCATTAAACAACCATGTTTGTTAAGAGGTAGGTACCTGCAAGGGCAAATTTATCTCAAGCATACAAAGAAGCTATGAAAGTAAACTAGGAGATACAGAAAATAGGCCATGGACCGCTAGTGAGTCTTGGAGGAGCCGCAGTTCCCAATCAAATGCAACAGTTGAATGGTGCTTTGATGCATCATACTCCAATGTACAATGTAGTTCCTATTCATATGCCAGTATACAATTGGGTCCCCACTCGTGCTATAGTTCCATACACAGGTAATGTTCCCAATGATAACCAATTCAATGGCCAGTCATTCTTCCAAGCTCCCCAAGAGACATATGTAGCACAGGCACAAGAGGACAAAGATGAGTTAAAGGAAATTACTGCTCATTTGAGAAGGTTAACCACTAAAGTGACTCAGTTGAGGAATAATAGTTTCTATGGTCAAAATCCTCATGATAATACTCATCAAAGCCAAGAACATGGCCTGCAAAATAGAGGCCACAATGGAGACAATAAGGCTCATGGAAATGATAATACAATCTCGAATCAGCCTAAGCCTCTTAGAATTTGGAACACAAGGCCAAATAATGGTACTTTGGCTTCTCCATTTGAGGATTCAAAAAATCAAGAATCTAAATAGCCTGCTAGGATGCAAGTAGCAGATGTAGCTCTTAAGAATTGGTGGAGAATCCATAATATGAGTGCTCATGCCTAGTTTGATTGTCCATAGTTTCACTTGGTGGCTAGCATCTTCAAAGTAGAGGTACAGAGCCCTACATCAAAATTTCTGGGGCCTAAGGGTAATGAAATAGTACCCTCAGCATATGAGTTGGCCATGGTTCTGTAAAGTTTTACCTTCTCATCAAAAGAAGAAGAGGACCAGATAGAAGAGGATGAGTCCTATTATCATGAGGGTTTGTATCCAGAGTAAGCTCTAGTGTTGGAGACTTTCCAGTTTCCTTTTGAAACTAAGAATGAAGTACAAGATGAGCCAGACGAGGTTCAAGTGTTTCAATAGTCCCAAAGAAATCACACGTACAACTTAAGAAGTAACAACAAGCCTAGGGGTCCTTTTACTACTTCCACACCTCCAAACAATTTCAATACACCACTTGATTTGCATTCAAGTAACAATCCCTTACCTTCTAAAGCAAATCATCAAGGTGTTGGTACTTCAACTTCATAGAAAATTTAGGTAGGTAAATTAGAACCTAATGATGCTTCTAAATTGATGAGTTATTTATCTGAAGAGATTAGGAAGATAAAAGTTAATGTACCTTTTTTATGAATTGTTGAGAAGTCCAAGAGTTAGAACTGCTTTCATGAAGTCTTTAGATGAATCAGGTCCTAGAGAAGATTCAATAGGTCCAGTTAATCACAATAAAGACATACCAACTAAGGATAAGAACAAAGGTACTGAGCAACCTACAATTACTAATGTAGTTTTGTATATAGAGAAGAAAGAGTCTCCTCCTTTCTTGTGAACCTTAAGAATTTTTTGAAAAAACCTGCATAATTGTATGGTGGATTCTGGTACCTCTGCCAATGTCATGCCATTAGGAGTATGTAAAACTTTAGGACTCGCCCCTGAAAAGTCAGCCAAGGTTGTAACTCAACTAGACAAATATGAAGTAAATGTCATAGGAGAGTTGATGCATATTCAGATGCAATTAGCTACCGATCCTAGAGTCACAGAGTATATTAACATTTACGTAATGGACATTCCTGCGAATTATGGAATGTTGTTGAGTAGAGATTGGTCTAAAACTCTAAATGGATATATGGCGACAGACTTTTCACACATGTGGTTACCTTGGAGAGGCATTCCTAATCAGATTAGGATTGAAGCGGAGCCAAAGATGAAACATATGATAACTGAGTACAATAAAAAAAAATGAAGTATTGTATGTTGCAATAGAACCTGGTGTAGATAGAGTCTCTAATAGGGGAGTCCAAATAGAGGAAATCCTAGCTTTTTATTTTGAGACAAAACCTATAAACAAGGGAACTAACATACTCATTGAGTCTGATTTTGATTCTTCTAATGAAGAAGAAAACACTGTGAGTAGGTTCAACCAAATCATGAAGGAAGAAATTCAAAAATGAATTCAACAAGGGACTATTATTTAGGATGTTTTATGCAAGGGATGGTGCAGAATTCACAAAACTACACATTCTGAGGGAGATTATTGGATATGTAGAGAAATAATTGAGTATCAACATAGAAACTGCATGACACAAAGTGAAAGTCATGAAAGTGGACTTAATGTTGAGAGTCATAAGTTGTTGTTACATAGAGATGTTGATTCCATACCAAAGGACTTAACGGGTCCTATAAGCTCAAGAGGTGATAAGTATCTGACAATAAATAAGCTCAATGAACATGCCACAAGACCTATAAGTTAAACAAAAGTACATGAAAATATACACGCTATTACAAAACCTAAGGTACTTCCTATAAAAACAAAAGATCTAGTTCGCAGAAAGAATAATATGTGGATTTTAAAGTCTGACGGATCAAAATCCAAACAGGGAGCAAGGGCTGGTATAGAACTTATTGATCCTGATGGTAAGTCATTTTTGGTAGCCTACAGGTTACAGTTTCCATGTACAATATAGTCTAATATGAGGCATTAGTGCATGGATTAGCAATGGCTATCAAGAAGAAGGTGAAAGTCCTTCAGGTTTTATCTGATACTAAATTGGTAGTCATGCAACTTAGAAAATTATATGCCTACATTTTTTGGAAAATGGTGAGTTATAGACTTAGGGTCTGGGATTTGATAGTCTTTTGATGCTTTCAATAGTATACACATTCCTAGAGAATTGAATCAATGTCTAGATGCTTTAGCAGTCTCGGCTAGTACTCTTGAATCATTAACCTTTTCAAGATTGAAGAAATTTGTAGTAGAATTAGTGTCTATTCCTAATATTCCTAATAATGTAACAAACTTTCAAGTATTTGAACGTGACCAACAGATCCTTGATTTTATAACAAGTCATGATGTCTTTGAAGCTTAGATAATTGATGAACAGGATAGAACAGAAATATCTTGGGATGAAGAAGATATTGTTGACCTGAAAGGTAATTCCTTACCAAAAGGAGTCATTGAGCTAGAGAAGATCTTTGATTTTGACGGAGTTGTCAGACAAAAAGACCTTCCTAAAATAGAAGGAGGTAAATGTGAGCCTTTCAACTTAGGCACTAATAAGGATTCTCAAAATATATTAATTGGTAAGACTTGCTCCACTGAGTTGAGAGATGATATAATTGCTATGTTAAAATCTTATAAACATGTGACTGCATGGATGTATGAGGACCTTAAAACATATGATACATCCATCATAACCCATGTGATTCCATTGAAACCACCTGAGTAAAGACATTTAGACAAAAGAAAAGGCCAGTAAACGCCATATTAGAACCTTTGATCTTTGAAGAGGTCAAGAAATTGTTATCTGCAAGGATAATTTTTTCGGTGAGACATTCCACTTGGGTAGCTAACCTAGTGCCTATGAGAAAGAAGAATGGAGATATCAGACTTTGTGTAGACTTCAGGAACCTTAATACGGCTTCGAAAAAGATAATTATCCTTTACAACCTTTAGATGAAGTTTTGCAGGCAGTTAATGGAGCTAAAATGATGTCTTTCTTGGATGGATTTTCTAGTTATAATCAAGTTTTGGTAGATACAGAAGATAGGTTGAAAACCGCATTCACATGTAAATGGGGTAATTATACCTATAGAAGGATGCAATTTGGTTTAATCAATATAGGGGCTACATTCCAAAGAGCCATGGATATTGCTTTTCGGGGATTAGTAGGTAAATGCATAGTGATTTATATGGATGATCTGACATTTTTTTCTAAGGACAAGTCTAACCATACAGATGATTTGCGGAAAGTATTGCAGAGATGTGAAAAGTATGGTATATCTCTGAACGCAAAGAAATGTGTCTTTGGGGTGATAGAAGGTAAACTATTAGGACATATTATTTCTAAAAATGACATTTCCATTTATCCAGATAGAGTGGAAGGGATAAATAAATTATAATTACCTGCTAGTAAGAAGGAACTGAAGTCATTTTTTGGTAAGATAAACTTTGTGAGGAAATTTATCACTGGTTTTGCTGAGATAGTATAGCCTTTGAATGATATGCTTAAGAAATATGCTTAGATAGAATGGACACCAGTGGCTAGAGCAGCATTTAAAGATACAAAAGAAGCTATTGCCAGTGCTCCAGTATTGACTAGCCCAGATTATACTAAACCATTTTTCATTTATTCTTTTGCATCTGAACACTCATGTGTAGTGGCCTTAACACAAAAAGGTGAGGAGAATGAGGAAAAACCAATAGAATTTATGAGTGCTCCCCTTAAACGTGTAGAGTTAAAATACTTGGATATTGAAAGACAGTCTTTTGCCTTAGTGAAGGCCATAAAGAAATTCAGGCATTATATTTTAAGGAGTCAGGTTAAGGCTATCATGCCTGATGTTGTAGTAAAGATTCTGCTAATGCAAAACAAGCCAGGGGACAAAAGAGAGAAATAACTCACCGTGTTACAAGAATTTGATTTGGAAATCATTCCAATGAAATTAGTGAGAGGTCAGGCTCTAGTTTAGACTATAGCTAATACTAATCCCAAGATTGTTCACCAACAATCTGTCGTGACTACCAATACTACAAATGGATGGTATGTTGATCTTAATTCATTCCTAATATTAGGAAAATATCCTAGCCACATGAAGTCTTCGGAAAGAAGGGCACTGGAGTTAAAAGCTCAAAAATATATGATCTAGGGAGGTATACTGTTCAAAAGGAGTCATGATGGGATATACCTAAGATGTCTAAATAGAGAGCAAGCTGATAAGGTGATGTTGGAATTACATGATAAATATGGGATAGCTAACGGGTCTCATTTAGCTACCACACATAAGATTTTGAGGGCAGGGTACTACTAGCCTACCATGTTTAAAGATACTAAAGAGCATATCAAATGCTGCCATATATGTCAAACTTTTGCTAATAGGGGAAGAAATATGACTCACCCTCTGCAACCTGTGATAGAAACTAGACCATTCATGCAATGGGGGCTAGATTTCATTGGAGTCATCAATCACTCATCTTTTGTTGGACGCAAATTCATCTTCATAGTGATAGACTATTGCACTAGATGGACTGAGGCTACTTGCTATAAGTTATCTACCACTGAGGTCATCATTAATTTCTAGAGTAAAATATCATAACCAGATTTGAAGTACCCTATGCACTAGTATGTGACAATGACCCACCATTTTCTTCTTTAAAGTTTTCAAACTAGGCATTTGAATTCGACATTGTTTTGAAATTTTCATCAAATTATTATCCACAGGGTAATGGGTTAGCAGAATCCACTAACAAAATTTTGTTAGATATCATTAAAAATTTGATTGCCAAAAACCCTAGGGAATGGAATACCTTATTGAAGTATGCTTTGTGGGTTGATAGAAAAAAATTTAAGGTAGCATTGGGAAATTCACCATACCATTTGGTATATGGCACAGATGTGATTTTGCCTGTTAATTTGAGAATCCCAATATGAAAGTTTTCTAATGAGTACTTAGGTTTTGATGATTAGAGAGAAGCTAGGTTAGTTCAATTTCTACACCTGGATGAAAAAAGGAATCAAGCCATAGATAGGTTTTCCAAACATCAAGTAGCAGTAAAAAGATGGTTTGATAAGAGAGCTAGAGTTAAAATGTTTAAAATCTCAGACTTAGTCTTATGCTGGGATAAAGCCCATGAGAAACAAGGAAATCATGGGAAATTTGATAAGTTGTGGATAGGTCCACTCCAAATCACCAAAATTATAGGGAACAACATATTTAGGTTGAAGACTTTAACTGTTGAAGATATTCCATTTCTTGTTAATGGCCAATATCTTAAACATTACTTTCAGGCCTAAAAATGTTGAGTTGAGTCTTACCTTGTACTATATTGTAAACATTGTATAGTCCTATGGTTTGTTTTGTTGTCTGTGTTGTTTTGTTTGTGGTTTTCTATTGTGTGTTTGTTGTTTGGGCATGTCTCTATTTGTGGGGATCTTCATTTTGATTTTAGATATGCTAGGGCAAGCTACAACTTTAGAAAATAATGGAATTTATAGAACTAAGAAAACCATTTGAAATTTATGTACAAGTTGTGGCTTTTATAGATGTAGTATGTTTGTTTGGTTTTCTAAAGATTTTTATCACCATCAGCAAATTAGAATACTCAGGGAATGATAAAAATACAAATCTTTAAGATTCTAGGAGTAGGATTAGGGGATAGTGGACATTTGCATTAAGTGAAAAATCTAAAGGTTTGCCTTTGCAACCACTATAATCTCCACCCTACATATCATTAATAAGATTCTACTATCTGTTAAGTAGGAACTTTATTGCAATATCAAAAGTATTAATGATGAATATAAAATGAATGATCAAAAGAAATCATTTGAAACATATGAAGACTACCAGATAACTCCACCGAGGCTATAAACGCTTGCTAGTAGTGGGGCCCTATTTGGGGAGATTATAGGCGATAACCTTGCTGAGGCTATGGACACTTGATAGGAAACAAGGCTCTATCCAGGTTGGCTTAGAAGCTTAAATCCATTTATGTAGTTTAATACAAATATTTGTTATTTTCTTAGTCTTATCCAAAGAATGGGAATGAATTAATTGCACACACTTAAATTCCTTTGAAATTTTCTTTTGATGTTAGTGAATACATTCCTTTTGTGATTGAGAAGCATCTTGCATATAAGGAAGTTGGAAATTTATGATTTATTTCATCTTGTTCCTTGAGTTTTGTTGAATTTGGTTGTTTTATTTGGTTGCTAGCTGTTGTGATGCTCACAACACGCCCCATTTTACCCTTTAGCAAAATGAGGACCCCTGTTGTGGCTTTTGCTTTTGGCTTGTGTGGGTTTTGTTTGCTTGGCAGTATTGGTAAAATGTCCTTGATGCTTGAAATTTGGGTTACATAGTTCTTGGTGATAAATGGTTGTTATCAATAGAATTTGCATGAAAAATCAGCCAGGGTTGCCTTTTGAACCATTTAAAAAATTCTGTATATTTTGAGAGTTATGTTTGTTTTTGTGAAAAGTCAATGCTAGATTCATTGTTGGTCAACGTGTATCTCATATACATTATCATTGGCATGTATCTATTATGCATTTGGTTTGTCGGGTCATTATATTCAACCTATTTTAAAGTCACTTATTGTTAATGGTTTAAGAAGAACCAGTACAGATCCGGACCCAACGACATTTCAAAGTGAATTGTATAAACATAGAAATCCATAATTTGTATTTGTATATTACAACTCATGTATTAGAAATACAAAGCCAAAATATACATGAGCGGATGTCAATAATAAATTCAAAATGATGTATAAGATCAGAGTCGTCTCATTTGTATGATAGGTACATTGTTTTGGTGTACCTTTTGATACAAATGTAGATCCGGACCCAAGGGTAAAATTCAATTGATTTTAGAAAACGAGGAGTGAATGCTCATCTTTATATGTATTGTTGTATGTATAACTACATGTATCTTATATACAAATACAAGGCCGGATGCGATCCAAAAAGTTAAACAAAATGATTTTTAAGAGAGGTCCGTGTTTGTATATCTAAATGCATGTATTAGAAATACAAAAGTTAAAGATGCATTTATGGATTTGAACCTAGAATTAAATAGCGAACAAGGTGTGGTCATTCATAACAAAGATTTGAAAAGTTAATATCGTGAGTGTTTGTATATTCACATGTATAGGATATATATAAAAATATACAAATAAATCATATACAAAACTCTACGTGATTAAAGAATTGAACATTGTATATTGTGTGGGGTCTACATGTGTCTATTTAATGTGCATTAATGCGATATAAAAAAGGGATACAAAAGGCATAGATACAAAACCGGACTTGAAACTAATTCCAATTTGTTTTATAAACCTGATAGAGTTTGAGTTTGTATATTTCGATGATTGTATAAGATATGCATGAGGATATACAAAATAGAAATATACAAAAGGTAAGAGAAAGAAAATAGTAAAGTACATTAAGACTTATCTGGCGTGCTTTAGTGAAAAGTGCATGTATTTGAGATACAAAGGTGAAAAGTGCATGTATATGATATACAAAATGGAAAAGTGCAAAAGGCCAACGTATACACAATTCAAAATATGCATAAAATGGAAAAGGTAAAACACAAATCAAATTGTATGCATTAACTACAACATTTAATACTCATCTACCATAGAAAACCTAAATTTGAATAAGTAAAAAGGAAATCTAATTACAAGTAATTTCACAATTGCATTCAGAATTTAGTTGCAGAGCATTTTTACAGAGCTAAAGTGAAGTGCGATCCAAAGGCAAATTGAAATTTGAAAATGGTTGCAGTGAATTGGGAAGGTAAACGGATCTTGTCAATGGTATAAAGTCAATAGTTACGATTCAGGTATGTACCAAAGAAACTCTTTCTTATGATTAACGGAATACAATTACGGTAATTTTATAGTAATGGCAGTAAGGTAATGGAATGGGTTAAAATTAGTTAATTACTATAATTCATTGTGATAAATCATAAATTTAAACACAATAAGGTAAATATGCATAATTCAAAAGAAAAGAGGCTTAGGGTAAAACGTTAAATGGTAAAAATGTGTGTTAAAACCCTAGAAAATGTAAAACATGGTTGTTAAAAGGTATTGTATTTGACAGGATGGCTCCCAAATGAAAGACCAAAACGAAGGCAGCTTGGAAGGAAATGAAAACATAGGTGAAGAAGAAAGAAGTGGTTGAAGAGACATTTCCACACAAAGGATGCAATTCTCTGATATACCCTACTGGTGGAATGGTGGTTGACACTGAAATCGTGGATTTCGATTCTATTACACTTCTATAGAAGCTTAGAGAACCGGGAGCAACTTTGGCCATGAGGAACATACTGGAGGTGGGGTTATATAATTCTGTAGGATTCCCATTAGCGATGGAAGCTAGGGATCTGGTTATTGAATGTATCCAGAGATACAACATGAATTCTACGAAGGTGGTATATAATGGTGTAGTGCATGCAAATTTATTAGTTGAGGGTATTGCTAAGACTTTTGGCTTGAAGATTACAGATAAAATGAAGGAGATAAATGAAGAACAATATGTAGTAGACTTCAAGAGTAATGAAGAATCATGCAAAAGTGTGATATTCTATGAATGGTATCCATCAGATAAGAAGCCAAAGGCAATAGTTAGGGTACCAAAAACATTATACAGGATTGATTTCAAAGAGGAGATTCACATAATGATCACTTTGCTAAGTAGGGTAATGGGACTGGTAGATGCAAGTAAGTGTGAACCATGGATGTTTCAAGTGATCCAATTTATGAGAAAAGAGACAGGGGCAATTCATTGGGCCGAGGCCATCATTAATACTATTTTCAAACAAGTTATGAGAATGAATAAGCATAAGATGTTTTTTATGTCTTCATATGTGGTATATACCTATGCAACAAACATGCAGTTGAGTGGAATACCCAAAGTTGGAACATTAGGAAGTGGGCCAAGACAAATGCTTGTTTAAGATCATTACCCAGATTTACAAGAGAAAAATGTAATGCAAAACTATGTTAGGGTGAATGATGTATTTTACATGCATTTGGTAAGAATCTTGACGGGAGATAAGGAGAAAAGATTATCATAACATGCATGATATGCTATTAATTTACACAATGCCTAGTATATTACCTATATTAGAACATAAGGCTTCACGGGTGAACCCTTCAGATTACCAAAGTATCCAATAGATAAGATGATATTGTTGGAGTTCACCACGCAAATATTGAGCATTAATCAAATGTATAAAACTAAGTTTGGCAAAGATATTATCAAATTCCCATTCAGTATTGGTAGATACATCTGTGTCAATGAAGATTCATCCAAAGTATCAGAGGCAAAACTATAGTATTATGGTTTCCAGAACTTTGAGTTGGCTAGATCATTTGATCCTTTTAGAAGGATATACAATTTTGTGAATAAGAAATTTAAACATCAGCCTCATATTGAAGACTATTGGGCTGATTGTGATAATGAAGCAAAGGTAAAGAAAAGAGCTTATCAAAGATTGACATTAGACCAAATAAGGACATTGGGAGTACTACAGGTACCCCAAGAAATAAAGAATGATGATGAAAAGGTGTTACATGATAGCTATGACATAAATAAGGTGGCTGAAGAATTCATTGCAGAACCAGATTGGACTCAGCCTGAAGAGGCTTCCATTGACAATATATCAGGATCAGTAATAGCCCTTTCAAATTCATGGATAAAAGAGAAAATTACAGAGTTGGAGGCTAAAGGCATAACAGTTACCCTTTTAAAGAAAGGTAAAAAGAGGAGTTTAGATGTTGATGATAAGTTTGATGATTTTTTTTATGATCTTGTTTATCAAGTCCAACAATTATTAGTTTTTTATTGATAATTTTCTATAGATTTTTCATTATGGTCCAACTGGGAAAACTTTAAAAAAATCATTGATCGAGTACTAAATTTTTTTTTTTTCAGGTCCTCTCTTTGTTGTTTGCAATAATCCTTCGTATCATGGTTTCACCCACAAGGAACAATTATGACAATGATATAACTGTACAATAATAAGAGGACCTTCTCAAAAGGTAGTGATAGTCATTTGAGGCTGAGCAACACTTAAAGACCCATGGATGATAGGGTTACACTGAGAGCCATAAGTAGAAGACACAGGGACATTTGAAACAATATAGTGAGAAGAGTGTGAAGAGATTGAATAGTTTCAATCTAACCTAGAAACACAAAGTGAAGGTCCTGATAAAATGGCATCATGGCAATGAAAATGTTTCCAAAAAAATTATGACCATGGTAGAAACACTCCTCAAACTTGAGTGAATATGTTTACAAATGAGGATGTATGACAGTGAGGATTGAAAGAATAGTCTGTGAAAGAGCTTCTAGCTATGCATGAAGATAACCTACAAGTGACTATCAAGGGGTAGAAATTCATGCAAAAGATAGTGATCATGCAAACATTAAAAGATAATCTTAGAGTCAATGAGAAGAAATATGCAAAGGTTACAATTGTTACAAATGAAAGCAACACTACTTCAATGGAAATCTGATTCAAAATAAATTTCAACAATCTTAAGTGTGCATTAACAATGGAGATTGTAACAGAACATAAAACCCACTACAAAAAAGATGTCAAACATGAAGAACTCAACACAATGACATAGTGTTTACATAGAGAAAACCCTTGTGGGTAAAAAACTCCACCAAGAAAGAGGCACAAGTTTGTATTAATCTCAACAAGATTGTACAATTCATCAACTACACAACTCTCTCCACAAGTCTTCAATCCGACAGCATTCTGGCAGCACCTGAGTACCTAAAATCTATATTATAGCAACAAATACATGGTAAATACTTATAGAAATGTTTTCCACTCCATTCCATGCATTCACCTTCTCTCTCTTAAGATTCTCCAACCTGTAAACATTAATTACCATCTTACAAGCATCTTACACTTGTCCAAAAATAGAAATGAAAAGGTTGGGGGCCCAAGACTAAATTTGGCCTCTTACAGCATCTTATGATGCATCATAACCATCATAGATTCCACAAAAGAGTATATTTCCAAGATAGGAACCTTGGGCTAAATATAGCAAATATACAACTAACATATCTGTCATATGAGTCATAGAATCTCAGAATCTTATAACAACTTGCAGCTGTCATAGATTCACTTACCAAACAATTTGACAGTTGTCATACATGCCAAAAATAGTAGATTCATCAAGGGAGCATGTCTACCCTCATTTACTATGAGTTTTTACATTTGCCAATAGTAAAAGTCACTCTGTAATTACCTTCGATTACTCTGAAATTACCCCTGCTAGTGAAACTAGTACATCTCCTCATGGATAATTACAAATTACATATAATAAATGGAATAAATACAATATTGGGATTTAAAAGGTTAATGGCACCTTATCCCAAGATTCTCTCACTTGACATTATACATTGTAAATCAACCCATAGGAAATCAAATGAAAATAATCAAGCACTAGAAACAAGGCCCATGGCCTCTCTACACCATACGAAATTCTCTGTGCTCACAGGCTTGGTCAATGATTCTGCAACATTCTCTTGATTGTCTATCTTCTTTAGTTCAATCTCTCCATTTGCAACCAACTCTCGAACAAAGTGATACTAAACATCAACATGCTTAGTCTGAGCATGATACATGGGATTCTTGGCCAAACAGATAGCACTTTGACTATCACAACCAATCTAAATGATCTTGTAATCAAAACCAATACCTATACACAGTCTCCTCAATCAAACTGCCTCCTTAGAGACATGAGTAGCAGCCATATACTCTGCTTTTGTGGTGGACAAAGCAACTGTGGGCTACCTCTTACTCATCCAACTCACTGCTC
The DNA here is from genome assembly GCA_027924645.1 of Cunninghamia lanceolata. Lineage (NCBI taxonomy): Eukaryota > Viridiplantae > Streptophyta > Pinopsida > Cupressales > Cupressaceae > Cunninghamia > Cunninghamia lanceolata. The sequence continues at coordinate 2,351,851 of BSBN01000826.1, read as the reverse complement.
CTCCAAACAGAGTAAACACATAGCCACTAGTGGACCTTCGACTATCCAAGTCACCTGCCTAATCTGCATCAACAAAACCCTATATGTCCAAAGATTTATTAGTAATATCAATACCAGAATAAACCAAACAATGATTAGGAGTACTTGCAAGATATTTAAACACCCTCTTCGCATAATTCCAATGTTGTCTACCAGGGTTAGACATAAATCTACTCAAAACTCCCACTGCTTGGGCAATATCTGGTCTAGTGCAAACCATTGCATACATCAAACTCCCTACAACACTAGCATATGGCACATTAAACATATCCTCAAAATCATCTTCAGTCTTTAGACACATATCTAATGAAATCTTAGTACCAATGGGTAAAGGAACTCTAACTGGCTTACAGTACTGCAAACTAAAACTCTACAAAATAGTATTCACATACTTACTTTGTGATAACCAAAGCTTTATGTTAACTCTATCTCTCCTAACCTCCATTCCCAAAATATACCTTGCAGCACCAAGATCCTTCATCTCAAATGCACCTAAACGTTGGGCTTTAAGCTCACCGATCATACCCTTAGTATTGCTGAAAAACAACATATCATCAACATACAAAGCAATAACCAGTATAGAATCATCAACATAATAAATGGAAACACAATGATTCTCCTTGCTTCTAACAAAACCCAATTTCAAAACAAATGAATCAAACTTTAGATACAACATTATGGGGGACTGTTTCAGACCATAAAGAGACCTCTTTAACCTGCAAACCCAATGTTCTTTTCCTTTTACCTCAAAACCTATAGGTTGTTGCATATAAATTTTTTCTTCAAGATCTCCATGCAACAACGCAGTCTTAACATCCACTTACTCAATCTCCCAATCATAAGTTGTAGCAATGGATAAGAGAAATCTAATAGAAGTCGATTTAGCAATAGGAGAGAATATCTCACCAAAATCAACTCCCTCTCTCTGGGAGTAGCCCTTGGCTACTAGTCTAGCCTTGTACTTTTCCAATGACCCGTCTGCTCCAAATTTCTTCTTGAAGACCCACTTACAACCTATGGCCTTTCTTCCTTTGGGCAAACGAACAAGATCCTAGGTGTTACAAGAGTCTAAATCTATCATCTCCTCCTACATGGCTAACTGTCAAGACTCACTATCATCTACAGAAATAACTTCCCTATAGGATTTAGGTTCATCATTAGTACTCAATAAAGCATTTACACAACAGAAATATGGTGGGATATACCTGTCAACTAGATTCTTTTGTCTTGTGGATCTCCTCAAGGGTGGAGTAAGAGACTACTCGTTCTTCTGCATGATCATCTGTACCAAATTCTTTTGTAACAATAGACTCATCTTCATCAGAACTACTTGAATATTCTTCTTCTTCTTCACCCCCCAATCCATCATTCTGTTCTTCCTGAGGTGCATCTTTTTGCTCTAAATCAAAGTGCACCTTCTTTACCTTTTCTTCTTTTTCTTTTAGTTGCTCAGGTTCAGAAATAGCTCTAAGTTCCCTGAAAATAACATCTCTAGAAAAGATAATCGTGTCAGTTAGTGGATTCCAAAGATTATAACCTTTGACATTATCACCATATCCAATTAGTGTACACTTTTTAGCCTTTAGATCCAACTTAGATCACTTTTTCTTAGGCACATGAACAAAAGCCTCACAACCAAAAACCCTTAAATGTGAAACAGAAGGTTTCTTACCTATCCATACTTCATAAAGTGTTGAATCAAGAGCCTTACAAGGAGATATGTTTATCAAGTAGCAAGTAGTACACACAGCCTCTGCCCAAAAGCATTTATCTAATTGTGCATCACTAAGCATACTTCTGGCTCTTTCCATAATTGTTTGGTTCATCCTTTCTACAACACCATTCAGTTGTGGTGTATACAAAGTTATCTTTTGTCTGATTATACCTGCATGCTTGCAAAACTCATCAAATTCCTTAGAGCAATATTCCCCTCCATTGTCAGATCTTAATATTTTTATCTTTAAACCTAACTGGTTCTCTACTAAGACTTTGAATTCCTTATACTTAGTGAAAACTTATATTTATGTTTCATAAAATAAATCCATGTAAATTTGGATACATCATCAATGAAGGTGACAAAATAACAAGATTTTCTGATAGATTCATTATCCACGGGCCCAAACACATCCATATGAATAATTTATAGCTTCTATTTTGCTCTATTGCTTCCTAAAGGAAATGATTTTTGTTTTGTTTACCAAACACACAATGCTCACAGAAATCAAAGTGTTCATCAGAATAAGAGAAATTGTCCAACAATTCTTTATTCTTAATGGTTTTTAGTACATTATTACTTGTGTGGCCCAATCTACGGTGCCACAACATACAAGTGATTTCAGAAGCCTTAGAAACATAAGAGGCATTACAAACTGTAGTGGCTTCAAGCTTAAACAAGTTCCCGAATCTCTTCCCTTTCGCTACCACCAAGTTCCCTCTCACCAATCTGTAGCCATGCTTGTCAAATGTCACATGCATTCCTAAATCATTCAACTTTGAAACTGAAATCAGATTTCTAGCTAATCCAAGAACATGCAAAACACCAGGGAGGGTTTTAATCCTCCCATCACTAAAACACAACAATACCTTTCCTTTCCCAACAATCGGATATGAAGAGTTGTCACCAAGGTAGATATTACCTCCATCATATTCTTCATATGTGGAAAACCATTCCTTATGTGGGGTCATATGAAATGAGCATCTTGAGTCAACCAACCAGTGATCATTAGAAACAACATTAATGTAGAAAGTAAAACATCTTCACCTACATTTGAGGAATTGTTTGAAGCACTCTCCCACTGTTTCTTAAGGTTTCTGCACTCCTTCACATGTCCCCTTTTACCGCAGTTCCAACACTTAACTCTGTTCTTTTTACCAGGAGTCTTAGACCAGCCCTTGGACTTGTCCTTAGCCCCTTTTTTTATCTCCTTTAGGTCTTCTTTCCTTAGACCATCCCCTAACACTGAGAGCATCCCCTAAACTATCCAAACTCTTCTTCCTCAATTCCTATGATAGTAGCACTAAAACAAGAGCATCCAACTTCAGATCTGCAAGGTTAGCAGTGATAGCAAGGATAACATTCTCCCAAGATTCAGGTAAAGAACAAAGAAGTAAGATACATTTATCTTCCTCACTAACCTCAACATCTACTGAATCAAGCTGACTCAATAACAAATTAAATGAATTTAAATGCTCTGCAACTAATTCACCTTCTCACATTTTCATGGAAAACAATTTTCTTTTTAAATAAAGTTTATTTACCATACTCTTGGCTTGGTAGATCTCACCCAACTGATTCCAAAATTTGTATGCGGTCTCCTCCTTTGCGACATTTAACAGGACAGAGTCTGAAAGACACAATTGGATGGTTCCCCATGCCTTCTTATCTAGTCTATCCCACTCATATTCAAAGACATTGTCAGGTTTCTTCTATTTTTGAATAGCCAACCATTGGTTTCTTTCTTCCATTTTCAGCTTCCACAACTCATACCCTATTCCATTGAACTTCTCAATGTCCATTCGAGAGGTTGATACAACGATGGATGTAGCCATAATAACAACACAAGATCTACAAACCAAACACAACCAAATATCCCACTGCAGCTACAACTTCCACACTACCACCCAAGAGTCAAAGTTGGCCAGGCTCTGATACCAAATATTAGAACTAAAAGCAACACTACTTCAATGGAAATCTAATTCAAGATAAATTTCAGCAATCTTAAGTGTGCATTAACAATGGAGATTGTAAGAAAACATAAAACCCACTACAGAAAAGATGTTAAAAATGAAGAACTCAACACAAGACATAGTGTTTATGTGGAGAAACCCCTTGCAGGTAAAAAAACTCCACCAAGAAAGAGGCACAAGTTTGTATTAATCTCAACAAGAATGTACAATACATCAACTACACAACTCTCTCCACAAGTCTTCAATCCGATAGCATTCTGACAGCACTTGAGTACCTAAAATCTATATTACAGCAACAAATACATGGCAAATACTTATAGAAATGTTTTCCACTCCATTCTAGGTGTTCACCTTCTCTCTCCTAAGATTATCCAACCTGTAAACATTAATTACCATCTTATAAGCATCTTACACTTGTCCAAAAATAGCCATGCAAAGGATGGGGGGCCCAAGACTAAATCTGACCTTTTATAGCATCTTATGACATGTCATAACTGTCATAGATTCCACAAAAAAAGTATCTTTCCAAGATAGGAACCTTGGGCTAAATATAGAAAATATACAACTAATATATCTGTCATATGCATCATAGAATCTTAGAATCTTATGACAACTTGCAGTTATCATAGATTCACTTACCAAACATTATGATAGTTGTCATACATGTGAAAAAATAGTAGACTCATCAAGGGAGCATGACTACCCTGATTTACTTTAAGTTTTTACATTTGCCAACAGTAAAAGTCACTCTGTAATTACCTCCGGTTACTCTGAAATTACCCCTGCCAGTGAAACTAGTACATCTCCTCATGGATAATTACAAATTACATATAATAAATGGAATAAATGCAATATTGGGATTTACAAGGTTAATGGCACCTTATCCCAACAAACAATCTTGTCAGTGTCTCAAGAGGCATTTAAAGGGGTAGGGAGACAACTTTCTAGTATGCATTTGATAGTGCCAAATCTCATGATAGTCAAGAGTCTTTATGTTAGATGCATGAACACCTTGGACAGTACCATAGAGTTGGTACAAGTGAGCAGCAACAAGGTTGAGGGTTGTCATGAGCTATCTGCCAAGACACAAATATTTTGCAATAGCAATATCATAATGGGATGTTGATTTCTATATTCAAGGTGATGATATGATATGGCAGTTGTTCATGATAGTGATGTGATAAGTGATAGGACTAATGATGGATTGTGTGAACTTGTAACAGTCTGGCAGATGACATAAAGTGCATACCTAGGTAACAGTAGTAGTGATGAACTATTTTCAAGGAATTTGGAAATGATACAGTGATGTCAAAGGTAGTCAAGGCATTCAATAAAGGGGCAGTGTTCTACGTTGATGGGAGGTAGAGTATAAGTGAAAGCATGCTAGAATAATGAGCTAGGTAATGGCAGTCATGAGGCATTGTTATTATATAAAAGGAAAATGCATGACAGTAGGTTGACAAGTGATTGGACAATGCATTTCAAGAAGCTACAAGTTTGATTAGGACAATGCATAACCTAGTCATAAGGCAATATTGTTGAATAATAGTCCATGACAATTGAGGCATCCTACCAAAGATGACAGTCATCAGAGGCACAATCATCAGAGATAAGGACAGTTTATTGCTACAGGTAACTATTCACAGTGGCAGCTTATGAACTAGAGCAAGTTGGGTGCATGAGACAGGATCTCTATAGAGATGATAGTGTGATCTTGAACTAGGACAATGAGCTTCAATATGGGATAGTCATGGATTTGTGAAGAAGACATCTATGAATGTCTTTGTGTTTCTATGCTCAATGATACTTAGAAAATTAGTTTCTTGCTCATTCTTTGAGCTATGTATTGTAACCATGAAGGTTTGTTTAGCAAATAGAAAGCATTGTAACTTATTTTCACATCTGTATGCTATTTGTAAGCATTTTTTATCAATAAGACAAGTTTTTTTTACCTTCTCAAAGTTGTTTCAATGTGCAAGCTTCAAAATATACTACTAAATATACTAATGACTAAATGCAAGCTTCAAAATGACTAAATATAATACTGATTGATGTCAATTAATAATTAAATTGACTAAATATACTACCAATTGATAGAAATCAGTGAACAGTGAATAAATATGACTAAATACATGACCAGAATTAAATCAGTGAATAAAAATGACTAAATATATACTAGCAAATTGATCAAAATGATGATTAAAATTAATGACTAAATACACTACCAATGGATAGAAATCAATGAATAAAAATGACTAAATAAGTGACCAGTTAACAACAATCAATGACTAAATTAATGACTAAATATAGCAGTGAATAAAAAATGACTAAATAAGTGACTAGATTATAGCAATCAATGACTAAATATACTACCAAATCGATCAATCAAAACAACCAATAAATGACTAAAAAAGGTTTAGTCATCAATTTGGTCACGTTATAAATGACTGGCAATAAACTACTAATGGTCACGTGACCATGTTTGGTCATTTATAAGCATTTTTTAGTAGTTTTTTAGTAATATATTGTTGTTTTTGTATTAGTGGGAGGCAATTTGGGCATGAAGATTAGATGGGAAAATTTTGTCATGTTGTCTCCAAGTATGATATTATTTCTAGGATGCTTCTTGCACCATTTGACTTAATTGTCGAGCCTTTGAATGCAAATGTGCCTCACTAGGGGAGCATAATGGGCATTGGATCTATTATTGTAACACATTTTTCTATACTAGAGGCTTGCAAAATTCTTCTTGAGAAAGTTCTACAATGTACATCTATAATAGCAAATAATTACCTAGGAAAATCTAATCTTAGAAACCCATATTGACCCTTTGGTACTTACATACTTTTTTCAACCCAAGGTGTAGCTTGTATTAATGACTTTGAAGTTGTCCTAAAGATGTTGCATTTCATTATGCAAGGAATGCCTTTTGATCAACTTGCAAGCACATGTGCCTCAAATCACACAGGTTATGACCAAATGTTGGAAGCTAAAGATTTGCTAAATGCAATGCAAATTACAAACTTTTTTGTAGACTCCTTTCAGATGGGAATAGCACTAGAATTGGAAACAATGGGTGTTCAAGCTCAGTGTAGATGAATAAAGAGTCACATAATCTAAATGTAGTGACTAGGGGAAATATTACTAACATATAGATCAAGTAAGGCTCATGTGAAAACAAATTCTAAGAGTCTTTCCTTTTGGACAATGAATTTGAAAATAATAATATAATAGGATTTTCAAGAAGCATTTTTGGGAGAGGGGAAAGGTTATAAAATGAGAGTTTAAATTGTAAAGAAGGATCTTTCCAGCTAGCTCTAGAAAGTTGAGAGCTCTATAAGGGATTAGCTAGACTTTGTGCTCCTAGTGTTTTAATGTTTAAAAAAGTACTATTGTTGTTATGTTATTAATTATTTCTAGAAACTGATTGTTCTTATGTTCAATTAGTTATCATTTGTTTTCCTTTATCTTCTCTTCTCACGAATCTAGTTTGGAAGACTTTGTACTTCCATAATTAATGTATACGCCTAAAAATGACACAAATCATCCTAAATAAATATTCTAAATATTTATTCCCTTCTTCTATTAATTAAATAAATATTCTAAATTTATTTAATCGATTCACTGTTCCATAATTAAATAAATTCTATTTATTTAATTAAAATTCTTCTATTTGTCCTTCACAATTAAATAATCATAAATTATTTAATTAACCCTATTTCCTCTATCCTAAGTTCTAAATTCAAAATTCCACATCACCTTTACACCTCACCTTTTCCACCTCACCTTGTCCACCTCATCAGGTTGCACATGTAATTAAATATATTTAATATTTAATTATCTTATTTTCCCTCACCCACATGGCCTATTTCTTCTCCAATCAGAGGTCAGTTAACCAATCAATCAAGTCTGTTAACTAACCTGTCAGTTGAGTCAAATCCTCAATCAACCCAGTCAGTTCCACAATCCACTCTTCTAACTGATCAATCAATTCTGTTAACAGACCAGTCAAGGGAGTTAACTCTCCAATCAGTTTTGTCACATCCCACCTTTCATGATGGAGCTGGGACACTTGTCACATTTCCACTGGTTGCACATTCCTCAACCATCCTCAACCGTTGATCTTCATATCTTCTCTCAACCGTTGATTCCTATTCCTCCGGGTCTATAAATGAAGCTTCATCCCTTCATTCTAATCATCCAGGCTTTTGACATCGTTACTCTGCAGAAATATCACCAGCGCGCCTTTGGCACCCATTTGTCATCTACAAGCTTGAGATCACCATTGTTGCATTGGAGCTCACCTTCATTGCATATCACACCATAGCCGTTCACCATCGACTTCCTCCAACAGCTTTTAAAAGATTGCACTCTCTGAGGGCTCATCTCATCTGCGAAAGGACGATTCGTGATAGGCGAACAACAGAAGTTTCGAAACGGAAGAGGTTTGATGTGTTTGTTCATTGCTTTTGTTCATTTGAATCTTCCTTGTTTCTCTATTCTGTTGATGTTTGGGTCATCTGTTATTCATTTGATTGATGCACTATTTTACCCTCACATTTTTGGCGCCCACCGTGGGGCCGCTGCCCCTTTTATTTTACCGTTTTTGAGCTTTTTTGAAGGCAGGTTCTGTACAGACCCCGCAGAGTCACGCACAGGTTCTTTCAGCGCATCTGTTCATTTTTACGGTGCTTTTGAAGACTATTACGGCGCTTTTGTAAAACTGCGCATTTGTTGACTGTAACGGCGCTTTTATAGACTGTTGCTGCGCTTTTGTTTAAACTGCGCATTTGTTGATTTTTGCTGCGCTTTCATATAATATTGCTGCGCATACGTTAAAGCGGCGCATCTGTTGTCTGTTACGGCGCTTATAGCGACTGTTGCTGCGCATACGTTAAAACTGCGCATATGTTTATTTTAACGGCGCATATGTTCATTCTTACAGCGTATTCGTTAATGTGGCGCTTCTGTTGATCACTTCTGCGCATCTGATCACTGAAGCTGCGCATTTGTAACTGGCTCAGGTTTTGGTTCTTTTCTAGGGTATTTTGCTAACGCTAACCCTTTTGCAGGTGTTTGCTGGAGCGGTTTTGCAGGTTAGGCACGGGTTCAGTTACATGTAGTTGCATCTAACTAGCTCACCTTTCATTTTCTGGGAAATAGTAAAACGGCTGTTCATTACAAATCTTAATCTAGTCTTAATTAGGGAGGAAGTAAACTTGTTTATTTCATGCTTGCATTGCAAACAAACTTCCAAGTTATTGCTATCTAAGACTTAAAATTGAACTCACAACTGCATTCTGAAGTTAAAATGAACCATTGCTATATCGTGAGACCTGAATTTCAAAGTTAACAATCTCGTGCAACGTGGACTTAAAATTGAACTCACAACTGCATTCTAAAGTTAAAATGAACCATTGCTATATCGTGAGACCTAAATTTCAAAGTTAACAATCTCGCGCAACGTGGATTTAAAATTGGACTCGCAACTGCTTTCTGGGACTTAAAATTGAACCACTGCAATATTGTCAAAATCACTTCAAAGTTTTGTTTGACTAGCTTAACCCATTTAGTTTTTATCTTTTTAACTAGGGTGGATTAATCAGTGTATTCTGTGTTTGCGAATGGCAATAGGCTTATGCTCTCCCCTCTTCTGGGTGATCAGAGTGCCAGACTTGTCATTCTACTTGTCTAACCTTTAGGAGGGGCCTGCCCTTGGATGCACGCTTGTCCAAGCGGGAACGACCCTGAGTGGTAACAGGCTAACGCCAAGCCCTATCGAGCCACTTAAAATAAATTGTGCTTGAGGTGAAAACCTCCTGCAACGAGTGCTGTTATGTTACACCGACGGCCAACCTCCCCCAAAACCCTCTCAGGCGCAACCCTGTGAGGCTGGGAGACTCCATAACGGAGAGTAGCGCCGCCGCACGTGTAACCACTTGAACGGTTGCCCGAATTACAAACCTCTTGTTTTAGTGGCCCAAATCCCTTTTAATCCATTTCTTGCCTAGGATTTTGTACTTGCTTTTGTCCAAAATAGAGTCGAAAAAAATACAAAAACAATGAAAAACTACAAAACATTCTTTGTGCTTGCTGTGTTTTCTTACTAAATTAATTCATAAAATCATATCAGGAAGACTTATTCCAGCCAAAAATTACCCAAAAACAGAGAAAAATCCCAAAAATTTGCCCAAAAATACCAGAACTGCGCATATATCCATTTCTGCTGCGCATATACAGCGACTTGCTGCACTTTTGTACCGACTTACGGCGCTTTTGTACTTACTGCTGCGCATATACTCTGTTCTGCTGCGCTTTTACAGCGACTTGCTGCGCATATACGCCGACCTGTTGCGCATATACTTTTCTGCTGCGCATTTGCATACTGTTACCGCGCATACATACCTCACCAGAGCGGCGCTTATACTACGACTTACTGCGCATTTACCTATTCTTGCTGCGCATCTGTTTCTGCACATGTGTGACAGTGAGCATCTGCTCTATTTTTGAGAAATTTTTGTCAGCTGTTCGGAGTACCCATTCCAGCCTAGTTCCATTTTCCGAGGTCAGAATCAACCTTGCAATCAGCTTTCACCCATTTCACCCGTTTCTCTCTCTTTCGACGGTCGTCCCCATCACCTTCTGTTCTGGTCACTCTTACCCCATCGTCATTCTGTCCCATACCGGTTCGACATAGGTCCTTCTTTAGTGAGTTCACGTAAGCCTAGTAGGTCACAGTACCTTTTGCTAGTAGTCTTGTTGGACGACTCAGCCCTACACAGTGAGACCGGTATCGACTACCCTTGCTAGTGGCTAGAGTCTTGTGTCAACCGTCTTACCTGAAGTCATTGAGCGAGAGAACCCTTTGTCCAAGTCTTGTCCTAGATATCCCATTCATTACAGTCTTAGTCGGCATCTTGCCAAAATTTCTAATCCTTGTCCATTCCGTCCCACCCCACCTTGCATGGTTCTTACTCGATCCCAATACAACAAGCTAACTGAAATGGCCGACCCTTCCGATCACATCGCCCCACCACGCGATGATGATGAAGAATTTTCTCGTGAAGAATTAGTGGCACACATGCAAGATAGCAAATTCCAACGCCTAGTGGAGCGAGTACTCCTTGAGGATCCCACCAAATATTTCCATCATCTTGCTAGTCTCGGACTCAAACTCCCCGCAGACTTTGACATTAGCTCCATCATGGAAAATGCAGACAATGAACATGAGAGGGACACAAATGACACAGTCCCAAAGGCACATGAGAGAGGCACAAATGACACAGTCCCCCAGGCCAATACAAGCGGAAAACAGCACATAGATCAAAATACTCCTATAGCGGATGTGAGACAACAAATTGAGAGTCTCCAGCGAGAAATCTCCAACCTTAAGATCGGCACCAGTTCCAAGAACTACTCCTTGGAAGATATAGCACCGTACCCCTTTGACAGAAGTGTGGTCATGAAACCTTTCCCCTTTCAGTTCGGAATCCCGAAATTTGACAAATACAAAGGGAAGGGGGACCCTAGAGATCATATCAGGGAATTCACTGCAGCATGTTTAGAAGTAGCTCACAACGAGACCTACTTAATGAGACTATTCCCAAGATCTTTAGGGGGTCAAGCCATGGAGTGGTTCTCACGTCTTCCACCTGGAATCAAAACTTGTGATGAACTTGTCAATAAATTCATAACGCACTTCTCTTACAACATAGAACACGAAGTATCTATGCTCGACCTATGCAACACCAAACAAAAAGTTGGAGAGTCTTTCGCCACCTTCTTACAACGATGGCGACAGCTAGCTAGCAAGTGTTCTTACGACATGCCTGAGAAACAACTATTGGAAATGTTTGTCCATAATTTGAATCCCGATCTTAGCTATCAGATTCAGATACAATGCCCTACCTCATTCACCAAAGTCATCGAAATGGGGCTATTCATTGAGAAAGCTATGATCGCTAAAGGAACTCTCAAGCTCTACAAGGACACACCTCCTTCCAATTACACAACTGACAAGTCAAAGTTTTGGACCAAGAACAAGAATGTGGTCAACGATGGAGTAGTGGATGCCAAGGCAGCAGCCCCTAAACAACAACCCATATTCACTCTTAAGGAAGAAGCAAATAATGGTGTACTCAACAAGCCACCCCCTCGGGAATCTAGACCTTGGTTCAATTTGAACCCAAGGAGAAAATTCACACCGCTAGGAGAATCTCAAGAGTCTGCTCTCAGGAAGTTGTTGGCTAACAATGAAATTTCTCTACCGCCAACAAGTGACTATGAGCCTATAGTCAAACCTCCCTATTGGAAGGACACAGACTATTGTGAGTATCATCGAGGAAGGGGGCATACAACCAATAATTGCATCTGTCTTAAGAACGTCATACAAGATATACTGGACCAAAATCAGGGAGGAACACAACAGCATACCTCCAATGAATCTCATGTGGCCTACCGAGATCCTCTCCTAAACCACAACCGGCCATATAACAACAATCACAACGGCGGCCACAACAACAATGGTTACAACCACAACAATGGTCACAATGGCAACAACTCCAATGGTCATAACAATAATGACAACAATCGTAACAGGCCAAACCAGAACAGTGGGTCGAGTAATGCTAACTATGCAAGCGTTCCCTTTGAGTACACCATTAACTGCATTTCTGAGCATGTTCCACAAGTCAACGTCATATCCCCCAACCAACAACTAGAACCTAACGGCACTGGTTGTAGTATCATTACCCGCAGTGGTAGAGTCACGATCAACACCACTCCTCCAAGGTCGTCGCCATCTCCGTCCAACCCCCGCCCATATAACGTCATCGACCAATTGCAAAAGACTCCGGCTCATATTTCTATATTGGAGCTTCTGCGTCTATCTCCTTCTCATAAGGAGATTCTTGAGAAAGCCTTAGTGGAGACTACTGTCCCCACTAACCTAGCCCAAGAAAAGTTTCAAACCATGGTGGGTAACTTGACATCCTCCCCTTCCATATCATTCACAGAACAAGATGACCTTTCCATGTCTCAACCCCACAACACTCCTCTGCACATTGTCGCATTCATACACAGGCACCGCATCAAGAGGGTTCTCATTGATGGGGGTGCCGGTTTGAATATTTGCACTTTGAAGCTAGTCCTTGCATTGGGGTTCTCTGAACAGGCAGTGGATCCACGGAGAAAGATTACCATAAAGGCCTATGACGAGGAGGAATGCACCACGAAGGGCACGGTTGTCCTACCAATTCAAGTGGGACCGGTTATTAAAGATGTGGTGTGCCAAGTCCTTGATCGGGAGCTTGCTTACAATATTCTACTAGGGAGACCATGGATCCATGCCATGAAAGCTGTCCCCTCCACCTACCATCAATGCATAAAGTTCCCACACGATGGCAAGCAGGTCACCATACACGGCGACCCCGACACCTACCAGCATTGCAACTCATTCCAAGCCAAACCGGAATGTGTCATTCCCAACAACCGAGCCCATATCTCCCCTACTCCGCCACAAGACCATACTGCCGAAGCTTCCTCTTCACAGCCTAAACCAATGAAAATCACCATAAAAGAAAATGGCGTGGGGGAATACCAGATTGAGCATAGCCTCAACCTTGCAAAAATGCCCTTGTCTCCTCGCTCCTTTGGCCAGCCCAAACATCAACCTAGGCATTTTCCAAAGCCCTCTGCTCCTCCTACAACTCCCGCAAACCCCTTTGTAAAATGGGGGACCTTATCCGATGAATCAGAGGAGCGAGATCTCTTACAATGGCTCTATGCCGAAGAAGAAAACACATCCCAAGATCCACCCAAACTCCCTACAGAGCTCTATGGGCGAGGTGAAACCATCTTGCATAGGATGGGATATGAAGGACAAGGCCCTATCGGCCTCAGAAAAGAGGGGATCATCGAACCTATACAACCCTCTTCCTCCTCTTCGGCTAGAAACACGACTGGCCTAGGCTACAAAGGTAAAGGCAAAGCCAAAGAAAATGCCTGCCTAGTGGAGACAATTCAAACACTCCAAGGGGATAGTGACGCAGATTCAGATGATTCCAATCAGTATGAATGGGACGAGCTGACAGAACACTCCTACGATGATAAGGAGATTGATACCATCCAAACCCTTAGCCCATATCATGAGAGACCAACGCAACGGGACAGACCACTGGAGTCTGATTTGCCCCTCCCTGAAATTCTGGCTTTCGAGGAAAGTATCGATTCCATTGCGATAAACAACCTGGAAGAAAGTACCACCCAGAACACTACCCCCACCTGTGCTCCTAGTATTTCCATCCACACTATCAACGAATCAGGTCTTTCATCCGACTCCCTTCCCCTCTCACACCCTGAGCTTATTGACTGGGACCTGAAAGGGACCCCTCAATTAGATGTGTTCCAGAACGATGATGCCTACATTGACTATATGGGACTTCGAGATCATTTACCTAAAGGAGATCATAAAGCCGGTTTCACTATCAAACTCAATACTGTAGCATACTTTGGGGAGGGTGCCAAGCCTTCCAGTCGCAAAAATGTAAAGATCAAAAGGGGATCTGACGGTGAAAACCGCCATGCGGCAGTGTCAGATCATAAAACAGTAAAAAGAAAGGACGTATCTGAAGGTGAAAACCCAACTGTGGCACCTGACGATGGATTGCTTGACACCCTCCCAAGTGACATGTACCAAGAAAGGTCGCAGATCGTGGTAGAACCAACAGAGCCAGTGAACATTGGATCTGAAGAGCAGCCTAAGATAATCCACTTTGCAAAATCTCTCACACCACCTGAGAAAACCAGGTTTGTACCATTCTTTAAAAAGAAGAGAGGCAGTTTTGCTTGGTCATATGCCGACATGCCAGGTTTGGACCCAAACCTGATTCTACATCACTTGCCATTGGATCCAGGGGTGAAACCCGTAAAGCAAAAACTGAGAAAAATGCATCCCCATATTGCCCTCCTGGTCAAGGAAGAACTCAAGAAATTGTTAGACGTGGGGTTCGTCAGGGCCATTGATTACCCCGAATGGATATCAAACATCGTGCCAGTATCTAAACCAGACGGCAGGGTTCGACTATGCAACGATTTTAGAGACTTAAACAAAGCATGCCGCAAGGATGACTTTCCCTTGCCTAACATCGATATCATAGTCGACCTCACGGCGGGACATACAATGTTGTCACTTATGGATGGATTCTCAGGGTACAACCAGATCAAAATAGCACCAGAGGATCAGCACAAAACCGCCTTCACTTGTCCATGGGGTACTTTTTGCTGGAATGTCATGCCGTTTGGGCTGAAAAATGCAGGTGCTACATACCAGCGGGCCATGACAACTATATTCCACGACATGATGCATGTGACCATGGAAGATTATGTTGACGACATCTTGGCAAAATCACTCACCAGGGACTCACACCTGGACACATTAGAGAAAGTCTTCCAACGGCTGGACCAATTCCAAGTAAAGTTGAACCCGAAGAAATGTGTGTTTGGGGTCACATCAGGCAAACTGCTAGGCTTCATCGTGTCAGCAAACGGCATAGAGGTAGACCCGGCCAAGGTCAAGGCAATCATGGACATGCCTCCGCCCAAAACTCTAACACAGTTGAGATCCTTACAGGGCAAGCTACAGGCCATCCGCAGGTTCATCTCACAGTTGGCCGACAAGTGCCATCCTTTCAGCCACCTTCTACATAAGAACGTTCCATTTAAATGGGATGAACAGTGCGAAGAGGCATTCAACAAGCTCAAGGAGTACCTCACGAATCCTCCTATACTCATGCCACCGATACAAGGAAAACCTTTGATCCTCTACATATCCGCTACACCTACTGCTCTTGGGGCTCTCCTAGCGCAGCAAGACTATGAGAACAAGGAAAGAGCTGTGTACTATATCAGTCGAACCTTAGTGGGCTACGAGCTGCAGTATTCACAGGTGGAACGTTCATGCCTTGCGGTGGTTTTTGCCTCACAAAAACTCCGACACTACATGTTGGCACATCCTGTCAAACTCATTGCCAAGATCGACCCACTAAAATATCTTCTCAGCAAGGCAGCTCTCACAGGACGACTAGCCAAATGGGTTATGCTTCTTAGCGAATATGATATAGAGTATGTGGATAGAAAAGCCATCAAGGGGCAAATCATCGCAGGCCAACTAGCTGAGGCACCATTACAGGACACTTCACCAATGCAGT
Source organism: Cunninghamia lanceolata (assembly GCA_027924645.1). Classification (NCBI taxonomy): domain Eukaryota; kingdom Viridiplantae; phylum Streptophyta; class Pinopsida; order Cupressales; family Cupressaceae; genus Cunninghamia; species Cunninghamia lanceolata. The sequence goes on along the minus strand of BSBN01000826.1, from coordinate 2,335,919 downwards.
TTGAGTTCCCCGATGAATCTCTATTCACTCTGTCCACATCTCCTTGGAAACTCTACTTCGACGGGTCTTACACCAACCATGGATCGGGGGCAGGTATCTTGTTTATCACTACCCAAGGTGACACAATTCCAAAGTCCTACAGGTTGTTATTTCCATGCACTAACAATATAGCAGAGTATGAGGCTTTGGTAATTGGTCTCAAGATGGCCACTGAGTGGAAAATTCAAGCACTACATGTCTATGGCGATTCTCAGCTTGTCATAAACCAGGTCAACGACGAGTATCAGACCAAAGATGAGAAGCTCATCCCATACAAGCGAATGGTCGACGATCTCAAAGAACACTTTGGGACCATCTCGTTTGAGCAAATACCCAGGATAGAGAACAAAGCAGCCGACGCAATGGCGACCATAGCCTCTCTTCTTGAGATACCTGAACAGGAGTCACGGTATGAGTTCCTAGTAGAAACAATTCGACAGCCGGCTTATGATCTCCTTGAAACCCATTCCATCTGCCACCTAGTGGGATCTGATTCACCTTGGTACGGTAAGACCTACACTTACCTCAAGGACAATATCCTTCCTTTGGACCTCTCTTCCAACCAAAAACGAACCTTCATCCGACAAGCCTCCCGTTACACCATTATCGCCAATACCCTTTACCGACGTGGTCTGGATGGTACTTTACTCCGTTGTCTAGAACAGGAAGAATCTATTACTGCCTTGCGAGACGTGCACGAAGGGATCTGCGGAACACACTCCAGCGGTCCTTCCTTAGCTAAGAAACTCATGCGTTTGGGTTATTACTGGCCCAATATGGAAATGGATTCATATCAGTTCGTCAAAAAGTGCAGACAGTGCCAGATACATGGGAACCTGATTCATGCACCTGCTCAGGAGTTGAGACCTCTAACGACACCCTGGCCCTTTTGCCAGTGGGGACTAGACCTCGTAGGAAAGATCCATCCGCCTTCTTCCAACAGCCATAAATTCATCATAACCGCTACTGAATACTTCACAAAGTGGATTGAAGCCGTTCCCTTATCAACCGTCACAGGAAAGCAAATTTCCTCTTTCATTCTGAATTACATTATCTGCCGATACGGCATCCCTTCATCCATCATAACGGATAACGGGAGACCCTTCAAAAATCAAGATGTCCAGGAACTTTGTGAACGGTTCAAGATCCAACATCGCTTCTCCACCCCATATTACCCCCAAGGTAACGGCCAAGCTGAGGCATCAAACAAAACCATTCTGAAACTCCTAAAGAAGACTGTCAATGAAGCAGGTCGCGATTGGCACGTCCAGCTCAATCCCGCTCTGTGGGCCTATCGAACCAGCATACGCACTCCCACAGGTGCTACACCCTACGCCCTCGTCTATGGTTCCGAAGCCATCCTTCCTATTGAGGTCGAACTCCCCTCCCTTCGGGTGTCGTTGAACGGTCTCATATCAGACGAAGAGTACAGAGTCTCCAGACTGCACGAGCTAGAACTGCTAGAGGAACGACGCCAGGAAGCTTTTGACCATCTCAAAGCATATCAACAGATGATGTCAAGAAGCTACAACCACAAGGTTAGACCAAGATGCTTCAAAATTGGGGACCTCGTCCTAAAAGAGAACCCTCGCAACCAGCAGGACAGAGAAAAGAAAGGTAAGTTTGAGCCTAACTGGCTTGGACCCTATGTAATTGTAGCAGCTTACGGATCGGGGGCATATCAGTTGGCCACATCAGAAGGTGAGTTGTTTGATGATCCCATCAATAGCATGCACCTTCGCAGGTTCTATACCTAAGAGAACCCCAATGCAAGGGGGCACAATAAAGTCAAAAAATCATAAAATCCAAAAAAAAATCAAGAAAAAGTTACAAAGGGAAAATACGCAAAAAAAAAAAAAAAAGGGTAGCAAGCATACAAAAAAATCGTCCTTTGGTGAAAACCTGGTAAACAGGCGCCTTGGATAGGTATCATGGGGAAAACCTGGCAATCAGGCGTCATGTTACTTTCTAGCTTCTCGTGCAAATAAAAGCAAGTGATGAAAACCTGGTAAACAGGCGTTACTTGTGACAAACCGCATTCTCCATCTTTGGGAATCCAATCACCTTGAGTCCATTTTCCCTCTATTTTCCCCATTCGACCCATATCCATCCCACAGTAAACACTTGACAGTTACCTATCATGGCTTGATACTCAGCTAGTGGCCTTGTCAACCAAGGTTTTGTCCCATATCGTCTCCTCGAAGTGAGCCTAGCGTAATGTCTCTCGTCAGTATCTGTGGTCCGAATCCGTGAACTACGTTGCCTCTGCGCCGTCACGTAGGCAAGGCCATTATTCTAATGCGCCCCCGAGGCTTCCATCTCTCCCAAGGTCCCATTTGTCTCCCCTCTTGTCTTCATTCTTGTCATCTTTCTTCTAGTCCATCCATGGTCCATTAGGGTTTACCCCGAACTACGTTGCCTCTGCGTCGTCACGTAGGCAAGGCCATTTAGCAATGAGCCCCCGAGGCACTAGGTCAGTCCCTTAGGGTCCGTCTCCTCAATAAGGATAATGCAATCTTCTCACCAAGCAAGCAAATGCAAGCAAACACCCGCGCTTCAAGCAGAAATCTTGACTATGAGCATCCTAACCCATCCAATGCAAAGCAAATACCCAAGGTCTTCTAAATGATTTTATGAAAATTAAGGCAAGAAATAAACATGTATCAACGCACATATGCTTTTGTAGATTGGAAACTAGGGTTAAGTTACAGAGTCTTGATTTTTGCTATCATACCTTCCTATGCTACTCAAGGATGCCAAAAGCTAGAGGTGCTATGATGGGGGCATGATTACTCTCTTTGTTTGTTGTTTGTGGATTAAACTTTAGTAATGTGAAGCCTAGTCTGAGGACATGATCGGCAAAAGATCGTCGAGGACATCAAAGGTCTAACACGAACGGGGGCAATCCTTTCTTGTTGAAACGCAAGAGATACTCAGGTCATCTAGATTCAATTTTGACTAGATGCTTGTATTAACTTGCTCAATCACAATCCATGTAAGCGATACTCAGGTCATCTTGGTTCAATTATACCTCGGTGCTTGTATTCACTTACAACATTTCAAGAAAATACCAAAAACAAAATGCCCAATGATGAAATAAAGCAATCTAAAAGCAAAGCATCCGTCCTATATCCATACACCCATCCATACAATCCTCATTATTCAAACTATGCAGAGTAACGATATCAAGAAAAGTTCCTAAGTCATTCTTTCGCAACCATCCCTCTATCCATCATGTCATTCTTCTGTCGATAGCGTACATTTGGACATCACAAAAACAAGGCATCTAGGAGCATATCATATCATTCGTAGAAACTAGTCATGCACATGATTAGGTTAGTATAATGCACCATCCAACGCATTAGGTCCCCAATACATTTTGCATCACATCTTAATCTTAAAAGCCCAGAAAATCACACAACATAGCTAAGTGCATCACATATATAGTTACATCACCCCATAGTACTCATGTTACAAATGCATACATTCAAAGCATTACATCATATAAGTATCCAATAGCATCTCACCTACATATACAACATCATAACATAGAAATCATGTTCCATACACACATCTGCCTTAGCTCATTTACACACCACATATATAGCATCATAACATAGAAATCATGTTCCATACATATACATTTGCATCATCACAAGAACATCATATTACCTTTGCATTCATTTGTCACATTAAATCATATAGACATCATATAGCAGCATATCAAAGTATTTCTCATATAACATCATATAAACCATCTAACTATGCAATAGAACCACATCATGCAATAGAAGTAATCATCTCATAAACGCATGCAATAGATACACAAAGCTGCATCATCATCCATACTATCATATACAAGGATGTCCAAATGTACAATATCACCATCTCTCTCAAAATCAAAGTGTCATATACAATGTACGTCTAAATAGACGGTGATACATGTCCCAAAATGTACAAAATCTGGTCTCTGACTACCCCTGCGGCTGTGAGCCACCACTGCCGGCTCCTGACTGCTGAGGTCCCATGACAGATGCCCCTGACTGGGATGGACCTGCTCTGTGAGCCACCCCAGACTGAGTCCTGAAACTCCCTGCCCTCTGGCTCGCCGACACGGCACCATGGTACAAGCCTCGGTAGTACTGTACCTGCTGCTGTGCTCTGGCTAAGTCTGTCTGTGCCTGTGCCAACTGCGTCTGCAACTGGCCTACCTGTGCCTGTGCCTGCTGCACCTGCCCAACCAAAAAGGTACTTGCTGCGTCTGTACCCATGGCAGCCACTGCTGTATCCCTCTCTACTCGGATCAGATGTACCCGGGCATCTGCCATGTCTCGCTCGCGAGTCAAACCAGCGATCACTGCTGCATCTGTATCTCGCATCCTCTCCACTCTCCTCAGCTGTGCCTGCAGCTCCCGCACCTGTCCTCTCAGGCTGGCTATAGTCCTGTCGTGTGCCTCACCCTGCACTGGCCCCTGTGCTGCCTCTGCCTGTCCTAGCCCCTGCTGCTGGGGCACCTGCTGCTGTGGCACCTGCTGCTGTGGTACCTGCTGGGGTGGTGGCATCTGTGCCTGCTGCTGTCCCTCCCCCTGTCCTGGCACTGCCTGCCCAGCCCGGTCTATCCTCCTCCGCTGCCTCAGCCTCTCTGCAGCTCGGCCACCACGTCCTCGTCCTCCTCTAGCGGCCCTCCGCCCTGGACCAGCCTCTCCCTCCTCCTCTGAGTCCGCCTCGTCGATACGAGGCACCAGCATACCAGGTCCTGAATATCTCAGAAATGGATGTGCAGTAATCCAATCCTCATACTCCTGTGTAACCCCAGCATCTGCAATCTCTCGCCTCATATCCCATGCCACATAAGGCAACTGCTGGAACTCTGCCAGAGCCTCCTCGTAAGAAGCCATCGGCCCCCATCGGACCCTCTCTGCATGCGTCCGTGCAAACATGGCCTGTCCCTGCGGCATGCCCTGTCTCCTGCCGAACTGTCTCAGTACTCGGCCCACCGTCTGCCTCTCCAAGATGTGCCATGTCCGGCCTATCAGCCACCTAGTCTGAAAGCAAAAGGGCAGCTCATCTCCCTCATCGTCCCAAGGCTCGCAGTCCAGATATGGTCGCCAGACGACCACATCTATCCCATCCAGCGTGTGCCGCCAATACTCCAGCTTCCCCAGCCTGTGCTGGGAAATCACTCCTGCGTAGCCATAGCTGTACGGCTCTCCCCTCTGCCTAGCAAAGACACATATCGGCCTGGTCACCGCTATGTGCTCCCACAGCCAAAACTGTAACAGCAGCACCCCAGCCGATAGACTCGTGCTGCGGTGGTACACCACCTGATGCATGTCGTGGTATAAGTGAGCTAGCACGCAAGGTCCCCACGCGTATCGAGTGCCCTCAGTCACCATCTGCTCCATAATCCTGCCCCATCCAATGGGGAACCCGTGCGATCTCCTGTCAGGGCATACAACGCCCGCAATCAGTCCAGCCACGATCCCAGGGAAGTAGTCGTAGCAGTCATAGATATCCTGCCAAGGGATGACCTGTCCCACCAGCTCGGGATCGTCGAATACTTGCTGACACTCGGCGAGTCCCGCGTCCCGATGTGCGTCGTACTCCACCAACTCGCCTACCACGGGCAAGTGCAGTATCCTATAAACGTCCTCCAACGTCACGGTCATCTCTCCAGTAGGGAAGTGGAAGGTCCCGTCCTCGCTGTGGAATCTCTCCACGGTAGCTGTCAGCAGTCCTCGGTTCGCCCGCACCTCGAGCATAAAGCAAACATAATCTAGGCCCATGGCACCAAGCGCCACCCTGTCAGCCTCCGTCAACATATGTCTCTGCAATAGAGGCATAGGGAACGTCTCCCTCGACTGCAATGTCTCTCGTATCTCCTCCTGCCAACACGCAAAGCAAGGCGTCAGTCTCAAACCGCATATACCATACTCAACATATCTATTGGACTATATCAACTAAACTTAGCATTTTAAATTGATCAAAACAGCACACTACATCTCTTGACTAGATTCCTGCAATCTCGGAGATAGCTCATCGATTCCTGCGTCAAATAGGACGCTAATCGAGTCAGTTTGGCTAAGTAATTTGCCACCCCAAGCAAATGCGCCACTACAGGTGGTAAATGCGCCATTTCTGGTATATGCGCCGCAACAATCAACATATGCGCCGCAAAAATGCATATGCGCCGCTACAGGCCACATATGCACCGTTCTGACACATGCGCCGCATAAAGCCACGTATGCGCCGCTAAATTACAGATGCGCCGCAATAAGTCACATATGCGCAACTTCAGCAAATGCGCTGCTACATTTCACGCATGCGCGGCGCAAATACAAAAGCGCCGCTTAATTACGAAAGCGCCGCCAGAGTGAACACATGCGCAGCTTTCACGCATGCGCCGCCGAAACAGGCATATGCTCCGTGAAATCACAAAAGCGCAGCTTCGCGGGGCATATGCGCCGTTCTGCGCTTCGGCGCATTCATTTCACCTATTTTCTACGAGCATTTATGACACCTAAACTCGACCCTAGGAGAATTTTTTCGAAGCACATACCGGGGGTCCTGCCTCTGCTGGCCGCCCGAATCGTCGGACTCGCTCGAATCGATGCTCCTCGCGTGGAATGTCTGCTGCTCTGGCCGCCATGCTACTCTAGGTTTGCTCTGAGCTCTCCTTCTCCAATCCAGATCAACCAAGTGTGCAAATGACTATTCTTGTGGACCCAGCTCCTATTTATAGCCTCCAAAACCCTAATTCTGGCTAGGTGATGACTGTGACTACTTCCCGTGTCCGTTTTTCCTCCCGTTTTCTTCCCGCATCCCTGACCGCGTCCCTTTTCCTCCAACCTATCCTAACCCCTTCCTCGTCATGAGATCGTCCGTCTCCAAAACTTTCGCCGTTTTTCCCGTCCAATCTCCCGAGGGGGCATCCTATCGACATTTAACCTACACCAGGGGCAAACTGGGGCATGTATCATCATTCAGACTATCAATTTCTTTGAAGCAACGCTGTAAACTGCATTGCATCAAAGAGGGGCAAAATGTATACGCCTAAAAATGACACAAATCATCCTAAATAAATATTCTAAATATTTATTCCCTTCTTCTATTAATTAAATAAATATTCTAAATTTATTTAATCGATTCACTGTTCCATAATTAAATAAATTCTATTTATTTAATTAAAATTCTTCTATTTGTCCTTCACAATTAAATAATCATAAATTATTTAATTAACCCTATTTCCTCTATCCTAAGTTCTAAATTCAAAATTCCACATCACCTTTACACCTCACCTTTTCCACCTCACCTTGTCCACCTCATCAGGTTGCACATGTAATTAAATATATTTAATATTTAATTATCTTATTTTCCCTCACCCACATGGCCTATTTCTTCTCCAATCAGAGGTCAATTAACCAATCAATCAAGTCTGTTAACTAACCTGTCAGTTGAGTCAAATCCTCAATCAACCCAGTCAGTTCCACAATCCACTCTTCTAACTGATCAATCAATTCTGTTAACAGACCAGTCAAGGGAGTTAACTCTCCAATCAGTTTTGTCACATCCCACCTTTCATGATGGAGCTGGGACACTTGTCACATTTCCACTGGTTGCACATTCCTCAACCATCCTCAACCGTTGATCTTCATATCTTCTCTCAACCGTTGATTCCTATTCCTCCGGGTCTATAAATGAAGCTTCATCCCTTCATTCTAATCATCCAGGCTTTTGACATCGTTACTCTGCAGAAATATCACCAGCGCGCCTTTGGCACCCATTTGTCATCTACAAGCTTGAGATCACCATTGTTGCATTGGAGCTCACCTTCATTGCATATCACACCATAGCCGTTCACCATCGACTTCCTCCAACAGCTTTTAAAAGATTGCACTCTCTGAGGGCTCATCTCATCTGCGAAAGGACGATTCGTGATAGGCGAACAACAGAAGTTTCGAAACGGAAGAGGTTTGCTGTGTTTGTTCATTGCTTTTGTTCATTTGAATCTTCCTTGTTTCTCTATTCTGTTGATGTTTGGGTCATCTGTTATTCATTTGATTGATGCACTATTTTACCCTCACAATTAATATGATTCATTTCACTTTTGGAAGTTTAGGCCATGTTTCTTATATTCTCAGCTAAATTTCTTCTTCTTTATATTTTGTACTATTTTCCATTTCTTGCCTTTTGGTACTTTCTACTCAAAAGTACTCAAAAATCTTAAAATGTCATCATATGAGGCAGCTTCCCCTCTCAAACACAAAGGAGAATCATTGACCTCACAACAATTTCTCCAATTGTTGGTCCATTTTCTTTCTACCCTTTGTGTGAGTCAATTATTTTTCACAGTGAGAAAACTATTTTCAAACAAAGTCTAGATATAAAATGTGTTTTTAACACTATATAATGTGATCATGTTATAAATATATGTATATGTACATAATACACACACATATATACATATATACACATGTATATACATGCCTCTATGTAAATTAAAAAAATATAGATGTAAGTCTACATATAAAATGTGCTTTTTAACACTATATAATGCACTCATGTTATAAAATGTGAGCACATTATATAAAATGATCACTTTTTATAATGCGAGCATGTTATGTGAACTTTTACATAATGTTCTCACATTTTCTTCAATTTTTTTGATTTGACCACTTTTTTGCCCCCCATTTGGTGCACTTGCCCCAAGATATCACAAAAAACAAAAGCCTTTCTTCTCATTTTCAAATAGAGCTCAAATATAAATCAAAAGGCACAAATTTTGCATTTTGGGCAAAATCCAACACTTTCATGATCACATATTGTCTATGTTTATTAACTATGTAGTAATATCTTTTACCGTGATTATATCTTTTTCTCTTTTCCTCCAATTCCTTGTGTACTTTGTATAAAACCAAGTGGAATGGGGAATAATGTCATTAATGTTCCTTTTGTGAGTTGTGTTGAGCAATGATAGGCTTAGAGTCATTCACATGTTCAAGGGAACTTTATCAAAATCTTCTTGTATAGTCGAAATCCTACCTGCCTTTTGCATAGTTGAAGCTTTAACATTTTCCACTTTGATGGAATCTCTTACCTTTCTCTTTTTTATTTTTAATGTTTTCAAGGATATTTATTTTTTCAAATAAGTTGTAGTTAGTGCCTATTTTAAATATGTGACAAATGCTACTCATTGCGTGATATTTTTTGCAAGTTATTGACGGAGCACTCATTATGAGAAGAATACAAGAATGATCTATATATTTTGAGAAAATCCATATCCATTTGAGTGTTTGACAAATATTTAATTTTTATGTTAATTGATTTTTTTTAATTTTGCATCTACAAGTATTAGTTCACATGCACATCAAAGTAGAGGTATAATGTAATGGTGAAAATTGCATACCCATGTCCTTTCCCTTATATTTTGGACCACTTTGATTAGAGTGCTTTCAATGGAAAAATGAGTCTATATGTGGCATATTCTTGCATGAATTCATTTCATAACATCACCCTTTCCAAACCCTATCATTATGCAACTCTAGAGATTGACCCTTGTCCCTAGATCCCCTATTTGCCACACTTGATTAGATTCACAAGTGCATACTTGACCTAGGTCATTTTCATAGTTGTAGATCTACACCCTAAATTGTTAAAATACAAATTCAAATTAAATCTTGCCAACTTCCTCCTGTTAGTGTAAAAGGGGATATTACCTAGTTAGTCATTTCCTGGGTCCTCTTCACACTAGTCCACTAAAGCTTACTTAGGAGACATTAGGAGCATTTAATAATTTGCACTAAAAGAATTTACTTTTTCTCCATAGGACATTTAATATTTGCATGCATTTATTAGTGGTGTCTAAGTGCATTCAATAATGTTCATCTAGGTTCTCTAGATGTATTTAATATTTGTGTCATCTAGTTGGTTTTTATCCACTAATCGGCCTTGGGCCTATCTCTACTTCATGCCTATATAAGAGGCACATTTGTAATCAATATCAATATCAATATCAAATTGTACCAGAATTAGGCAATTTATCCTCTTGCTTTTTCTCTCTTGTGGAAGGTTATTTTGTGTTACAGGGGATCCTAGAGATCTTGGAGTCCATCAATGACTAACATGGTATCAGAGCTTCAGATTTGCTAACCCCTTCTCAAATTTGGGTGTGCTCCAAGCTTGAGATTTTGTTGGGTACACTTTGAGTCAAAATGAACCTCGTCGTTGTGTTTAGAAGTCAAAACCCTAGGAATGTCTATCTAAACGCCAAAATCTGGCTCAAGAAAATTTCAAGTGTTTTTTTAGGGTTTGTAGATTTTTCATCGTCTGAAAATTTGTACAATCTGTATGGATCCATACTATATAGTTGATTGTACAATTTCTATGTGTCTATGTCATCAGCTGTCTATGGTAGTCCTTGTCCAATGGTCTATAGTTTTTTTCAATAGTCAAATTATTTACATGGCAGTTTTTAAGGTCTTACAGATATTAACTGCTGGTTAAATCCATTGGTGGGAGGGGATTTTGAAAGGGCCGAAGCCCTGGATCTTATCAAGCCTTTAGCACTCCATTCTCTATTGCTTAGGGAGATAGAATATCTACTGCCACCCCATTCAGCTACTAACTCAATGGTGTTTCTACCACCTCCATCGGCCCTAGTATTCTATCTACAACTAGAAGCGGTGCCATCCACAGCCGACCACCACAAGTAGCCACTCCATTGGCATAGAACCCTAAATCTACCACTCCCAATAGTATGTTTCACCAACACCGCCCACCTAGCTACCAAGGCACCACCACCAGGCTATCAACATGCCACCCAGGGGCCATTTTTGCCCCTTCTCTAGCCCTAATAGGGTAATTTTTTTCTTTTTGCCATAACTTGGGAAAACAGTGTCAAAATTTTGCAAACAAGATATCATCGGAAAGCTAGTTTTGTGTACATCGCAATGGTATAGGTAATTTTTCTAGAATTTACTATTTGACATCATCTATTGCAGCTTGAAGTCATATCTTCCATTTTTGGCCTTCAAGCTCATAACTTTTTGCCTAGATCTTTGATTTTCACAATTCTTGCAGCATTGGAAATGTATTGAGGAGCACTTTTTCCAGTTTCAACCTTAGGTTAATTTTATTAAGTTTGTCACATAACCACATTCTAGTTAATAACTTGGTCATCCTGACACTTGGAGAAGTGAAATTTGTTTTAGAAGGCTTCATTTTTTGTATTAAATTTATTTGAGAAATTGTAATCTTATTTGTCCTTCTCTTTTGAGAGAATTTTGTAACTTTCCCTATCTTGGTCCTTAGTGGACATTGTAAATGCACTAAGTATAAAGTGCAAAAACACAAATTGGGGGGGAGATCTCTTGCATAGTAAAGGGTGTGTTGTTGTGTTGCTATTCTTTTTTCATCATGGATGTGTCTCAAATTTCTCCTTTAACTCCATATAACTAGTATGATGGAAATGACAAATGGAGTTGCTATTGTTCAAACTAAAGCTATGAAGGATAACTTTAGGCACTGATCTTGAACCCACAAGTGTTGTAGAAAAGAGAAAATGGCTTGATAGAAAAGATGAGGCCTATGGTACTCTATGTCTTGCAATTTCTCCTGATCTTCATTTTCATGTTGCATCTTGCACATCACCAAATGATATTTGAATTACATTGGAGGGTCTCTTTGGAAAAAAAGATAAAATGAGAAAAATTAAATTGGGGAATTAACTAATTGTTCTAAGTCCTATAGATTTTGATAAGATTCAAGACTTCTTCACCAAGTTCAAATCACTTAGATTATGGCTTAAGCAATGTGGTATTGAAAAACAAGACACAATTGATTCTTTCTATCCTTGCCAAACTTGGTCTTGATTATTCAGTGTTTGTTTCTACATTCTATGCTACTATGGATGCTCTTGGTAATAGATACACTATGCCTTCTCTTGATGAGTTTGCTTCATCACTCACTAGGGAACAAGCAAAATTGTTATATACGGGTACATTGAAGTCTACTAAATCACATGCTCTAATTGCAAATCAAAGCAAAAAGGATCCTAAGGCTTTAAACAATAAAGGAAAGAAACAAAAGGACTTAAAGCATAATGAGCAAGCTAAAGAATCATAGAAAACCCCCAACTCTTTTTCCAAAGAGGAGTCATCTAAGAAGGAGAGGCCAAAATGTGCATAATGTAAAAAATTGGGTCGTGATGAGCAAAGGTGTTATGAGAAAAATATTGATGAATGTACACACCTTCTTCAAAGAAATAACATTAAGTTGCCTTCATCAATATCATTCAATACATCCTCTTCTTCTGAACCCTCATCTTTTATACAATCAGGGAAGAACACATTTGCAAGTGGGAAAGACATCGGTAAGGACAAAGTTAAAGGTCAAGCACTTGTTACTTATGTAGTATATTCTGAGCCTGAGAGGTGGTTTCTTGATTCAGGAGCATACCATCACATGGCTAATACTCCTATGCAATGGGACTTATATAGATTTTTTAGAGATGTTCTTTATGTTCTTGAATTATCTACAATTATTCTTTTTATATATCAAATTACACATAGTGGGACACTTAAGACTATAGAGATCACAACTGATTTAGTGTTCATTTGAGAGGTAGAGAGTGGAAATGTCATGGTAGTTGGAAAAGTTGATAATATCTCTCATCTTTAAACTTTCTCTCACTTTGTTCCTGATGATTATTTTTGTGAGACTCCCACTCCTGCATCAAGAGTGGGTAGTTCACTGAGGGAGTATGGTCACTTGAACTTTGGAGTTCTTGAGACTAGTGTTGAGATTCCATCTCCTCCATCTCCTACTACTTTAGAGCTCCCTTCTTTAGATCAGTAGAGTATTCATAGTCTTACTGTTAAATCTTTGTGGGATGATTGCTTGATACGAATTTCAGACTTGGTTGTATAGTCTCATATTGTAGATTTGGGAGACACACCTGAGGGGTTTTCTCTCCTCTTTGATGATAGTTTCAGCATTACTATTGTCACATCTTCATCATCTTTAGAGATTTTTCTTTATAATTTTCCATAGGGTCTTGGTTCTATATCTTCTTTGATGGGGATTGCACATTCTAGCTTGGAGACACTTGAGCAGTTTTCAGAGGCACATCTTTTGAGACTTCCTTGAACCCCACTTCTTTGTTTTGGATTTAGAGTTTCTCTTGGATCACCAAGTGGACCTGTTTCTTCCCAAAGGAAGACATGTTGTTTGCCCATCTTAGACATTTTTCAGCATCCTTGTTCCTACATTCACCATTGGCATAGGAGGTTCTTCATTTAGGGGGATCCATTGTCTCTAGTACATTCTCTCTTTGAAGGAGTTCTTTGATTATATATTTGTGTTGTCCATGTAGTCCTAGGGGTCTTCCATCACTTATTCCATCACTTTCATAATGCATTCTCACTTTTGGGGAGGAGTTTTTCCCATGTGGTTTTCTCCTTTACTCCACTTCAGATATTTTGTTCATGGGTACCTAACATAGCCTAGTAGTCAGGACCCATTCATGCATTCATGTATCTTTGCATCATCATGCTTAGTTTGCTTCTCCCTAGGTTTCACTTATGGGGGGTGTTAGTGTAAAGGAGGATATTACCTAGTTAGTCATTTCCTAGGTCCTCTTCACACTAGTCCATTTAAGTTTGCTTAGGAGTCATTAGGAGAATTTAATAATTTCCACTAGGAGAATTTTTTTTTTCTCCTTAGGACATTTAATATTTGTATGCATTTATTAGTGGTGTCTAAGTGCATTTAGTTCATCTAGGTTCTCTAGATACATTTAATATTTGTGTCTTCTAGTTGGCTTTTATCCAATAGTCAACCTTTGGCCTATCTCTACTTCATGCTTATATAAGAGTCATATTTGCAATCAATATCAATATCAATATCAAATTGCACCAAAATCAAACAATTTATCCTCTTGCTTTTTCTCTCTTGTCGAAGGTTATTTTTGTGTTGCAGATGATCATAAAGATCTTGGAGTCCATCAATGACTCTAACACCTCCCTCTAACCATTTCAAGCCAACCTAGTGCATGATTGTGTTGATTTGTGTGCTATGTTGTTGTATTTAACAACATCCATTCATTCATTTAGAATCATGATATGATCATTGAAAAAACCTTAGAATCCTTGAGGAGAATTATCATAGGACATTCATAATATATTCATAGCAACATTATCAAAGCCCCACAAACTTCGGTGAGTGTCTATTTAAGTGGGCTTAGACCATTCATAACTTTATTTTGTTAGATTTATTCATCGGGGTCAAGATTTAATCATTGAATGTTCAAAACGTGTTAAAATAGGTCCTGATTAACAAGGGTAAACATTTTTTAGGTCCATCCAGGTGCTAAACTAGGTGTAAAATGCTATGTACACATTTTACTCCATAGAAACATATTGTACTTGTAGTTTGGGGATCTTACACATCATGTTGTGTCATTTTTATACTCGCACTGCTTTATAAAGTGCCATGGGGGGTTGTGCTAGTGCCTTGTTATTTGCCATCAGAGTCTCGTCTGGTGAGTGTCCCTCTACGACAACATTCAAACCTCATGTGTGTGTGCCTTGTAATTTGCACACCCTTTATTAGTTGTAGGTACTACTTTGTGCATCTTTTGATGTTGCTTCTTCACCTTATTGTACTACATTGTGACACATAATTTTAGTGGAGCTGCCATACCTCTCCCTTCTTAGCATTATGGGGGGTATCACACTACTTGTGCTAATGCTTCCTTAGTTTTATTTAGAGTGAGCTATGTATCTAGTTTTTGTTCCTATATACTAGGAAGATGCAGCACATGGTTACCTATGCATTTTGGTGAGATGGAATACATACCATATAGCTACTCTTGCATTCCTATTTATGGAGGCAACTTTATACCTTATTCAAATGATCAGATTTCTTGAGACTATAGGCACCCATATTTGCAACTATCACATTGGTTGAGTAGTGTCATTGGGGTCACTTGTACAAATTGATGTGCCATTTGCATCTTCGACTAACAAATTCATTGAGAAGTGTCATTGGGGTCACTCATGCAGATTTGTCTCCTTAATTCTGATCTTCTCCTATTTTTAGTGGAGGTTCTTCAACAATACATTAGTTGTTCTTCGGCAGTTATTTACAACTTTTTCATTCTTTAGAGGAGTTCTTCATGTTCATCTTCATGTTCCTAATCTTTTTGGGACATTGTTTGTGGAGGCTTCTTAGTACATATTTTATTTCCTATGGGGGGATATATTTTTATCTTTGTGATGGAGGTAGTCCTTGGGGGTCATGTTGAGTCCTACTTCCTTCCTTCACTTTTATATGCTTCTTTGCACATTTTTCTCTCTTTTGGGGAAGAGTTTTTCCCATGAGGTTTTCTCCTTTACTCCATTTGTGAGATATTATTTGTACAAGGGTACCTAACATGGCCTAGTATCTAGGACTCATCATTGCATCTTTGTATTTAACTACTTCTCCCTAAGTTGCACTTAAAGGGAGGTGTTGGCGTGAATAGGGATATTACCTAACCAATTTGCCCTTGTAGTGTGAACTCGGTACATTATCTAGCTAGTTATTAGTTAGAACTTATTCACACATGCTCACATGCTAATTTGACTTAGGTAGATTCTATATTTTGTTAAAGTTGTAATGTGATCTTATCTTAGACATGTGATCTTATCAACTAGTTGGCATCTTATCCTCTAGTTATCTCATGTCATAGGATTAAGACACTTGTCTCAACCTTTCCTTTATAAGAAAGGCTTCTATTGCATTATGCATCATGTATATTTTACTTTATTGTATGCAGAATAACATTATTTGTTTGTCTCTCTTGTGTAGAAGTTTATATGGTGTTGCAGATTTGATCTTGGGTGGTTGATTGCTTTAACAGGGATACCTAGGTATCTCTATGAAATCCAATTGTTTATACCTGTCCAAATTAAGTGGAGGTCTCACTAGTGTTTGTCCCTCAATATTCCCACCATGCCTATTACCACCTCCCTTAGAATCAACAAACTTCTCAATTCTTACTAAATTATTTGGAGGATCAATGTTTCTCATATTTTCTATCCTCCTTTTCAAATCATTCCTATCTCTTTTAGGTTCTATTCTAGCCAGATCTTCCTTAAGAGCATCCAATTCATAAAGAAGGCCTTGATCCCTAGGGACATAACCTACTTTTGGATTCTCATCATTAATTTCTTCACCATCTCTTTCTTCACAATCATCACCATAAACAAAATATCCCTTATACCAATAAGGATGTTCATTTGTCTTAGAAGGAGACATCACATGATCATCAAATATTGCATTCTTCCTTATATTTGAATATGAATGGGTAGCTCTAGACATAAAAGCCTCATTTATTCTAGCTTCTAGTTCTCTCATTTCTCTTTCATTTTAAATATTATTAGTAATTTCTTGATTGTTTGTGTATACGCCTAAAAATGACACAACTCAATCTAAATAAATATTCTTAATATTTATTTTATTCTATTTCCTCTATCAATAAATAAATAAATCAAATTTATTTATTCAATTCATATTCCTCTAAGTTAATTAAATATCAAAATATTTAATTACCTCTTCTAAAGTCAAAATTAAATAAAATCCTTTATTTAATATAATTCTTCCAAACAATTAAATAATTCTTAATTATTTAATTAAGTCACTTATTCCTCCAATTTTAAATAAATCAAATCAAATTTATTTAAATTCTCTCAATCATTAAAAATAAAATATAATCAAATATTTTATTTATTCTTCCAAATCATGCACAAATAATTAAATAAATTTATTTATTTAATTTGCTTTCTTATCTTCTAATTCCTCAAAATATCTTCCAAATCTTCTAAAAATAAGTCTTCTTCTTCATGCACACAAAATTAAATAATTTATTATTTAATTTCTCTCAAATCATGCAAAAGCAAATCTCAAGTTGAGTTAACTGACTCAACCAACCTTGTTTTTATCAATATCTCTTAAATTAGAAAAAAATCTTTCTAATTTATGAAAAACATATCTTATCTTTAGAAAAGAAAGTAGTTAACTCAAATAAAACAAATTTTGTGTGACACTTGTCTTCTTCTTATTCGTGCACGTTCCTCAACTGTTCTCAACCATTGATCTTCTCTCTCCCAAGTCTATAAATTGAACCCTATTCTTCCATTTCATTCATCCAGGCTTTAAGTAAACTTACTCTGCAGGAATTACAGCACACCTTTGACACCAATTCCTTCATTGCTTGTGATCAAAATTGTTACTACACACTACTATCATCATTGTTGTGAAGCTCATCTTCATGGTGAAACTATCATAGCCATTCCCATTTGAGCATCTTGGAATCGTAGCAACGAAGTGCACCTTCTAAGGGCCATATTCATAGACAAGATCATTTGTGATAGGAGATCAATGGAAGTTGAGAATTAAAGGAGGTTTCTTTTGTATTGTTCATTGTTTAATTGAATCTCTTTTGTTCATTATTTCATTAATTTTTGGGTATCATTGATATTTATATATTGATTATTCATGTTTACTCCAATTTTCCTTGAACATTTTTAGCACCCACTGTGGTGCCTAACCCTAATTTTTAACCCAAAAACTAAGTTTTTGTGTTTTAAAAAGCCATACACAGGAGAAAACTGTGCATCTGACACATCCTAACATGCATCTACTATCTATTCTAGCACATACATTCTTTAAGTGCATACAAACTCTGTTCGGTTGCATATACCCTCTGATACGGTGCCTCTGCCAGTTTGGTGCATATATACTACTTTCCTGCACTTTTGACCTCTGTCTTAGTGCATATGTACTGTGACACTTCTGAGCTATGTTTCTGTGCATTCAAGCTCTAAAGCTACACATCTGGTCTAGCCAGTGATTTTTAGAGTTTCCTTGAAGTTTTTGCTAATGCTAATGTCTTTTTGCAGGAACACTCTTGATCTGTTTGTAGGCTAGGTACTGGTTTAGAATCATATAGTTGCACTTGTTAACTCACACTTTGATTTCTAATAGGAAAGTAAATGGATTCTCATGCAAATCTCACATAGTCTTAACTAGGAAGGTGGTAATTGAATAATTTCTATCTTGCATATCATTGAATCATTGCTATATTGCTATCTTGGTAAAACTGGACCATTGCTATCTTGTTATCACTTCAAAGTTAACAAATCACTGCTATCTATGTAAAATTGAACACATCATTGTTATCTGGCTAAAATTGAACCATTGCTATGTTGTTATCACTTCAAAGTTAACAAATTTCTATGCTTGCCCAAGTAGATAGCTCATCTAGTTTTTCTCATTTTAACTAGGGGAAAAGAACCACTGTCTTCTATGTTTTGGGAATGATACCAGGCCTATGCTCTCCCCTATCTTGGGTGACCAAAATGCCAGACATATCATTTTTGCATGTGTTTTTCCTTTAGAGGGGCCTGCTCTTGGATACCGTTCATCCAAGTAGGAATGACCCTAAGTGGTAACAGGCTAAATGCCAAGCCCTACCAATCCACTATAAATAAATTGTGTTTGGAGTGAAAGCTTCAAACAACAAGTGAAGTTGTGTTATACCGATAGCCAACCTCCCCGAACACCCTCCGAGGTGCAACCCTTGCAGGCTGGGAGACTCCATAATGGAGAGTAGTGTTGCCGTATGTATAACCACTCAAATGGTTGCCTTTATTAAACACCTTTGTCTTAGTGGCCAAAAACCCCTATAAGCTGGTACAGGGAAAGGCAATTATAACCTCCCGAAGATGCTTCACTAGAGATAGTGAGAATTTGGTTTATATTATCCTTTGAAACCTAGGATTGTACATGCTTTCTTTTAGTCCAAAAAGAGTCAAAAAAAATCACAAAAAAGTAAAAAACCATAAAAACATTCTTTGTGTTTGCTGTGTCTTCTTGCCATAATTAAAGAAAAAATAGATCAAAAGGACCTTTTTTCAGCCAAAGATACCAAAAACATCATAAAAATTGCCAAAAACTTGCAAAAACACTAAAAAAACTAGATTGGCGCATCTATCCTTTTATGTTGCGCATTTGTACCGACTTGTTGTGCATCTGTGCTGACCTACTATGCTTTTACCACCTATTACTGCGCATCTAAAATTTACCAGTATTGCGCATCTATACTGACTTTTCACGCATTTACCAGTTTCTGTTGCGCATCTATTCTGGCACATGCATAACAGTGAGTACTTCCACAGTCTTTAAGAGAAAAATTTTACCATTTTTGGGTACCCATTTCAGTCTTGTTCAAGATTCTAAGAGCAAATTTCACCTTGCAGTCACTTTTTCCCATCCATTCCATAGCATACCCTCTCTTTCATCGATCATCTCGTCCACCTTCTACTAGGTCTTCCTAAGCAAAGTCAAAGTATCCCATATCAGATTAGCATAGGCCCCTTTTTTAGATCATTTTGGATTCAAGTAACCCTAGTAAGTCGCAGAAGTTCGCTAGTAGTCTTGGTGCACGACTAGTCCCTAAACAGTAAGATAGGTATCGAGTACCCTTACTAGTGGCTATCATCTTGTATCGGCCATCTTACTTAGAATCATTGATCGAGAGAGTCCCATGTCCAAATCTTGTCATAAGTATCCTATCCTCAGCAGTCTCCACCGACATCTTGCCAAAATCTCTAGTTTCATCCCACTGCATCCCATGTCGCCTTGCATGGTTCTTACTAGATCTCAATACCAAAAGCAACTTGAAATGGCTAGGTCATCTAACCAGATTGTCACCCCTCATGATAGTGATGAGGAAATCTCTCATGAAGATTATCAAGGACACATCCAAGATCAAAAATTCCAACGCTTGCTAGAGAAAGTGCTCCATGAGGACCCTCACAAGTATTTTATTCATCTTACAAATCTTGGACTTAAGCTCCCAACTGATTTCGATCTCAGCAAACTCAAAGAGACCGTAGAGGATAATCATGAACACCACACCGATGAGGACAAAGGAAAAAAAGTCATAGACCCAAACACACCTATGGAAGAAATGAGGAAACAAATCGAGGGTCTAACACAACAAATCACAGATCTCAAGACAGGTACAAACACTAAAACATACTCCTTGGAAGATATTGCACCATACCCCTTTGATAAAAGTTTGAACATGGTACCATTCCCCTTTCGATTTGAAGTTCCTAAGTTTGACAAGTACAAAGGGAAAGGGGACCCTAGAGATCACATTAGGGAATTCAACTCCGCATGCATGGAAGTGGCTCACAATGAGACTTTCTTAATGAGACTATTCCCTAGATCTCTAGGTTGTCAAGCCATGGAGTGGTTCTCATGGCTTCCACCGGGCATCAAAACTTTTGATGAGTTAGTCAACAAATTCATCATGTACTTCTCGTACAATATTGAACATGAAGTCTCCATGCTTGACCTATGCAATACCAAGCAAAAGAGTGGTGAATCATTCACCTCCTTCCTACAAAGGTGGAGACAACTAGCAAGCAAATGCTCATATGATGTACCCGAGAAGCAATTAATGGAGATTTTTGTCCACAAGCTCAACTCTGATCTAAGCTACCAAATCCAAATCCAATGCCCTACTTCATTTTTGAAGGTCATTGAAATGGGATTGTTCATCGAGAAAGCTATGATCGCCAAGGGGCAAATCAAGTTATACAAGGACACACCTACCTCCAATTACACGACTAACAAATCAAAGTTTTGGACTAAGAATAAAACTGTCGTTAATGATGGAGTAGTCGATGCCAAGGTGGCGGCTCCCAAACAATAACCAATATTCATTCTCAAAGGAGAGGCAAGCAATGCTACGACCAACAAAACATTCTCTCGAGAGCCAAGACCATGGTACAACTCAAATCCAAGGCGAAAGTTCACACCGCTAGATGAGTCCCAAGAATCTGCATTAAGGAAGCTCTTGGCCAACAATGAAATCACTCTACCACCAACAAGCGATTATGTACCTCAAATAAAACCTCAATATTGGAAAAACATCGACTTTTGTGAGTATTATAAAGGAAGAGGACATACAACCAACAATTTTATCTGTCTCAAACATGTTATTCAAGACATACTTGATTAAAATCAAGGAAGCGCTCAACAACATACTTCTAATGAGATGCATGTGGCTTACAAAGATCCACTTCTCAATCACGACAGGCCATACAACAACAACACCAACGGCAACAACAACAACAACCGTAATAGGCAAAATCAAAATAATGGGAATAATAATGTCAATTACGCAAGTGTGTCATTCGATTATACCATCAATTGCATATCAGAGAATGTCTCACAAATCAATGTAGTTACATCTAACCAACAATTAGGACCCAACAAAACTGATTGTAGCATCATCACCTGTAGCGGTAAGGTCACATTAAATACCCTCCCTCCAAGGTCATCACCTTCTCAGTCCAACTCCCATCAGTATAGTGTCATAGACCAACTACGGAAGACTCCTGCCCACATTTCTATCTTAGAGTTGTTGTGTCTATCTCCTTCCCACAAGGAGATTCTTGATAAATCCTTGGTGGAAACAACTATACCCACTAACTTGGCCCAACAGAAGTTTCAAGCCATGGTAGGTAATCTGACCTCCTCTAGTACCATATCATTTACTTAACAAGATGACCTCTCAGTGTCTCAGCCTCATAACACTCCCTTACATATCGTCGCCTTCATCCATAAGCACCGCATCAAGAGGGTTCTAATTGATGGGGGAGCCAGTTTAAATATTTGCACGCTCAAGCTAGTCCTTACATTGGGGTTCTCTAAAAATGCAGTTGATCCAAGGAAGAAGATTACTATCAAAGCCTATGATGAAGAGGAGAGGACTACCAAAGGAATGGTGGTATTACCCATACAAGTGGGACAGGTGATAAGAGACGTTGTGTGCCAAGTCCTAGATAGGGAGCTAGCCTATAATATTCTCCTAGGTAGACCATGGATTCATGCCATGAAAGTTGTGCCTTCTACCTATCACCAATGCATAAAATTCCCTCATAACGGTAAGCAAGTCACCATCCAAGGTGATCCTGACCCCTTTCAGCATTGCAACTCTATCCTCTCAAAACCCGATTGCATCATACCCAACAATAGAGCATCTAAATCCCCTACCCCACAGCATGATTCTACCTTCAAAGCTTCCTCATCCAAGCCCAAAGAGTAGAAAATTACCATCAAAGAAATAGGAGTAGGGGAATATTCCAACAAGCACAACCTCAACTTGGCCAAAATGCCTTTATCTCCTAGATCCTTTGGATGACCCAAGCATTTTCCAAAGCCATCTACTCCTCCTACACCTCCCACAGCTCCCTTTGTAAAATGGGGGACCCTATCAGATGAAACAGAGGAAAGAGATATCTTACAATGGCTCTACATAGAAGAAGAAGAGAACACACAACAAGAACCACCTAAGCTCCCAATGGAAATCTATGGGCAAGGTGAGTCTATCCTACACAGAATGGGTTATGAAGGACAAGGCCCCATTGGTCTAAGAAAAGAAGGAATTATAGAACCCATTCAACCTTCTTCGTCCTCATTGGCTAGAACTACAAAAGGTCTAGGATATAAGGATAAGGGCAAAGCTAAAGCAAATGATTGTGTTGTGGAAATGATCCATACCCTTCAAGAGGACAGTGACACAAATTCCAATGAGTATGAGTGGGATGAACTGACAGAGCATTCCTATGATGACAAGGAAATTGACACCATTCAAACTTATAGCCCCTACCGTGAGGGACAAACGCTATTGCATAGACCGTTAGAATGTGATTTTCCTATCCTTGAGAATACAACTTTTGAGGAAGGTTCGAGTTCTACCGTAATAAAAATTTGGAGGAAAGTACCATCCCAAACACTCTCCCTACCAATACTCCTAGCATATCCATTCAAACTATCAACGAATCAGAACTATCCTTTGACTCCGTCCGCCTTGTGCATCCTGAGCTTATTGACTAGGATCTACACGGAACCCCCGACTAGATATGTTCCAAAATGATGATGCCTACATTGACTATATGGAACTTAGGGACCACCTACCTAAAGGAGATCATAAAGTTGGCTTCACCATTGAACTTAATACCGTGGCTTATTTCGGAGAGGGTGTCAAGCCTTCCAATCACAAAAATATAAAAAAAATGGATCTGATGGTGAAAACCGCTCCACGATAGTGTCAGATCCCAAAATAGTAAAAAGAAAGGATACATCCGATGGTGAAAACCCAACTATGGCACCTGACGATGGAAGGCTTGACACTCTCCCCGATGACATGCACCAGGAGAAGTCTCAAATTGATGTGGAATGTATAGAGCCTGTTAACATTGGAACAGAGGAACAACCTAAGATCATTCACTTTGCTAAGTCTCTAACCCCACTAGAAAAGACTAAGTTTGTACCACTCTTCAAGAAAAAGTAAGTGAATTTTGCTTGGTCATACGCAGATATGCCAGGGTTAGATCCAGATTTGATTCTACATCATCTTCCACTAGATCCAGAAGTGAAGCCAGTGAAATAGAAGCTTAGAAAGATGCATCCACACATTGCACTGCTAGTAAAAGAGGAACTCAAGAAACTACTAGATGTAGGGTTCATAAGAGCTATAGACTATCTAGAATGGGTCTCCAACATAGTACCAGTATCCAAACCTGATGGCTGAGTTAGACTATTCAATGATTTTAGAGATCTAAACAAAGCTTGCCGCAAGGATGATTTTCTGTTGCCAAATATAGATATCATAGTCAACTTAACAGCAGGGCATACCATGTTATCTCTCATGGATGGCTTCTCTGGAAACAATCAGATCAAGATAGCACCAGAAGACTAGCATAAGATAGCTTTTACTTGTCCATGGGGCACTTTTTACTGGAATGTCATGCCATTTGAGCTAAAGAACGCAGGAGCCACATATCAACATGCTATGACCACTATATTCCATGATATGATGCACCTCACCATGGAAGACTATGTAGATGATATCCTTGTAAAGTCACTCACAAGAGAATCACACCTGGATGTGTTAGAGAAAGTCTTTCAGAGACTAGAACAATTCAAAGTCAGATTGAACCCAAAGAAATGTTTGTTTGGAGTCACCTCAGGCAAGCTCTTAGGTTTCATTGTATCGAAAAATGGAATAGAAGTGGATCCCGCCAAAGTCAAGGCTATTATGGACATGCCACCACCCAAGAATATTAATCAACTAAGATCTCTACAGGGCAAGCTACAAGCAATCCGTAGGTTCATATCACAACTGGTAGACAAGTGTCAACCCTTTAGTCATCTCCTACATAAGAACATTCCATTTAGGTGGGATGCGAAATGTGAAGAGGCATTCGACAAACTAAAAGACTATCTTATGAATCCACCTATTCTCATGCCTCCTATCCAAGGGAAGCCATTGTTACTATACATATCTGCTACACCAACATCTCTTGGGGCCTTTCTAGCACAATAAGATTATGAAGGTAAAGAAAGAGCCATCTACTACATCAGTCGCACATTGGTGGGTTATGAGTTGCAATACTCTCAAATAGAAAGATCATGCCTTGAGGTAGTTTTTGCTTCCCAAAAACTCCAACATTATATGCTAGCACATCCAACCAAACTTATTGCAAAAATAGATCCACTGAAGTACCTACTAAGCAAAGCAGCTCTAATAGGTCACCTAGCCAAGTGGGTAATGCTCCTAAGTGAATACGACATTCAGTATGTAGATAGAAAGGCTATCAAGGGGCAAGTCATTGCTGATCAGTTAGCAAATGCACCACTATAGGACACCACACCAATGCAATTTGAGTTTCCAAATGAATCCTTATTCAATATATCAACACATTCCTGGAAACTCTACTTTGATGGGTCCTACACAAACCATGGATCAGGGGTAGGAATCTTGTTTGTAACTCCTCATGGCGACACCATACCAAAATCTTACTGTCTATTATTTCCATGCACAAACAACATAGCAGAATATGAAGCCCTAGTCATTGGTCTCAAAATGGCAACAGAATGGAAAATCAAAGAGCTACATGTCTATGGTGATTCTCAACTAGTAATCAATCAGGTCAATGATGATTACCAAACCAAAGATGAGAAGCTTGTCCCATACAAGCGGATGGTCAATGACTTTAAGGAATACTTTGTGATCATCTCTTTTGAGCAGATACCTCTCATTGAAAACAAAGCAGTAGATGCCATGGCAACCATTGCCTCTCTCCTCGAAATCCCAGAGAATGAGTCACGGTACAAGTTCTTGGTGGAGTCAATTCAGCAACCAGCTTATGATCTTCCTGGAACCCATTCCATATGCCTAATACTTGGATCTGATTTACCTTAGTACGGTAAGGTTTACACTTACCTCAAGGACAACACCCTCCCACCTGACTTATCTTCAAACCAATGACGAACCTTTATACACCAAACCTCTCATTATACCATTATTGTTGACACCCTATACCAATGTGGTCTAGATGGTACTTTACTCCATTGTTTAGAATGGGAAGAATCCCAAACAGCCTTACAAGACGTACACAAAGGGATCTGCAGAACACACTCTAGCGGTACTTCCTTAGCTAAGAAACTCATGCGTTTGGGTTATTATTGGTCGAACATGGTAATAGATTCATATCAATTTGTGAAGAAGTGCAAGCAGTGCCAGATACACGGGAACCTGATACATGCACTAGCTCAAGAGCTGAGACCTTTAATGACACCTTGGCCCTTTTGTCAATGGGGACTCGACCTTGTAGGCAAAATCCATCCTCCATCATCTAATGGTCACAAATTCATCATAACTACCACTGAGTACTTTACCAAGTGGATTGAAGTCATCCCCCTCACCACCATCATAGGTAAACAAATCTCCTCATTCATCCTCAACTACCTCATCTATAGATATAGAATTCCCTCATCCATTATCATGGATAACGAAAGACCTTTCAAGAACTAGGATGTACAAGAGCTTTGTGACAGATGCAAAATCCAACACCATTTCTCCACACCCTATTACCCCCAAAGCAACGGCCAAGAAGAAGCATCTAATAAGACCATCTTGAAACTCCTCAAGAAGACAGTCAACGATGCTAGCCGTGATTGGCACATCCAACTCAATCCTGCTCTATGGGCCTATCGAACCAGTATATGCACTCCCACAGGTGCTACCCCTTACGCCCTTCTCTATGGATCAGAAGCTATCCTCCCCATCGAGGTCGAGTTACCATCTCTTAGGGTGTCATTAAAAGGTCTCATAACAGATGAAGAGTACATAGTTTCCAGATTGCAAGAACTAGAGTTGCTAGAGGAAAGGAGACAAAAAGCCTGCAATCATCTCAAGGCATATCAACAAATGATGTCATGAAGCTACAACCACATAGTCTGCCCAAGAGTCTTTAAAGTTGGAGATCTAGTACTTAAGGAGAACCCCCGCAATCAAGAGGATTGGGAAAAGAAAGGAAAATTTGAGCCCAACTGGATTGGGCATTATGTGATCATAGCATCTTATGGATTGGAGGCATATCAGTTAGCAACATCCGAGGGTGAGTTGTTGGATGACCCAATCAACAATATGCATCTTCGCCGGTTCTATACCTAAGAGAACCCCAATGTAAGGGGAGCATAAAAATACAAAAAAAATAAAAAAATCAGAAAAATACAAAAAAATCATCCTTTGGTGAAAACCTGGCAAATAGGCACCTTGGATAGGTACCATGATGAAAACCTAGAAAACAGGTGTCATGTGTACTTTTAGCTTTCGTGCAAATAAAAGCAAGTGGTGAAAACTTGGTAAACATGCGTTACTTGTGATAAATCGCTTCCTCCATCTTTGGGAAACCAATCACTTTGTGTCCATTCTTCCTCCAACCATGTCCCATTCGATCTGTATCTGTTCCATAATAAAAATACGTAGCGATAACCTATCGTGGCTTGATACTCTATCTCTTTGTTGCCTTGTCAACCAAGGTTTTATCTAGTATCCTATCCATAGTGTCAGCCTAGCGTAAGTGTTTGTCGTCAGTATCCACATGGTCCAAAGTCCATGAACTACGTTGCCTCTATGTCGTCACATAGGCAAGGCCATTTTCAATGCACCCTCAAGGTCTCCCTGTCCATCCCATATCTTGTCAACTATCCTCTAGTCCATCCATGGTCAGAGTCCATGAACTACGTTGCCTCTGTGTTGTCACGTAGGCAAGACTGTTATTCAAATGCGTCCCTGAGGCTCCACTTTCCCATCCAGCCCATGCCTAGTCCTTCTCAGTCTGTGCCACTTTCTATCTCCTAGGTCTTAGGTCCATTAGGGTTTACCCCGAACTACGTTGCCTCTACGTCGTCACATAGGCAAGGTCATTTAGCAATGAGCCCCCGAGGGATTAGGTCAACCCCTTAGGGTCCATCTCACCAATAAGGATTGTGGAATCTTTCACCAGGAAAGCAAGCACAAGCAAAACCCGCTTTTCAAGAAAAAATTTTGACGCATCAACTCAACCTATCCAAAGCAAAGAAAACAAGCACCTAAAGCACGCAAACTGATTCTATCCAAATTATGGCAAGAAAAACACATCTAAAATGCAAGAATATTTTGTGTTTGTGATCAAGTTAACTTACAGAGTCTTGATTTTTGTAATCATGTCTTTCTATGCTACTCAAGGATGCCAAAAGCTAGAGATGCTATGATGGGGGCATGATTATTTTCTTTGTTCACTATTTGTGGATTAAACTTTTGTAATGTGATGCCTTGTCTAACGACATGATCGGTAAAAGATCGTCGAGGACATCAGAGGCCTAACATGAATGGGGGCAATCATTGTCTGTTGATACGCAAGAAATACTTAGGTCATCTTGGTTCAATTAACTTGCTAAAGCAAAATCTATGTAAATGATACTTAGGTCATCTTAGTTCTATTATACCTAGATGCTTGTACTAACTTACAACATTCAGAAAAGTACCAAAAAAAATCACCCAATGATGAAATAAGCACTTCAAAATACTTGCACCATCAAGATGACAAATATCCATATCCATAACGTATCCAATTGCATTTCATATCCGCATCCGTATCCATATCCATTTGCATTCCATATCCCATGCAATAAAAATTCTATGCAGAGTATCAATGTTTACAAATAAAAGCTTATGATTCCTTCGTTCACATTTCCTCTATCGATCAACTTTCTATCTCTCATTATATCTCTCCTCAACAGTTCTAACTGTCAATCCGAGCAATGATCTAAATGCAAGTCCATCCTTAATCCATACCAATCGAGTCAAGTCAATCTTGTCAAATGATCCAATCACAAATAGTGGTCTTGATCCTTGTCTGGTCATAAACCAACTCGATCAATTGTAATCAAACATTTGTCTTATACAGGATGTAACATTGTTGAAATCAGACCAACACACTATCCTTTGTGTTGCTCTAGGGATCTATCATTCCCCGCCATGATAACATGCCTATCGTGTTGGTCTAGGGATATATCGTTCCTTGCCATGACAACATTGTCGTATATCGTTATCAGTATATTGTTGGTTTACTACCTGACAAGGGCAATACCTTGCTTGTTCTTATATCATTTGTGCATACTTGCTTGCTTGCTTGTGTGTGTTATCATTCTATCTTGCATAGTGTATCATTCAGCTCTTTCTTCCAACCTTCTTCATAGTGAGATTGTCCGTCTCGTGCCCTCGTAACTCTCTCCTCGTCCAACCTCCCAGAGGGGCATCCTCATCCTATATTTCCATTGCCGTGTTTTTCTTCTATCTATACCTTAGCTTATTTGAAATGATGTTATTCGACACAAATCTCATCATCTCAAACATCACATCAAAGAGGGACAAAATGTATACGCCTAAAAATGACATGACTCGGTCTAAATAAATATTCTTAATATTTATTTTATTCTATTTCCTCTATCAATAAATACATAAATCAAATTTATTTATTCGATTCATATTCCTCTAAGTTAATTAAATATCAAAATATTTAATTACCTCTTCTAAAGTCAAAATTAAATAAAATTCTTTATTTAATTTAATTCTTCCAAACAATTAAATAATTCTTAATTATTTAATTAAGTCACTTATTCCTCCAATTTTAAATAATTCAAATCCAATTTATTTAAATTCTCTCAATCTTTAAAAATAAAATATAATCAAATATTTTATTTATTCATCCACATCATGCACAAACAATTAAATAAATTTATTTATTTAATTTGCTTTCTTATCTTCTAATTCCTCAAAATATCTTCCAAATCTTCTAAAAATAAGTCTTCTTCTTCATGCACACAAAATTAAATAATTTATTATTTAATTTCTCTCAAATCATGCAAAAGCAAATCTCAAGTTGAGTTAACTGACTCAACCAACCTTGTTTTTATCAATATCTCTTAAATTAGAAAAAAGATTTCTAATTTATGAAAAACATATCTTATCTTTAGAAAAGAAAGTAGTTAACTCAAATAAAACAACTTTTGTGTGACACTTGTCTTCTTCTTATTCACGCACATTCCTTAACCATTCTCAACCGTTAATCTTCTCATTCTTTCTATACCGTTGATCTTCTCTCTCCCAAGTCTATAAATTGAACCCTATTCTTCCATTTCATTCATCCAGGCTTTAAGTAAACTTACTCTGCAGGAATTACAGCGCGCCTTTGGCACCAATTCCTTCATTACTTGTGATCAAACTTGTTACTACACACTACTATCATCATTGTTGTGAAGCTCATCTTCATGGAAAAACTATCATAGTCATTCCCATTTGAACATCTTGGAATCATAGCAAGGAAGTGCACCTTTTGAGGGCCATATTCATAGACAAGATCATTTGTGATAGGCAATCAATCAAAGCTGAGAATTAAAGGAGGTTTGCTTTGTATTGTTCATTGTTTGATTGAATCTCTTTTGTTCATTATTTCATTGAGTTTTGGGTATCATTGATATTTATATATTAATTATTCATTTAGATCCAATTTTCCCTTAACATTTTGAACCATCACCACAAATCCTCTTCACTTAGTTTATTAATTCCATATGCATATCTATCACTACCATAACCAGATGATTTATCTTTTATAGGCAGATGGACATCAATTCTAAATTTATTAACATTGGGATTAGATTACTTGTATTTTTCTCTCTCCAAGTGAATAGTTTCCTTTTCTTTAGATCTCTCGCCAACTTTTTGTTTGGGTCATTTTGATATAATGACCTCCTCCCATCCATTATAAAATGCATGAACAAATTAAGGTTCATTGATAAAAGATTCACCACCCACTTAAGGGAAAAGATAGGACGGATTTAAACAATATGAAAAATCACAATATGACTATAGTACTCTCTATATTATCACTTACTAGTAATTAAGATGGGATGTAAAGATTGCTAAGAGAGAGACCCTAATTCATAGCATCAATGGGATTCAAGATTATTTTCTTAGACAAAAGTTTGGATACTGACTCAAAGACAATTCTTGGTTCCCCAACAGTGTCACCAATCTATTGGTTCCCTAACCTACTATCAACAATCTCTAAGAAAGTATGAGTTCCTATGCTCAAGATTGTTGCAAGGTTGGCCAATGAATAGGAAAAATTAATCTATTCTCCCTTGCTCTTTAGGCTCTACAAAGCCATGGTGGGTGCCCCTATTTGATACACTAGTTTAAATAGGAAATATATTTGCACGCAACATGTAGTAGACACAATGATTCATACACTATGATAAGGATTTATAAGATTAGAGACAATCACCATTGCATCCAATGTATCATTAACATTTTAGTATGAATGAAACCACATAATTTGTAGAATTAAGTTACTTCTCATTTGAATTTCTTATGTTTGAAACTAAATGCATTAGGGGATTCATAACATATAGATTGGTGACTTCTAAGGGATCATAGAGTCTTGAGTTTAGATGTCTCTATTGTATTTCATAACAAAAACATCCCTTATGGTTTATCTACCTATTATTGCCATAGAAAAATAAAACCAATCGTATATGGTTTCGATAATTTAAAATCCTACTTAATAATTCATTTCAAATATCATATCCTCTATTGTTGTCAGTAAAAGATTTATATTATTCCTTGAATAACAACTAATACTAATAACAATTTAACATAACAAATGTGTGCAAAGAAATCTATAACCCTTGGTTATTTCATTCAAAGAGGTGAAAGAAAAGCAACTGGAGATGATACAAATTGGGAACATTCATTCGTATTATTAATTTTAGAAACAAGTGTTACAAGTCACAAATTGGCAAAGAATAGATACTATAAATTCCAAATAATGACACTTTACAAATAGATTTTTCCCTCGTTTTCCCCTTTTTTACATTGAACAAACTTTATCCTTTTATAGAGAAGCTACAGAGAGAGGTCCCCATGGATGGGTGACACTTGTCATATTACAATAGCCCAATAAACAACCTTTAGATCATAAAGGATGGTGAAACATGGATTCAGTTGGGAGAGGTTAATGTTCTCCCACAAGCTATTAAAATATATTTGGTTAGAACATAACAATATTCTAACCGCCTTTATTGATGTTAAGCCTGTAACCTCCCTGATTAAATCTTTGATCAATGTGAGCAATTCTTCACCCTTTGGTGTTCTTAATTATCTAGACTATGGTTCATATTGCATACTGACTACATATATTAGGTCAATGCAAAAGAATACATTTGGGACTGCCAATTTCCCAAAGTCTAAGCACCATATATTTGAAATTGGAATGGGTTTTTCATTACAATTGTAACAATGTTTCAACAAGTCCCAACCAATCATGGGGATAATGGCATCTCTAATTGATTCAGCTCTATCTTATTGTCTATTAAAGAATATACCCATGCCTTAGGCATGCCTAGCCCTTTTCGATGAACCAGGTAATAGGTCAATTAAGTCTTGATCTAGACCTCTCTTATATTTACCAGATTGAGATGAGAGACGAATTATTTTGGCAATGTGAAATTCTTAAAAGAGTGGTATATTTTGACTAGTTACTTCAGGAAATTACAAATGCATCAACCCCTACCAAACTACAACTAGCAAAATTAAAGAAATCCTAGCCTGAAACCCAAAAGCTCACAAAGCACATATCCAGTTTTACCATGCTTGAATGCATATAACCTTTCCACTTGCAACATAAACTCAGTTGATACTACTCTACTACTTCTCGTTGCACGTTTAGTTTTCTACTTAATGCTAGAGAATTACTCAAATGATTTCAAGAATCAAAGCCAAAACTACTTATTCGATTCCCCACCCTTTCATTAAATGCATGTACGTGCCTAGGTGTAAGATAGTGTAGTCGTTGCTCTTTATAATGCAACTTTGAATTCTGACCCTTGATCTTTGATCAAGATCAATAGTGTGTGCGACACCTTCAATTTATATAAAAGAACTCTGGCAGGCATCAAATTTCATTCGATACCTTGACATATCGATCCACTTGGTACGACAATATTCATGTAGTCCAATAAAATTTCAACAGCAATAATAGAAGCAATGGGCCCATTTTATGAATATAACTCCATCGCTCATCACGCCCTTGGAGACAAGCAGCCTTTTGAATGCGCGATGTGCATAGCTCAATGTGATGTAATGGAAACCAGCCACGTGTGCTATAATGTAAAAAAGTGAAAAAGATCTTGTGACAAGACAAGGCCCATCGTGTGCATGGAAATGGGCCCACCTTAAAAACCGTGATGCAAAGGAGCACCGTAATGCACTAAAAATTGGCCAGGTGACAAATGACCACTGCATAGTGAATTACCTTTGACATTTCAACAAACACTATAACTATTAACTATTTAACTATCAAATCGTTTTATTTGAATAAAACAAATCCTTATCACTGCATTCGTTTCATCACACTTTTCTTCTTTTGAGACAACTACTTGTAAGAAGGAGATTGATCTTTTGAAGGAGTAAGACAATACTTGTTATGAAAGCTAACTACTTGTAATAAGGACATTGATCTTTTGAAGGAGTAAAACAATATTTGTCATGAAAGCAAAAGAGCTAACTACTTGTAATAAGGACATTGATCTTTTGAAGGAGTAAAACAATATTTGTCATGAAAGCAAAAGAGCTAACTACTTGTAATAAGGACATTGATCTTTTGAAGGAGTAAGACAATACTTGTCATGAAAGCAAGATAGCTCCATGGAAAATGATAGCATGGAAAGTTGGTGAGTATTAAGAAGTCTTTTGTATATTATTAAAATGTATTGTGTTGTAACCTTTAATTTATTTCCAATTCATTTGGAGGAGTATAATAGCCATACGTCAACTAGCACGATTTTAGTATTGTTGAATTATTTTGTCGCATAATCATGTTACATACTCCATGAATGATGTAATCGCATTTGAATGATGATCGATTTTAGTATGGAGAGATATTTTGATATGGCTATTTCGCTCCGCTAAAAATTGGAACATGACATCAGATAACAGAGAGAAAGAGAATCAAATCCGATTTTGATTGAAATCAAGTGCTTTAAGACATACATCTAATAGAAGAGCAATTTGGATATGTAATTTTTTTTTCATATAATCGGACTATATAAATATTGATATTTTTATTTTTAAATATTCAATTATTATATGTTTAGTGAGCATATATTTATATTAGAATTTTCTATTAGTTAAGTTATTATGATTAGAGAGATCTATTTCGTCAAAGTTATTTAGGGATTGGATCTATACTAATAAATATGAATCAACAAAAATCTACTTGTTTTAATATGTTTATCTTGATTTTTGGTGTCTAGATTTTAGTAAGGATTGATGGTCTTTAGAAACACCTTTAGAGAATTTGATGAATTGTTAGGCTCATAATAACCTTAGTTAGACCCCTAGGATGATTGGTTTTAATATTTTGAAACAATGATGAAGGACAAGAATCAAGTGTGCAATGATGCTATGATGATGTATGTTGATGTAATGCTTTGATAATGTTGCTAGATATATTATGAATGTCCTATGATAATTCTCCTCAATGATTCTAAAGTTTCTTCAATGATCATATCATGCTTTCAAATGAATGAATGGATGTTGTTAAATACAACAACATAGCACACAAATCAACACAATCATGCACTAGGTTGGCTTGAAATGGTTAGTGGGAGGTGTTAGAGTCATTGATGGACTCCAAGATCTTTAGGATCATCTGTAATACAAAAATAATCTTCCACAAGAGATAAAAAGCAAGAGGATATAAATTGTCTAATATTGATATTGATATTGATATCAAATTGCACCAGAATCAGACAATACTAAAATTGTGCTAGTCGACGTATGGCTATTATACTCCTCCAAATGAATTGGAAATAAATTCAAGGTTACAACACAATACATTTTAATAATATACAAAAGACTTCTTAATACTCACCGACTTTTCATGCTATCATTTTCCATGGAGCTCTCTTGCTTTCATGACAAGCATTGTCTTACTCCTTCAAAAGATCAATGTCCTTATTACAAGTAGTTAGCTCTCTTGCTTTCATGACAAGTATTGTCTTACTCCTTCAAAAGATCAATGTCCTTATTACAAGTAGTTAGCTCTCTTACTTTCATGACAAGTATTGTCTTACTTCTTCAAAAGATCAATGTCCTTATTACAAGTAGTTGTCTCAAAAGAATAAAAGTGTGATGAAATGAATGCAGTGATAAGGATTTGTTTTATTCAAATAAAATAATTTAATAGTTAAATAGTTAATAGTAATTTTATATCTTCATTCACAAATGAAAATGATAAATAATAATTAATTTTTATTGACAAAAAATTATCTTTATTTATTGAACTGTTTGATGTTTAAGAAGTGCCACAAAAAATGATGTCATAAAATTCATTGAATACATTTTTAAATTGAAGATAAACATCAAGAAACCTCACTCATAAATTCTCTCTATAGTAGATTAATGTCACATCCATGTATAGGTTGGGTGTTTAGTTGTATTTGTTGTATGGTACCACCTATGGACATGTACTAAAAAAAATTCTTTTCTAGTGAAATTATCTTAACTTCAAGTAAGAAGCATAAACCATATTTGATGAATGGTTAATATAGATATCTACATAAGCATATGAGGGTGTAAGGATTTATAGTACTCCAAAAACATAAGAGGTGTGATGGTTTGGAGTTTGCATACTTATTATTTAGCAACACTGTAAGCTTGTTAGAAATGAATAGTTGAAAAAGACATCCTTGTCAACTTGTTATCATCATACATGATGTGTCATATGACTTGTCTCTTAGTGCCCATGAAAAACTCTATCAACACACTAAAGCTTCTTATCCATATCATGGACCTTTGGTGAGAAAAAAACATTATAAGTCCCTACTAAGGTAGGAATTATAGCAATCAATATGTGATTGCATTATTAATTGATTTGAAACATTTTTCTTCACTCTAATTTACTTAAAGTTCAAATTTAAAATTTTCATGGTGAACTCTAAAGTTGTTTCAAATTATTTTCAAACTTCTTATTCTTACTTTTGAAAAGATTTATTATGGTATTAATAATGAAGTTATGTTATGAATTCTAGCGAGTTCTATTTCCTCAAGAATCCACTTTCTCTTTCTACAAAAAGTGTTAGTGGTGAGTTTGAGTGGGGATTCTTCACCAACAACAAGAAGCAAATAACGATGGGAGGTGACTATAATAGGGTTGAACCATCACATTGCAATGGGGTTCATAATAATAGAAAAGTTTGGAATATTTTAGCTAAGGGAGGCTTAACTCCCTACTTGGAGAGCTTGAAAGGCCATGATTCAATTGTTACTAAGGCCTTCTTCAGAGGATGGAAGGATAGGAAAGTCTGCATCTTTGGAATGGAATGTACTAATATAGAGGATTTAGTGGCACATATTATGGGCATGTCAACATAAGGGACCAAGGTCTTCAAATATTAAAGGGTGGGTGAAGAAGCCCTGGAGACTTTTCTTAAGGAGGGTGAGAGGGAAAAACTAGTTAAACTTCACTCTGGGTATGAAAGGGCTTTGTTAAAGCCTATCTAGGCCATTGTGGTTGAATGCAGTATGAGGTATGTTTCTTTAGATGGTGTTTAAGTTAGTGTATGGTTACCATTTTGTGTTGTTGAATCATTTTAGGCATAAGATTAAAGTGTCCTTTCCATTTGACCTCCTTACTTCACTAGAAAAATCTATGGAGTGTAAAATTGCACCTAATATGGCCCCTCTTCATTAAAGTTTAATCCTCCTGATTATAAATTAAATGAAATCTCAAAAACCCAACCTTAAGATTCTTGATGTTAGTAGAAAAGAGGGTAGATGCAAAGGCTATGGAGTATTCAGACACCTCATCTTATGAATCTAAGCACCTGAGGAAGAATTCTCAAGATGATTGTTGATGCTTAAATTTGTAGGTTAATCACCAACATGGGAAATATTAAGAATGTGAGACTTTGACTCTTAAGACAACCTCTAGATATTAAAGAAGCTAGTTCTTCTCTATGGGGTTTGTTGTAAAGGGAAGAAAAAACAAGATTACAGATAAAACCCTTGAAATTAACCTTCTAAGGCGATGCGTCGAGAATATATTGTGATTCAAATCTAGAACATAGTGACTAAACCCTTAAAGATTTACTATCAAGCTAAAGAGCATAATGCATGATTAACAACAACAGAGAATATTTCACAGATTTACCAAAGGCTCAACATAGAGAGAATGCAAGAAAGATTTAGAAAAAGACCATAACATGCACATAACACCACTCTCTTCATTGATGGTTAGGAGAACATAGTACATAATGCAAAGATGCGTAGATTACAATATTCAATCCCTCTTGAGAGGTATCTGTTAAGGTAAATGATATTTTCTAGTCCAACAACATAACAACTCAAAAATCTCCTTTCTGTCTGAATGTCTT
The DNA here is from genome assembly GCA_027924645.1 of Cunninghamia lanceolata. Taxonomy (NCBI): domain Eukaryota; kingdom Viridiplantae; phylum Streptophyta; class Pinopsida; order Cupressales; family Cupressaceae; genus Cunninghamia; species Cunninghamia lanceolata. The sequence continues at coordinate 2,298,992 of BSBN01000826.1, read as the reverse complement.
TCTCTACAATAGACTCTGTTATTTATAACATAAAATGAGGCTCCAAGACTCTTGTGACCATTCAGAACTTAACTGCTTGTTTACCAGCATCTCTAGTTAAATGATGATTCAGTTAGCAGCCCATGCACTATAAATCTCCTCTAGATTATGGGTCGCTATTCTTCTCCTTCCATTGCAACTGACTCTACGAGTCCTAGATATGATGGATTCTCCTACCTTTTGCTGAGTTGCTTCTACCAATGGCACAACAGATATGAGCCTTCAAACATAGAGTCTAACCGCCTATGCCGTTAGGACAGATGGCACCACCTGTGACTTTTAAAAAGACTCAAAAGATAATACATGGCGACTTCGTTCTCCTTGAGTAGAAATTCTTCAAAAAGGCTATTCAAATGAGTGTAGTGATGATACGTGGGACTCTCAATAGTGTTCCTACTCAACAAAAGAGACTTCTAATCTTTCTGACACGTGGCAAGCTCCACAACATCTCGTTTGGAACACATTGCAGGTCAACACTTCTTCCTTAAAACATTTTCAAAGTTTCCCTTCAGATGCCCGTGGCTATGACATGTGGCATCTTTCATACTCTTCAATATCTTTTAAAAATGGGCCCCACTGGTACATGTGACAGACTCCACAACACTTAAGGGTTTATAAAAAGAGACTCAAGAAAAAGACATGCGATGAACTCTATTGATACCTAAATGAGACACGCGGCAAGCCCATGCTCATTTAACAAAACTTCCCAAAATGTTCCCCTCAAATGCCCACCGTTGCAACATGTGGAGCCTTTCACATGAACTTAAAATCTTATAAAGGAAACATAGAAACAACAAATTGGTGCCGACACCGGGTGCTATCCACATAGATTCATTCTTGAAAAAAGGTGAACTCAAAAATGAGACCCAGACACTGGCACGTGGCTCCCTTCACCGCTTCTTCATATGCCATCAATATTAAATGTAGTAGAGACACTTGGCATGCCTCGAGGCTCTACCAAAAGACTCTTAATACTTTCCTTTAGACTCCGCATCATCAATAGACTTTGCCACATGGAGCTTTGGCTCTCCTTAAGAGATTCTTTTCTCTATCAACTCTTCAAATGAGCACCGCTGTGCCACTTGTCGATTCCCGCAGCCTCGAGACTCTTTCCTCTATATTTACACTATATTTACCTAACACTTCATGTATTTGCAAAATGTAGAGTTTTACTCTATAGTTCTCGGTGACTCACAAGGGACTATGTGCCTACATAGAGAGAACCCATAATCTTTCACAAAAAAGAAACAAAACAAAAATTGAGACATAACCAAGAACTTTAGAGTTTCTATAATGCAACCTAATAATCAAACCACTCTACATCAGTTAGGCACTTCCTCTTCTAAAGAGCTTGGAATGCAAGATACAACTTGATTATCTCATTGTGGGAAATATCTACAAACTTTGCACAACAACACGTAGATGAAACTCCGGTTGAGCCATTGGGAGTAGAATTGATTCTACCTCTGCCACGTTGGATGAATCACTGAGACTCTAAAAAATTGTTTGATCATTCTGCTTGAAAAGTAGTAGAGCTTTTATCTGGTCTATCATCAAGACCATGTTGTTATCAGGGAATGGTGAGGGGAGTCCTAACTGGACCAGATTCTCAATGTGACCATTCATCCGCTTGACTCCTTTCAATATATTCAATAGAGCCTTACATTTTGTAGCATCTTTGTTGCAACTGAGGATTTCATTCACCTTTTTCATTACTGCCATTCTGTCATTTATCCCTGCTACCTGTAAGGTCTCATTAGGACCATCATAAAAATTCTAGAGTAAGAGCTAAGAATCTGAAACCTCTATAGAAACTAAGGATAAAATTGCCTCAACAGAAGACTCCACCCTCTCACAAAGCTCTTGGGAATTCAGGAGGAACTTGAGCGCAGGTGTCAACTATGATACATCACTAGAGATTCTTTGCCAAGATGACACATACAGTTCCTTAACCATTGTTAGAACTCCAACATTCTGGGGCTGTTGGCTGAGTTCTAGAATCATCTGTTTCACCTTCTCTTGTTCTGCTAAAAATTAGGTCTATAAAACACTGACTTGATCATTCTCACCTTTAAGACTTTGCTAAATCTAAGACACTTCTGAGTTTGGTTACCACATTTTTGCTCTAAAAGAGCCTTCTCCTATTCCAGTGCACTCACAACACTTTTGGTTTGTGCCAATTTAGACTGTAATTCAGTCACCTTCATTTGTGATGCCTGATGCACCTCTTGAGACACATTAGCCTTGATCTTCTTATTCAACGTATCAATCTCAAGATCCTTGGCCTTGATCACTATAGAGAGGCTGTCTATTATGGATTTAGTCTTAGCCAAATCTGCCTCCACCTTCTGTAGTTTCTTACTAACCTTGAGATAGTCTGTAGTCACTGATACTGAAGTTTCAGTCATTAAATCCACCTTATCCTGTGGTCTGAACTAGGTCAAATCCATAGCCATGACATTCATCGCATAGTACTCTGGCCTCATTTGATTAAGAGGATTCACTACATTATGATTCATGTGGGTTATGATCAAGGATTGTTGGGCAAGATCAAACAAGGATCTCATTTGGGGAGTAACATGGGTTTTGCCTTCTTTTATTCTTTTCTTCTCTCTTCTTGACTCTCTAGCCTTCTTGCTAGCTTTTGCTTGGCTTAGAAAAGTGGAAGGAGAGGTAATCAAACCACCAGCAAAGGGGAAGCCTTGGGGTAAGCCATAGGGTATGGTAGTCATCTTTTTTGGCTTGGGTCTTGTGGCTGTGTGGTTCTCCTAGGCACTGATGGGGAAAAGAATGGTAGACTGAAAGTTTGGGGAACTGATAAAGATGTGGAACTAGGAGGTGAAAATGTTTGCAAAGGCACAACAGTTGTAGCAGAAGATGTGGAAACTTGAGCCATCGATATAGACAACACCAAAGAAAAAGTAGAATGAGGAGAAGAAGAGGATAAAGATACACTTACCTATGGGGCTGTCATGGTTGCAAGGATCTACTTATGTGGAACTTCTTCAAATTCTTCCTCTTCCTCCTCTTTCTACAAAACCAATTTGCACTTTCTCTTTAAGAGTCTGACTGCTGGGTCCTCAGGCTCCTCTTTTGTCATTGCTTGTTGTATTGAAACGAGTGACTCATGTGGAATTGCCGCTATTTGGACCTCATGAGCTAGTGGTTGTGTAGCCTTTTGTTTCTCAATAACACTAAAAGATTGTGGCCATGTAGCCAACTTAGGGTTTTGCTCAACTATTTCTTCGTTTGACTCTTCATGCTTTGGGATATTGCTTCTATCTGGGCTCAAGACTGGGGTCATATTATCATCGTCCCACAATTTCTCCCATTTTTCATTTGACTCAACTTGCCCAAAGGTCTTCTGAGGATGAGCAATCTCTTGTCTATATTTCTAGTATGCTAAGATCTTGTCATTGTTCTAGTCTTTCTTAATTAGGGCTTGTCTCAAATCATTAGTCATCTTTATTTTTGGGTCATAATCTCTAATAGAGTATAGAATGTCTCCCATGGTTTAGGGCCTTCACTAGGAATATCACTCAATTCTATATAGACATCTGGGGTATCAGCTTACAATGATCTCCTCTATTCCCAGAATAGTCAGCTTTTATGGATGAATCACTATAACAAATCCCTGTGATTAGCTCCCTTTTTTGCTTCCACCCATTGTTTTAATGTATTTTTCTCTAATTTTTTGAAAATTTTGGCACTATTTATCAGGATGGTGTGATTTTTGGCTTTTTTTGCACCAATTAGAACAAGTAGGTGCTAAATTAGGCACAATTTAGCGCCAAATTTAGTGCCAATTTTAGCACCAAATTTAGCGTCGAATTTGGCACCAAATTTAGCACCTAGTTTAGTGCCTAATCAATGTTTAAATGTCTAAAGGTCTTATAAAGTGAATATCACACCATCACGAAGCATATCAGATGATGCCAACATCTAGTTGCAACGCTGTAATAGGCTGCCACCTGTCCAATATGCTTACGAGGTGTTTACTTCAAAATCTTACCTTAGCCAGCTGTCTGCCGCCACATGTACATAGAGCAAGCCTAAGATCCAACGGTTGTGCTCCAATGCAAGGGAATCTTTTTAGGAGGAATATTCACTGTGAGACAGAGAGATAACGACACATGGTGTGCACCAATTGAAAAGTAAGTATAATAAAGGTGCATGGATGCTATATCGCACCATCGCATGATAGGTATATGGTGGGCCCTCCCCGATTGCGATGCCATGAAAAGGTGACACGTGTCCATTTTGGGCTAAGGATGACATAAAGTGCAGGGAAGGTACTGATGATTTGGCTCATTTTCATTCAGCGATGACTTGTTAACAAAGATGACTAAGATTGTCAAATCCATTCAATGAATCGAAGCTGTGGATTCTAGAAAGGCATGAAGTGATCAACGGTCCAAATTCAAACTTGCAAATAAAGGGGATTTTTGAATGACTATGGCACAAGCAGAGTTATGGTTGCAGTGACCTCTATTAATACAAAGAGTGGTACAGGAATTTGATGTTATAACAACATAATTCTAAGCATTTCCTGTCATTTTTCAAGGAGCAATTGCGTTCAGAGCTAGAGAATCATCAAAACAAGCAAGGAGAAGCAATTCTGAGCCTCTGCGATGTAAAAAAACTAGTAAGTTATTGTCTCTCCCCTACACTTAGTCTTTCTATCTGTAAGTGCTTTCCAAAGCATTTAGAGCAACTGTTGATTGCATAAACCCTAGGTTGCTTGCACAAATACAAAATGAGTCAGTTAGGTCAAGCTTCAACCTTAAAATCCTAGATGAGGATATCATGATTCAATGTCTCAGATTGTCTAAGAAACCTCTGACAAAATTAGGAGAGGTTGGCAAAAATGACAAAATATATGACCTCTGTGTAGATTGTCAAGATGCTAGGATACCTATGTCTTCTTAGAGTCTGTTTGAGCATTGGCACAAGCAAATTGATTACAAAGCCCCAATCTGTCATGCCTGGACCCTTGACTTAGCCAAATTAATATGCCCTGATGTCTTCATAAACATAGACTTGATGAGAGCTATAGCAACTAGGTATGACCCTAGGACCATGTCTGTCTTGTCTAGAAATGGCAATGTTATCATTAGGTTCACAAATGCCTATATTGCTGTTAGGAATGAAAACATCTCACAATTTTCTTAGTCCCCATCTGCTTATCCTTGATGTATACCATACATAAATTGGCCACAATGTAATTTTATGATTAATACAAATTGTGAAAATTTGTGTGACAAGATCCATTTTAGCCTAAAATTTATGTGACAAGATCCATATTATAACCTCTGTTAAATCCTGTCAATCTGACCTTGATAAACATTTCCATGATCATAGTCAAGAAAACCTTAATTTCATCCTCATCGGCAAGACCTTGGGCATATCTTTCAAGATCCTAAAGTTGTAATCTTATACATGTTGGAATTAGACCAGACAACTGAGAGGGGGTAGGTGAATCAATTGTCACACAAAATAAACTTTTTCTTCTTTTAACCTTCTTTATTAACTTACTTATCAGATTAATGACACGAACATTAGAGCATAGATCAACAACATATGAGCAGAAACATAATCAACACACTTGACACCAAGATTTTGACGTGGAAACCCGGTTAAGGGAAAAACCATGGTGGGGGTTAACCCACAAATATTTATACCCTATTAAAAGTACTTTAGAAAAATAGAAGGCACATGCCTTCGAGCACACTGCCCAGAGCTCACTGCTCAAAAGAGAGGCTCACTGCCTACAAAATTTATTTAGAATAGAAAGAATTGACTAAGAAATAGCATCTGCTTCATGCCTGGTTCAATTTCAATGAATGTTCACAAAACTTCTACTTTGCCCCAAATTCTTCTTCACTAACTTCTCACTCTACACTGCTCTTGCTCCTTTTCTTCTCTGCTCTGCTTCTGATCCTTTATTCAGATTTAATCTATTTTTCTCAAGGATGATTTTTGTCAACTCTTCAACAAGTATTTATACACTTCATCAACCTTGGAATGATCAACAAGGTCTACCAAACTTAACGTGGATCTTTACACTGTCGGCCAAAAATAGCTGAGACTTGAATCTTCCTCTACTAACATGCCACACTTCATAAAATGATCTTTAGATCATCCACAACACGCTAGGAACATCTAGTTGGCCAATATTGGGAAGAACATCCAATGAGGAAATCTTCATTAACAAGCTCAAATTCCAATGCGGACCTCCAATATAGTAGCCACATGATCCAGAGACTTCCACAAGCACATTGAACTCACCAATAACATCCACTCTAAACCAAATTACCAGAATCATTTGTATATTCCTTCAGAACCTCAAGAACACTATTTGCCATGACTGTCAAACTAGAAGGATGGCTTGCGGACCTCCAAACCATGAACCACTAGAGTTGATGACACACACTGACTTCCCAAACATGCCTTCAGATCTGCAGATCATAATATTTCATTGTGGAGCAATCCGGACCAACTTGGTGTCACTCTATCTCTTTTGAATACTGCAAGATCTAGTTCTATTCAGATGGCCATAACTTCTTCAAATCTTCATACGAACTTCTCAATTCTTGACTGAAACAACCTCTGACAATCCTCTACACAACCATAAGGTCCGCGAACATTGAGTCTTCATTAATTTTCTCAATATCCTCAACATTCCAGTCTCCTAAATAGGCAACAAAATAAGGCACAGTTGACACCAATGACAACAAGAATATGTTGACATCAATGACAACACCGCTTAGGCACATACTTGCAACAATCTCCCTCTTTGTCATTGATGGCAACATATGTTGTGAAAAACTAATTCAACCATCATGACAAAAAATTCTCCCCCTGACTTCTGTAACCACTTCCTTCATTGCTCCCTCTATCATCAGCAATTAGTTTTTCACATGTCTTCTCTCCCCCTTTGACATCAATGGGAAAGGGCACATATTTACAATCTTTACTCCCCCTTTTTATTTTAGACTGATCTCCAACATTTGCATACTGACTACTGCCTAGAGTAGTATTTTCTCAACATCAATCCAGATCTCAAGATATGATTGAGAATTCCATCAGACTGATGCACCTTAGTGCATCTTAGTTCTGATTCGGAGGGGTAATAACCCCTAACTTCTCTCTAAGATACTCAAAGGTATCCTTGGGAAGAGGCTTAGTGAAGATATCTACAATCTGATCTTTGGAAGACAAACTCCAACTTGACTTCATTCTCTTTTACCTTCAAGAAATGAAACTTGATAGATATATGCTTTGTCTTTGAATGCAACACTGGATTCTTTGAGATGCTTATTGCACTAGAATTATCACAAAAGATTGTGACTGGATCCTCAAACACAACTCTAATATCCTTCAACATTTGCTTCATCCACATAACCTGAGTACAAATATTTGCTGCTGATATATATTCTACTTCAGTAGTAGACAGAGATATTGCCTCTTACTTTTTGCTCATCCAAGAGACCAATCTTCTTCCCAAGAAAAATGCACCACCACTAGTACTTTTTCTATCATCCACATCTCCTACCCAATCAGCATCTGTATATGCATGAAGAGTGAAATCGTTGTCCTTTGGATACCACAATCCATAATCAATTGTCCCCTTGAGATATCTGAAAATTCTTTTGACTACCACAATGTGGGATTCTTTTGGATCAACTTCAAATCTAGCAACAAGTCCAATGGAATTCATGATGTTAGGTTTGGTCTAAGTTAGATAGAGCAACCCTCCAATCATTGATCTATACCTTTTCTGATTTACCTTGGGGGAATCATCATCTTTACTTAACTTGCATCCAATTACCATAGGTGTACCTACCGACTTTGAATCTTCCATTCCAAACTTCTTCAACAATTCTTTCACATACTTGGACTGAGATATAAAGATACCTTTATCTGATTAAACAATTTGCAAACCTAGGAAGAAATTCATCTCTCCAAACATTGACATCTCAAATTCACTTTTCATTTGATCAAAAAATGCTTGGCACATATATTCATTTCCACAAAAAATGATATCATCAACAAAGACCTCAACAATCAAGATGTCCTCATGATTAATCTTGAAATAAAGATTACTATCAGTAGTACCTTTGTTAAAACCTATCTTAAGCAAATATTTATCCAATCTTGCATACTAGGCTCTTGGAGCTTGCTTGAGTCCATACAAGGATTTTCTTAGTCTACAAACCATATCTCCCTGATCAGACAACTGAAATCCTTCTGATTACTCAATGTAGACTTCTTCCTCCAAATCTCCATTCAGGAATACTGATTTGACATCCATCTGATACACTTTAAAATCTATGAAAGCAGCAAATGCAAGAAATAATCTAACTGCCTCTATTCTTGCCACTAGAGCAAAAGTTTCTTCAAAATCAATTCCTTCTACTTGAGAATAGCCTTTCCATACCAACCTTGCTTTATTTCTTACAACTTCACCATCTTCATTTAGTTTATTCTGGAAGACCCATTTGGTTCCAATCACATTTTTATCCTCAGGTGTAGGAACAAGACCCCAAGTGTGGTTCTTTTCAATTTGGATTGATTCTTCTTCCATTGTTTTTACCTAGTTTTCATCATTGTAGGGTTCACTTACTGATTTAGGTTCAATTCTTGAAATCAAACAAATTTCTTCTTGATCTTCAGCAACTCTTCTCCTAGTTCGAACACATTTATTTCTATCTCCTATGATTTGATCTTTAGGATGCTTCATTCTTACATACCTGGGGGTTTTAGGAATTGCTTGAACTTCTATTTCTTGAGCTTGCTCCTCAACATCTGTACTATTTTCTTGAGTTCCTGGAGTTTGTGGATCAATTTGAATCTGAGTTAGAGTTTGAACTAACCTTCCTTGACTTTGACTTTTATTTTGATCATCTAAATCATATCCATAGAACCTGGAATGTCCTTCCTTGCTCTCATCAACTCTAACATTAGTACTTTCAACAATCTTTTTCAATCTCTTGTTAAAGCACCGGTAAGCCTTACTTTGAGTAGAGTACCCCAAAAATATTCCCTCATCACTTCTTGATTCAAACTTGCCTAAATTCTCATCTCTTTTGATATAGGATTTACTACCAAAAACTCTGAAATATCTCACAGTAGGAGGATGACCAAACCATAGTTCATAAGGGGTCTTACCAGAATTGCCTTTGATTTGCACCTGGTTAAGAGTGTAGATAACAATACTTACAACTTCTCTCCAATATACTTGAGGAACATTTGTTTCCATTGTCATGGTCCTGGCAGCTTCTTGAATGGTCCGGTTCCTTCTTTCCACACCTCCATTTTGTTGGGGAGTCCTAGGAGTAGATAATTATCTTTTTATGTCATTCTTTTCATAGAAAGCATCAAACTCATGGGAAGTAAATTCTCCACCTTTGTCGGATCTCAAACATTTCAATTTTTCACCAATCTCATTTTCCACCATCACTTTGAACACATTAAATTTGTCAAGAGCTTCTGATTTCTCTTTTAGGAAAGTTACCCACATCATCTTGGAGTAATCATCAATCAACAACATGAAATATCTATCTCCTTGCACACTCCTAATTCTAGTAGGACCACAAGGATCAGTATGTACCAGTTCCAATCATCCACTTGAAGCTTGTTCCTTACTTTTGAATGAAATTTTGCTCTGTTTCACCAATTGACATTCTCTACACATGCTATTAGGTTTCACAAGTTTTGGAAGATCTCTTATAGCCTGAGTGGTATTTATTTTGACAATGTTATCAAAATTCACATGACACATCCTCCTATGCCATAACCAACTTTGATCTATCTAGGCAATCAAACAACTTTTTCTAGAACTACTTAAATGAAAAATGTTACCTCTAGTTTGAGTATTAGATGCAATTTCAATTCTGGAACTCTCCAAGATTCTGCATTTTCCATCCTTGAATCGAAGATCATAACATTTATCAACCAACTATCCAACGCTAAGAAGATTATGTTTTAGTCCTTCCACATATAGAGCATCATTGGTGCTATTATTACCATTAAAAGAGATGGATCCTCTACCATGGATTCTACCAGCTGAGTTATCTCCAAATTTCACAAGCCCTCCATAATTTTCAAAATTCACAAACTTACTCTTGTCTCCAATCATATGATGAGAACATCCATTATCAATCACCCATTCATCTTTCTCAATAACTTGAGTAGCCAAGGCACTTTCCATATTTGCATAGCTAGTAGATTCAGTAGACAACATATCTTCTTCTTTGATGGCAATGAACACCCAATCATTTTTAGAGGAGCCTCCATGATCAGATTCATCATCTGTGACTCCTTCTTCTCCAGCTTCTTGGACATAGTAACATTTGTTCTTATTTTTGTATCTGTTAGGGTTTGGTTTTGAAAACCTCTCCGGACATCTTGAGGAAAAATGGCCAATCTTATTACAAGCAAAACATTTGAGTGGCAATTTTCCTTCATACTTACCGGATCCTATTGGCAATCTTTTAGTAAGAAGAGCTTCAAGATCTGTAGTTTCAATTTCAACATCTTCAAGATCCTTCTTTATCTTCATGAATTTGTTTGATCTTGCAGAAGAGATTTCACCTAAATTATATCTTTGTTTTCCATATACACTAGCCTTAAATGCAGATTTAGACTTGGGCAGAGAATCACCAAACTCACTTAATTCAAAAGCTGCAATTTTGCCAACCAATTGATCTCTTGTAACCTTTGAGACAGTCTTGATCTCCTCTATAGCAGCAACCTTATGTTTGTATGAATTAGGTAAATATCTGAGCACTTTTGATACAATCTCTGATTCTTTAAAAGTTCCACCAGCACACCTGATACAACACACAAGTTCATTTATCTTTTGCATGTAGATTGTGATGTTTTCATCTTCACTCATCCTCAGAGTTTCAAATTTTCCTCTCAGACTTTGCATCTTGGCACATTTGACAAATTTATCACCTTCATATAGATTCTCCAACTTTTTCTAGATTTCATAAGCATTTTTTAAACCAAAGACATTTGTCATTTTTGAATCAGTCAGGGCACTCAACAAGGCTTCTTTAGCTCGTAGGTTATTTTTAGCATCTTTGACTTGATCTGCAGTTGAAGGACCTTTCTTTGGAGGTTTATACTCAACACTAGTTATCGCCCATGCATTAAAAATCGCACTCCATGTGATTCTTCCAAATTGAATAATTTGTTCCATCAAATCTTGAACTATCCTTCTTATAGGTCGACATCCTGGATCTCCTCAAGCGGTCAGGCTTTTATAAGAGGATATGGCTCTGATACCAATTGTTGGAATTAGACAGGACAACTGATAGGGGGGGTGAATTAGTTGTCACACAAAATAAACTTTTTCTACTTTTAACCTTCTTTATTAACTTACTTATCAGATTAATGACACAAACATTAGAGCATAGATCAACAACATATGAGTAGAAACATAATCAACACAATTGACACCAAGATTTTGATGTGGAAACCTGGTTAAGGGAAAAACCACGGTAGGGGTAAACCCACAAAGATTTGTACCCTATTAAAAGTACTTTAGAAAAATAGAAGGCATATGCCTTCGAGCACACTACCCAGAGCTCATTGCTCAATAGAGAGGCTCATTGGCTACATAATTTATTTAGAACAGAAAGAATTAACTAAGAAATAGCATCTACTTCATGTCTGGTTTAGTTTCAATGAATGCTTACAAAACTTCTTCTTTGCCCCAAATTCTTCTTCACTAACTTCTCACTCTATATTGCTCTCGCTCCTTTTCTTCTCTGCTCTACTTCTAATCCTTTATTCTGATTTAATCTATTTTACTCAAGGATGATTTTTGACAACTCTTCAACAAGTATTTATACACTTCATCAACCTTGGAATGATCAACAAGGTCAGCCAAACTTAACATGGATCTTTACACTATTGACCAAACATAGCTGAGACTTGAATATTCCTCTACTAACATGCCACGCTTCATAAAATGATCTTTAGATCATCTGCAACATGCTAGGAACATCTGGTCGGCCAAGACTGGGAAGAACATCAACTCCAAAGAGGAAATCTTCAATAACAAGCTCAAACTCCAATGCGGACCTCCAACATAGTAGCCACATGATCCAGAGACTTCCACAAGTGCATTGAACTCATCAATAACATCCACTCTAAACCAAATTACCAGAATCATTTGTATCTTCCTTCGGAACCTCAAGAACACTGTCTACCATGACTGTCAAACTAGAAGGATGGCTTGCGCCTTCAAACCATGAACCACTAGAGTTGATGATACACACTGACTTCCCAAACATGCCTTTAGATCCACAGATCATAATATTTCATTGTGGAGCAATCTGGACCAACTTACTATCACTCTATCTCTTCTGAATATTGCAAGATCCAGTTCTATTCAGATGGCCATAACTTCTTCAAATCTTCATGTGGACTTCTCAATTCTTGACTGGAACAACCTCTGACAATCCTTTACATAGCCATAAGGTCTGCGAACATTGAGTCTTCATTAATTTTCTCAATATCCTCAACATTCCAATCTCTTGAACAAGCAACAAAATAAGGCATAGTTGACACCAATGACAACAAGAATATGTTGACATCAATGACAACACCGCTTAGGCACATATTTGCAACAATAAAAAGTATTTTATCCATGGTCAGGGATAGACAAGTAAACTCTTAGCGATAAGAGGTCCATAGACAACAAGAATAAATGATCGGCAAGATGTCACTTAACATTTCATTGATGAATATTCATCGGCAAAAACAAGATAGTCAGAACAAGATCTCCAATTTATACCGATCTCGTGCCTCATATCGATGGATGTGTATCAAGGAGAGATGTGCACACTCACACCGATAGAGCAAAATAGTTTAATAATTGTGTCGAGGAAACATATATAATCAGAGCAAGCTCCCTAGGTCTCTCCGACTGCATGGGTCACTCTGATGATAAAGACCACAAAGTTTTGATAAGAGTCTTGCTGACTTGTCCCATCACATTGAATAACAAAGGATGCACATCAGAGGGACATATACAATTAGAGTGAATTCATTTGATCTTGCTGACTATGTGGGTTATGCCGATAGTGAAAACTGTAAGGATATTTTGGAAAGAGTCCTACCGATGAATAAAGTAATGGAGAAACATGTCGAGAAGACCCAAAGCATCAGAATGGCATGTGAATCTCATAGCAATGGTTTAAGTTACATCGATGATGGTATGAATCATTCCTCCAACTAGTACATTGGGTAAGATTTACAATGGGTAAAAGACAAGCACATCGACCAGAAAACTAAGAAGTCCTCCCGACAGAATAAAATTGCCAAACGATACATCATTTTTTAGATGCATTGAAAACAGAGGTGGAAAACGAGATGAGAGAGATGACTCCCGATAAGGGAAGAAAATTATTAGTGGAGTCTGGTGTGATGATCTTTCCAGGTTTAGACATGAATTCTGCTTTAATCTTTGACAATTTTCTTACATAGTGATAATGACAAATATAGACTCAGTCTAGAAGGAGTGACAGAAGTTTATACTGGGACAAAATACAATGCTGATGAAAATTCTCTTATGATTTGGGCTTTGTACCCTCCACACAAGAAGCTTGCAGTCATTGATACAGAAAAGGCATTTGGACATGTCATGACATTGAAAGTAGGTGAGACTAATCATATAGTCATAGTTGATATTGGCATAAATGTTGCCAAATTAAACAAAGCTCAAATTCAAATGTTGATCAAGGAAAGAGATACGTACAAGATGAGCTGTGAGAGAATGACTAAGGAAAATGATTTTCTAAAGGATGCATTGGAGGATCTACCAGAAGATTGACTCAAGGAGAGGGTTCACAAGCAAAAAACAAAGGCAAAGAATTATAGTTGGATGATCAGGTATCTCAACTCAGGATTGACACATTTTTTGTGGTACTTCAAAAGAGGTATACAAACATGATGGTTTGGATGAAAAGGTTTTGGGATACACATGCCAAAAATCACAATATCATTCAAGAGCATAACAAGGTAAACGACAGGCTCCATGAGAAACTTCATGAAATACATAACATGGAAGCTCCTGAAATTGAAGTAATCACCACTGCTAAAGACTTAATTAAGAAACATAAAAGGTATAATGAAAAACTTCAAGTAGAGGGTGAAGAATTCATAGAGTCTTTAAAAGAAGGTGTTCCTACATTGTTTAGTGACAAGAAAGATTTGAAAAATTAGGAAGAGTGGACAAAGGAATGCTAATTGATATTATAGGGAGCTTTGGAGGCAGCCAAAGACAAGGATCTGGCATTAGTAGAAGCCTGTCGACATCTGGAGAAGATGATATCAATGGAGATAGCAGCAAGGAATGTTGTGGAGTATGCCGATACACAATTGAGCCAAAAGTACTTAGATCATATGCCCCAGATCCATTTGTGGCTAACTAGAGCTTAAAGTGTTGTTTATTATTGTTAAGTTGTTATTAAGTTCCAAAAGACACTTATGAAGAGGCACATCCTCTTTAAAATATTGTTATATAAGTTAGTCATTTTATGATAGAGAAAGGAGGCAATAGTAGGAAGTAGAAGCATATTTAGTAAATTACTTTTCATCCATCATCTCTCATACTTTCAGAAGATTTATGCAAATTGATATATATATATATATACTTTGAAGAAAATATAATGGAGTAGAATATTCTCAGTTGGTGATCTATTTCAGTGTTCAATTGTTGTGTTAATTTTCATTCTTACATGTTGCTGTGCTGTCTCCAGAGTGGTTCTTTTAAATTATTCAAATTCATATAATTTGTCAGGACACATTTGTTGTTCATGTGTGGTTATCTGATTGGTTTCTGGTTGAAGTTGATTTAAGTCCATCTAAATTATTTATATCTATTGGTCTTTGCCCTGAGTTAAAATCCTTTAAATTAGATCATTTGGTTGGTTTCCTTCAAAATAGAATTAAAATCCTTTCATTAAAAATATAAAGCAATGAAAAGGAAATTGCATCCAAGTAATCCTAATTTTTTCTGCCAACAATTCATACCAAAGATTGAACAATTTAAGGATATTGCAACAAGTAATTTTTTTTTACACAAATAGTATTACTGAAGCATTACAAAGTTTAGGCCATAAGAATCATCCTTTTTTAAACATGGATTGCAAATAATTCTAAAAATTTAATAATTCTAAAAAATTTAGAAGTCTTGGTCATTAACATTATTGTCTGCTACAATGTCATCAAGTGTATCATTGTCAATGTTCATATGTTCTTTCAAGTATTTAATATTATCATCATCCTCATCTTGACCAGCATCATCTTCATCATCATTGAAATTTGACTGTAGACCATCTATATTGTTACCAGATGTATTTGGATCATCATTTTCTACACCATCCATATTGTTGTCTTCCATAACATCATCTAACTTTGGATTGTTGTCTTCTTGTGCCTAAACATAACCATCTTCAACATCATCATGGATGCCAATTTATTCGATGTTCTCTAATCCCTCTCTCTCATTTTGTTGGCCATCATTGTTTTGCTCAGTATCCACTAATGCATTGTTAAATACATGCCTTAATCTTGGATCATAATGTATGACAAATATCCATTTCGGGTCCAAAATATCTTTTTAGAAAAATACATGCACATGAATGACATACATATATTAGACGTATGGTATAACAATTTTATTGATTAATAAACACATGTATAAATTTGCAATAAACTATGAATTAATAGATTAATGATCACTACCCCTTCTTGTTTGAGTTAAAGAAATACCTACTCACAATGAATTGGTAGAACATAAGGCTCCTTATCTTCTGGTAGGAAACATGGGGAATCTATAGAAAACAATCCACTATGGGTATCATGTCTTTGTGTCCTCTCAAATGCTTCATACCATCTACACTTAAAAACACAAAATTTAAAAGAACGAAAATCCAACTCAATAATTTCTTATATTTTCCCAACATATTGTAGATTCCCTTCAATTATATTCTTATCTTTTGAGCTTGATCGACTAGATTGCTTGAAGTCAACTATGATGCCACAATCGAAGGATTGTCTCTTTACATCTACACTTTCTACACAATAATGTCAACCAAATGACCACATTGTTGCATATTTCCTCACCTGTGAAAGACCATTTATTTCAGTGAAAACAAATATAATGATGAATATTAAAATAGTTAATAGTGTCAAAACTGTAAGGAAACAACATTTTGTAAAATTCCAACTATACCTTTCTTTCACATCCTCCAGACATGTTGATTTCATCTTCTGTTATGTTTGAATATATACCTGCATCTTCTATTTGATTTTGAATTTGTTCAGTAACCCGTTCTAGTGTGCAATCTTTGCCCCATTCCCCAATCAGATTAGTGGGAAGTGGAGTATTCCTTGGGTTCGATATCTTAAACTGTCTCCTTGCTTCTAACACTTCTTCTCTCTTTTTATCATATAGATCGATCCATTTGTTCATAAAGTCCATGTGGTACATAATGAACTTGTCGAGTATAGCACTTTCGTCTACACCTATTACATGTCAACATGTTTATTTCAAACTCCAAATGTCATGCTATTAATTTGACAAATAAATTACAAAGTAAATTAATGATTGCAAGAAAAACAACCACACTGATCATGAATTTACTTACTAATTTCTATTTGAACACCATTAGATTGTGGTTTTTCTCCATCAATAATATCTGATGCTCATTCTTCATCCTAGAAGCATGGCCCATCTTTAAAATCCTTACCAAGGAATTCACATAGGAAGAAAAAAGCTTCATTCAATACATACCCTTCAACAATGTAACCCTCTGGATGTGCCTTTTGTCGAACATATCTTTTTAGAGTTTTCATATACCTCTCAAAGAAAAACATCCACCTCATTGATACAACACCCACCAATTCAATGTCATCGACTAGGTGTATAAGTAAATGGACTTGTAGGTCCATGAAACTTATAGGGAGCTCCTTCTGAAATGCACATACAATTTCTACAATTTTCTTCTTCCATTTTGGCACTTCACATTCGTGGATCTCCTTGGAGGTCACCCACCTAATATAAGAATAGTAAATTAGCATGAACCTTTAGTCAAAAATTAAATGAAATATAATATCTCTATGTCTCTCACACATGAACATTTCATATAACCACATACCTTGTAAATGCTGACAATTGACTTATGGCATTCCTTAAGTCAACTGTAAGATAGGAATCCCCCCTAATTGCCAATGGCATGATATTCTATCAAACACATTTATGAAAAGGTCATTAGTAATTTTTTCTCACACAACAAAATATCAAAATATATTTAGTACTTAATCAATGTTACTAGTAAATGTTAAATGATGATATATAATACCTTCATAAAATTATGAAAATCATGTGTTTTAAATCCTGTGATTTGTCCATCAACTGTAAAAGCTTTAGCCAATGATGGCCCATAGCCAATAGGTGTCCTTATTGAATGGATGACATTTTTTAGTTAGTCTATCTCTTTTTCTTTCAAAATCCATAGAGCTTCTGCATATGTTTCATTTTCCCTGTTTGGCCACAAATGTTTTCTATCAATTTTGGTACACGAAAGAGCAATATCTCTCCTTGAAGACAAGGTGTCCTTCTCTTTGCCTGATATATGTTGAAATATAGAATCTGGGACATTTTTTAAGATGTGCATAGGATCTAATAGGTGAGATATTAATAGATCCTTCTAGTAAGGGAGCTCATAAAATATGGATTTCCTTTTCATTCCTTTTGGCATATTAACTACAACTTGTTCTGATTCTTTAATTGAATCACCCCGATCAAAAAAATCCTCCCAACCTTTCAATTTAGCATCTTCATACTTATTAATCCAATCACCTGGACCCATAATCATGGGAGGGCCTCTATTTTCAACTTTTCCATCAAATTTATTCTTTAGGCAATTTCTAAACTTATGATCTAGTGGTAGAAAAACCCTGTTGTTTGCATAAATAAATTTATGTAGATCTTTAGAATACCGCCCTTGAAGTTGTTCTGCACATCTTGGACATGCAAATATCCCCTTTGTTTGAAGTCCTGCAATTCAATAAGTAATGTTAATAACATCAAAAAAATAGTATAAAACTAAGTATGAAAGTTAGGATGGAAATAAATTATGAGTGTAAATACGTAAATATTTTATCTTACCAGAACAAACACCAAGTCCTGGGAAATCATGAATAGTCCAACATAGCACACCATACAACATGAATGACCTATTTGATGGGGGACGTGATATGTCATACATTCTTATGCCTTTCCATAGCAGTTGCATCTCATCAATAAAAGGCGCAAGATAAACATCCATGTTTTTAACTTGATGTTTTCCTGGAACAAGGAGAATCAACATAAGGTGCTCCTTTCTAACACTCATCCATGGGGGAATATTGTATACTATCAATCCGACTAGCCAAACACTATAATTTGAGCTTAGGAAAGAGAATGGGCACACTCCATCAATTGCAAGACCAAACCTGATACTACGGGGTTCATCTTTGAATTTTCTTGGCCATTTTTCCTCTATGTGTTTCATTGCTTTGGAGTCAACTGGAATTCACATGAATTCATATTTACTCATGTTCTTCCATCAATTATGCAGGGGACTTACGACGAAACATTCATTGAAGTCTAGGTATAATTGGCATGTGACGTAAAACCTTCTTTGGAATTGTAGGACTTTGTACATCTGTACGATATCTCTTCTCTTTGCATACAGGGAATTCTACCTTGTTTTCATATTCATCTCTGTATAAAATGTAATCATTTTTACATGAATGAATTTTCTTATATTCAATCCTCAACTCAACCAACAACAGACGCGCCTCTCTGTAAGTTGATGGCAACACATTCTCTTCAGGGAATATTTTAGTTTTTAGTGCCCTGTAAAATTACTAGAGATTAAATCAATTAAATGTTTGACTTATGATGAACATGTTTGATATGTCAATCTATACTAGGACTATTTATATACAATATATGGTTTTAAATTCCCCTTAAAGGAATATAAACGAAGTTGATGAATGTTTATGGATTATGTACACTAATTAACAATACAAAGTAAGAAATAGATTTCAATTCACTTTAGTAGGGTAGTGAATCCTTTGTCTGACCAACCAAATAGTGACTTGATTTCTAATAATATTAATATGCATGCCAGTTTTGAAGTTCTACTTGCACCCGATTTGAACACGGGTGTCTTCGCTACTTGCTTGATGGAGTCTTTCAGGTTGTTAGCACCAACATTAAGTTGGTGGTAATTACCCCTGCTATCATTGTTACTGTCAACCATATGATCATATTGTCATCATTATTTCCATCCCCAAAGAAACCTATAAGCATTTCATTCAATCCTTCTCCATGCACTACATTTTCACTATCATGATCATCATCATTAAGGCTAGCTGGCATGTCATCAATGTATGCGGATCTCATCAGCAGTTCAAATTTCTCAGCTGCTAGTATTCTCTTCAATGTTACTCTTTTCTGCCTGGTATGGTTTAAAGGATGGTTTGGATCATCCCGTCCAAACCTTAATAACCCAGTTGGATCTTGGGTATTAGTATGTGTTTCATCAACATCTTCTACCTATCAACAAACGCAATCATTATTCAATGTTTGGCAACAATTGCACTAAATTTAAAATGTATCAATTTCAAAGAAATATAATCAAATATGGCTTAAAAAATAAAAATATAAATTGTATGAACATATATAGATCAATTGAATAATGGAACATTATTTTATAGACTACCTTTTTTAAACAATAATTTAAAGAAAACACAATTTTGACAACATAGTCTATAAAACATCAATCCACACTTATTTATTATTCTTTGGTTTTCTGCCCTTAAGAACATTCTTAGGGAGACCTTGTTCTTCCCTTTTCTTTCATGTAGGAGTGCATTTTAAGAAGGGGTAATCAATCAATAACTCATCCCCAATGGTAAGGTCCATAATACCCTCAACCATTATCAATCTATCAACCTCTCTTTCCATATCTCCATCTTTATCATTTATAACCTCAACAAATTGACAATTCAGTCTTATAGTAGGGTCCCTACCCTTACTACTATTTCTAAAGCCTGCAATATTTTTGCGTGTGTATGCACATCCATCTATATACATAAGATGACCTCTATTCATTTCTTTTCCACTTTCCAATTGGAGACGATGTGTATACATATTCAAATTTAGACCATATGCTGACATGCTAGGCTTATATTCTGCTAACCTTCTCCATTCACCACTGTAATATGATGGACCATATTATGGCATTAATCTCTTAGTGGTTTGTGTAGAGTAAAACTCTACATTTTGTTTCAGCAATGTTGCAATAATGTTACAGCGGCTAATATTTGTGACTATGTATGTTTCTGTGCATGGATCGCGCCAAGTGTCTAAGCTATAGTAAAAGGAGAACAATATTAAGCTTTATGTGGAGATCACCATGTGTTACTTCCTTTTATTTAAATGTAGCAGAGTGTGCCATGTAGTGGTAGTAGTTTCTTTTGTTTAAGTTTCATAGTGGTTGTGGGCTTCGCCACATGTCTACACTGGAGACAATTTCTAAAAGTTTATTTTTGTTGTTGCATGCTTGTGGAAGTTGCCGTGTGTCTTTTGAGTTTCTTCCAGAAGTTGCTATGTGTGTCTTCTTTTTTGAATCTTGTTAGTATTGGTATATGTATGGTGGGCCACAGTTTTAAAGACATAGTTTCATACTTGTTGCAGAGTACCATGTGGCATCAGCGGACAAGGTACTTCTTTTATTTCAATGCTCTTAGGATGAAGGCATTTTGTTTTCCAGTTGCACCAGAGTGTGACAAGTGTCAGTCTCTGAGAGATCCTTTAGGGTCTTTTTCATAAGCTACTTGTTTTGCCAGAAGGTGCCATGTGTCCAGTTTTGTTTCATGTGAAAGGCGCCATCTGTCTTAGTTTACTCCTCTATATGGATAGTGAGTGCCACATACAATGGTTCCTCAGCCAATGAATGTGCAGGATATAACAGTTGCAGATCCAGGAAATCTCAACGGTCGAGGACTCTTAGTTAGCTCCAGTTCGATTTTGCCATTAAAGATTTAGGTTGTTGCAGGCAATTTTGGCCAAGTCTATGGTTATAAATATGTTGCAATTGAAATTGATAAGGATCCAACTTTTGGATAAGTTTTATCAAGAATCTAATAGAGAATTTGGAAACTTTGTTGTGACTAGATTCTATCATTTGCCTTAATTTTGTTATTTTTGATAAGAAGGTTAATATATCTATGCATGTTACTGTACCTCTTATGTTGCTAGAATATTAATGAAAAGAACTCTATTCTATGCCTTCGTTGATATTATCTGTGTCCTTGTAAATTTTTCTGAGTATAGCCTTTGACTTCATTCATTTACATCTATTTATATTAATCATGTAGTATCTGCTCTTTAATATAGCTGTATCTTAAGGATTGGTTCATTGTGCTAAATTGAAAGAATCCATTTCACTCAGGTGCATTGCCATAATGTAGATTTACTTATTTTATTGTCTCTGTAATCTTGTTTCTCTTTCCCTTTTACTCAATCCCCCCATTAAAATAGGAAGAGCCAACTTCTTTAAAATCTGGAGGTAGTTTCAAGTAGGAAGTCCCACATTCTTGAAACTTCCCATGTTGGTGTTGGAACCCATGCAATTTTAACCATCAACAGTTTTTGGCACGCCCGATGGGACCTTTCTTGAAGTCCTTATCAAGATCGTATGAGCTAGAGAGTGACAAGGAGTCAGAGCTATGGACCTACAACAAGAGCTCAGTCTGTGGCTAATCTAGGCATTCTATTGCCACCATTATTTACTACTCCAAGAAGAAGAGTGAATCAAATTGCAGTGACACAAGGAGTAAATATGGGAGCACCTATAGCCCCAAGGAATTATGCAAATTGGAACACTGGCAGTCCTCTCATTCTTCCAGTACCACTAGCTACATGGGATCCAATTCCAACTAATGCTTTGAAGGCTTTACCTAAGTTCAGTGGAGAAGATTTCAAGACACCAGGGGAGCATCTTCAAGATGTGTCTGATGTGTGTACAGTACATGTTATTACTGAATAGAATGTACCAATAAGATTGTTAGAAGCTTCTTTCAAAGGAAAGGCTCTGGACTGGTATAGATCTTTGAACCCAAATACAATATTTACCTGGGATAAGCTTGGTGATGATTTCTTTTCAAAATTCAGTGAGAAGGGTGACAAATCTTTCCTATTGCAACAATTAATCACCATAAAGAGGGCACCACAAGAAGCCATAACCAATTTCAACAAAAGGTTTCAAAAGACTTGGGACAAAAGTCCTACTACAGCAAGACCACCATTAGGTATGGCAATTATTTTCTACCTCAAAGCCTTCAATTATGATATATTAGTAATGATTCAATCTCTGGGAGGTTAGACTTTGCTAAAGACATATGAGTTAGCTGTTAAGGCTAAGAATAACCTAATTGATGCTGGAAAGATGCCTCCAAGACCTCCTATGCCCATGTTCCCAGAGATTTCAATTCCCTTGCCATAGGAGGTCCCTAATCCTACAGCTTCACCTGTGTCTGTGTATACCTTCCCAACAACCCAATAATCTGCTGTGTGAGCACCCTCTGCCCCTTCATTTGAAATAGATGACACGAAGAATATCCTCAGGACCTTTTCAAATGAGATAATTAATCTCAAAAGGCAACAAACTTCCTATCCAAAGCCTTCTTATCAAGGTTTCCAAGGAAACAGACCCCCTTATCAATCAAATCAATACCAAGGCCCTCAACCATCAAATCAGTTGGTAATAGTCCCCACACCTTTACAGACTGTCCCTCATAATTCTAATAGAGAGATAGTCCCAGGACAAAATATTTTTTGTGGAAGATACCAATGCCTGGTGCTTCCCTTGCAATAATGCCCATATGCCCAGGGACTGTCCCAGAGGCAATTTGCAGCAAAAAATAGTAGAACATAGAAGGGTTGAAGGACAAGTCCTGATGTCTAATGCTCCTCCATATCAGCCACCTAGTGTCCAAAATGCAATAATGGTGGCTCAAATGTAGGGGTTGTCCATTCAACAAGAAGAAGAAATTGCCCTTGAGCATGCTTTATTTTCATGGATTGAAGATGAAGATTCAGTGTTCTTCAATGAAGCATCTACTTCCAAGAAACCCTTAGTACAATCAGATTATTATACTAGATCAAAGAGAAGAATGGTGGAGTATCATGAAGCCACAAATAATGAGACTGTTGGAGTTCCTCCTTTCCAGAACCATTATAATCTAGTTTCAAGACAAGAAGTGCCACAACTAGCTTAGAATCAAGCAGTCTCTGGTTAGATGCTAGAAAGAGCAAGGTATCCTTACTACCTAAAGATACAAACACTGGGACCTATGAATGTGGTAGAGTAACTAAAAAAGACTCTAGCGCATGTGTCAATCTGGGATATGCTGGCTATTCCTGAGCAAAAGATGCTATTGCAAGAATCACTACAGAGCCATATGGGCTCTAAATATGCTAGTACTAAGGAAGGAGGTGCTGATAAAGGAAAGGCTCAACATAAAGACACCACCCAATTGTAGATAGCAACTCTGTTGAACACTATGCCAGAGGTAGGTAAATCTAAGCTAGATCCATTTTATCTGACTTTAATAGTGGGAAAGAAATTGTTGCATAACTCAATGATAGATTATAGAACCAGTACTACCGTCATGCCAAAGCAGATAGTAGACGCTTTAAAGATAAAATATGAGCCACTTACTAGAGGAGTCATGCAATTAGATGGGAATTCTGTCCAAACTATAGAGAGGATTAAACAACTCCCATTGCAAATGTATACCTTCCCCAATATAACTGTCAACCAGGATGTGGTAGTCATAGGTATTCCCCCTGTCTTTGATTTATGCCTATCCAGAGATTTCACAACCAAGATAGGAGGATACACGTCACTAGATTGGTCACACCTAATCTTAAGAACCAAGTATGGGACAAAGATGAAGGTATTGTTTGAACCTCTATCTAAGGACCATATCACTAATGAACCAGCCCCAAAGATAGAAGCATCCCATGCCATGATGAATAAGTAAGAGAGAGTCTTTGTTGAAGAGCTAGGTGACTGGACTGAGCATGACCAACAAGAAGAGGAAAATAGTCAATTGATGACCATGATGCAAAGTGATCCTTATTGGAATTATGACTCCACTGGCTTGGGCACTTATGTTATTTTTGAGGAGGATCAAGAAATTACAAATGTAATGAGAAAAGAGGTATCTGAAAAGGAAGAACCTGAAAGAAACTCTGAAATATGGACTTTAAATTTTGATGGGGCTAGGAGCAAAAATGGTACTAGAGCATGGATTTGCCTCACTGCCCTGAATAGTGAGAAGATTTTAAGAGCTATACACTTCCAGTTTGCTTGCACTAATAATGATGTCGAGTATGAATCTGTAGTGCATGGACTCATGTTGGCTAAGAAGAGAGGAATCAGGAATTTGGTAGTTAAAGGAGACTCAGAGTTAGTAGTAAAGAAAATTAGAGAGAAAGCTATAGCAAAGAATGTAAGAATAAGGTCCTACCGTCACAAAATTTGGGATTTGATAGATGATTTTGATGCCTTCAACATTGAAGTTGTCCCCAGAACACAAAACACTGAGGCAGATAGAATGACACAAATTGGTTCTCAATTTGACCCAGCAAGTGACCTACTTGTTAATAATGAGTCAGTTAAAGTTATAGTAAGACCAGCAATTCCAGACAATGATTAGAATTGGTAGGTCTTTGATAATGATCTTCAAGTACTATTGTTTCTGCAATAGTTGGGAGAGTTTGTTGATCAGTTACAACCCAAGATTGAGGAATCTTATGGTGATCAAATCATCCAACTAAAGTCAAATAAGCTCCCAAAAGAACTGATCACTCTAGAGAATCTATTTGACCCTGAAGATGCAAACCTAGATGAAAGGAAGTTTAAGGCAAGTAAGGATGATTATTCTGAAATTTAGGTTAGTGAAGGAAGGAAGTTAAAAATAGGCAATGCTACTACCCAAGAGGAAAAGAACAAGTTCATTTCTTTATGTAACAAGCATGATAAGGTAATTGCTTGAACCTATGAAGGCCTTCATGGCTATAATAGAGACATCATCCAACATAACATAGAGCTTGTTGAAGGATCAAAACTAGTCCGAAAGAAGCAAAGACCAATGAATCCAAGAATTGAGCCACTGATGGTAGATGAACTACAAAAGCTTCTAGAATCAAAGATAATTTTTCCAATTAAACACTCAACCTGGGTGTCCAACCTAGTACCTGCAAGGAAAAGGAATGGTGACATAAGACTCTATGTGGATTTTAGAGACTTGAATAAAGCATCATTAAAAGACCATTATCCCCTGCCTTCTATGGAATAGATTTTGCAAACTGTAGCAGGTTCAGAGAGGTTTTCCTTGCTTGATGGTTTCTTAGGATATAATCAGATTTGGTTAGCAGATGAAGACCAACACAAGATAGCATTCACTACTAAGTGGGGAACATTTGCATATGCCAAGATGCCTTTTGGTCTCTCGAATGTTGGGGCTACCTTTCAGCATGCCATAGATGTAGCTTTTGGGGATCTAATAAATAAGATTATTTTGATTTTATCTGGATGATCTAACTATTTTTACCAAGGATGCCAAAGACCATTTTGGGCACCTAGAAGCAGTTTTGAAAAAATGTCAGGAGTTCAGGATCTCTTTACATCCTAAGAAATGTATCTTTGTTGTGCGTCAGGGTAAAGTTTTGGGACACATAGTTTCAAAGGATGGGATTTCCATTGATCTAGAGAGAGTCACAACCAAAATGAATTTATCTTTTCCAGTTAACAAAAAAATAGTTCAATCCTTTTTAGGAAAGATTAATTTTGTTAGCCACTTTATATCTGATTTTGTAGGGCTGATCAGGCCCATTACTCTGTTGCTAAAGAAAGATTTGCTTTTCAAATGGACAACAGAAGGGAGGTAGGCTTTTGAAGAAGTCAAGAGAGCCATTTCAAAGGTGCCAGTACTGAGAAACCCAGATTTTTCTAAGTCTTTTATAATGTATGCGTATGGAGGCGAATATAGTGTGGCTGCTATTCTTACTCAGAAACATGATGAAGAGGAAGGGGAACACCCAATAGCTTTCTTCTCTAGAACACTAAGGGAATATGAATCAAGATATAATTTTTTTGAGAAACAAGCCTATGCTATGGTAAAAGCCCATAAGAAATTCAGGCACTTAGTAACAGGAAACAAGATTCTGATATTGGTAGCCCACCCTAGTGTAAGGGAATATATCATGGAGGGTGAGATCATTAAAAAAAGGGCCAATTGGATAACCAAGATCTTAGAATATGATGTGGAGGTAAGGCCTACCAAGTTGGTTAGAGGCAAAGGACTGTGTCAATATATGACCCAAGACATAGAAAAATTAGTGTTAGAAGAAGCAAAAAATGAAAAGGTGTTGAGACTCCAAGAGGTTGACCAAGACTCTTGGGTCAGAGACAGAATATAGTTTATGAGGACTGGTGTGTTCCCAAATGAACTCTCTCCTAATAAGAAAAGGTACTATAGGCGGAAAGGAGCTCATTTTGTATTAATTGATCATGTTTTGTTTAGAAAGAACATTGATGGAATACTCTTAAGGTGTATAGAGAAGGATGAAGCTCAAAGAGTATTACATAAATTTCATCATGGGACCTTCGGAGGCCATTTATCAGTAAAAACTACTGTAATTAAAGTGACACCAGCTAGTTATTTCTAGCCTACTCTGTTTGTAGATTGCTATCAGATGGTTAAAGAATGTCAAGCTTTCCAGTTCTATACTTGAAAGAGGAGAAACACAACAATGCCTTTAAGTCCCATAGTAGTGGATGAACCCTTTGCTCAATGGGGTTTAGATTTTATTGGCATTATCAATCCAGTGTCAAATATGGGACACAAGTGGATTCTTACTGCAACAGATTACTTTAAAAGATGGAGTGAAGCAGTACAACTCAAGAAAGCCACTAAAAATGTGATCCTAATATTTTTAGAAGGTATAACTTCTCGGTTTGGTCCTCCCCATACCATCATATCAGACAATGCTAAGGCATTTTTAGGGACTAAATTGTTTGAGTTTGCTTTAAGAAATGGGATATATTTGAAAACTTCTTCCAATTACTATCCACAAGGTAATGGTTTTTGCAGAGTCCACCAATAAGAACCTCATCAGACTCATAAAAAGAATAGGAACTAATTATCAGAGAGAGTGGCACAAGTTACTTAACACAACACTATGGGCTGATAGAATCACACCAAAGCAAGTAACTAAATTGTCTCCCTATGAGTTGGTTTATGGAAAACCGACAGTGATGCCACTAAGTATAGAGATTCCCACCTTACAGTTGTTGAAGCAGATGAAAATTGAGGAAAATGGCTCAATGCAAGTTAGACTTGCCAAATTGTTGGAAGTTTAAGAAAAGAGAGAAAAGGCACATGAATCAGTAATGAAACATCAACAAATGGTTAAGAATTGGTTTGACAAGAAATCTTCCAATCCAAAATTTGAAGTTGGGTCTCTGGTGTTGAAGTGGGATGAAAGAGCTACCAAACCGGGTCGACATAGCAAATTTGAATCATTATGGACAGGTCCTTATAAGATTCGTTCTTGTAAGCAACAAAATTCATTTGAGTTGGAGACTATGGATGGAGAACCTGAGGAGATTCTGGTAAATTGGATCTTTCTAAAACACTTTACCTAAGTCTTGAGACCTATCATGTATCATAGTTAGTTAGTTGCTTTCATTTCCTTTTCCCTCTTTTGTCTTGCTTTCTCACTTTTTCCCTTTTAAATAAGTGTTTCGAGAACACGTGTCAACAGCGTTGAGGTCCCTTCTCTTTTAGCAATTGCATTTATTGAGGTTGTTTGGTAGTTTCTTAATTTCCAAGAAGGTACACACTTTTTCAGAAAGATAGCCACTCTTATAGCATATCTGACACTCCGTCCAATATGGATTTCAAAAAGATACGCTAACTGTCTCTTAGTATTAGTGTCATTAGTTGGATGGGATGCATCATTTATTATTTCATAATGCCCCATTAAGCTAAATATTAGTCCCTTCTAGAGTTGAATTTGCAATTATCATTCTGTATTCCTAAGTTGATGTTGCATCTAGGCTCTACTCCCCGCAAGCATTCAAGCTAGTGCAATTTTTTGTGCTAGGGTTTCTAAGCTACAATAGACATAGATATGTCAAAGACACAATCACCGCAAGAGGGAATTGGGATCTTTGAACCCACTGATAAGCTGATGAACAACAAATCTTATGTTTCTGCACCTGCGCAACTGAGGAAAAATTATCCAAGGACAAGGGTCCCTGAAACAGGGGTGAGTGTAGACCCAACTTAGGTGAAGGATTATGCTGATGGTATTTTCGATACATACATGCAGAAGAATATTAAGAATCTCCAGGAGGGAGCTCACCAGAGATGCCTCACCTGTGTAGCAAAGGGGTAATGCGAAACTTTTGGGATGCAAATTTTGACGTCCCAGTTGGCACAGTTTTTGGTTCCTAATGTCCACTTGTACCCTGAATTGGTTGATTTGTGTGTAGAATTGTTTCACTCCCATCACATTCTATCCAACAAGGCCCATTCATGATTCAAATTACTCCTAAGGTAATTAGGGACATGCTGACCTTACAGTATGGTAGAACAACTACTTTTCCTAATGTTTCTAAACTGTAGGGCACGTGGGCAAATGTAAATAATAAGGTGAAGTTTCTGAACGCTGAAATGCATCTGGGTGAAGATAATACATAGTTACCTACATTGCCCACTGGCTGTGCTCAATTCAGCTCTGATGTCCAAGATGCTCTTGCTATGTTGGCCTTTATCTTCAGCCAGAATGAAGACTCTAAAGTTTATGACTGGCAGCTGGCGGTTATTTTCATATTGAAAACCATAGACAAGTCCCACGAGTACCAGCTGGACTTTTCAGAGAAAATTGCACGGCCATGATTGACCAGCTTACCAATTTCTAGACAAGGTGTGTGTTCAAGTATTCTACATATCCGTTCCATCTAATGTTGTATCAAAATTTTAATCTCTTCAAACCTTATATGCCTTTGAATATGTATGACCCAGAATCAGATAGTAGTAAGACTATTCTTATGTCTACGTGGACCCATGTGTTGTCTAATACCTCAGATCCATATGAATTTTCTGAGTGTTATGTTGCTCCCACTTTTAGCTATTTAAGTCCTGAGCCTATAGAACACAAGATGATACAGACCATCAGGGGTTTTCTGACCAACTACCCAATACATTGTGATTACTTCTTTGGGGCCCATAATATTGTAATTAGAGTCCATGGTTTTAGTGGAAAGCTTGTTTTATTGCCCAAAGTCTTGACCCCTAGGGTCACATTTTTAGAGGTAGCTCATCAAGTGTCTATTATAGACAATGACTATGGCCACAAAAAGAGGAAGAAAAAGATGTATAATGTCCCTTGGACCAAAGGGAAGATAATAGTTGAAGTAAGGGGGACTGAAAGCCTCCTATTGAGGAAATTGGCTGCCTATGGTTTCTTAATCATAGAAGATAAATGGAAATATGACCCAGATAGTTTCCTAGCTTCCTGGATCATTAATAACAAAGTTTTTGCCAAAGTAGTGCATGAGGGATGCCCATTCTGGGAGGACAGAAGGTCCCCAAAAGAAAATAACCCAACCTTCTATGTTGAATTAAGTGACTTGCCTAGGTCTTGGGAAACTTTCTATGTGAAAGTGAAAGAATATGACCCTAAATTGAAGATGACTCAGGGCCTAAGGAAGACATTGAAAAGAAAAGATTAGAGCATAGAAAAGATTGAGGCTTATTGGAAATATCACCAAGAAATCTCTAAAATTACTCACACATTTGGAAATGTTGAGACAGATGAGACATGGGAGTCAATTTGGTATGAATGGCATCCATCTCCAGTCTCAAGTCCTGATACAAGCAGAATTCAGAAAGGTGATGAAGAAGTAGAAGAAGAAATAGAGGAGGCTCTTGGAATGTAGGAAACAAGAAAAGCATCTTCTGCTGACCCTAGATCTCCATGGCCTCAATCCCTTAGCACCCTTGAGAAATAGAAAGGAATTGTATCATCACCATCTCTCGGGACCCATGTAGCTTCGGCATATGGGGGTTCCAGAGTGGCACCATTGCAAAAACCAATTCTACTTGATGTAGAAGAAGAAGAAGATCCAGAAGAGGCATCAGGTAGGCCTCAGAAAATAAGAAGGTTAATTTTACCTGAGGAGGAAGAAGAAGAAGCATCTATGCCCCAACAATATTAAGCTCCAGTCATTTCATCTATAGCTCAAGTAAGTGTCTCTTCTTTCTTCTCACCTAAGACTATTTCTTCTTACTTAGGAGTGGCATCCCCAAGTACCCAAGTTTCCATGGCTACTACCACTTCTGTTGTTCCTTCACAAACTTTCACTCCATCTACCAGTGCATCGACCATGTCTTCATAGGCCATAACCTTACCATTGTTTTCTCCATCCATGCCCAAACAGGTTCCGCCTCAAATTTTCCCTAGTCAACAAATATCTTCTATTCCTTATGGCCTACCTCAGGGTCATCCTTTTGTTGGAGGTTATATTGCATCTCCCCCCACTTTCCAAGCCCAATCAGATACACCAAGAAAGACCAAAGAGGCTAGAATGGAAAAGAAAAGGAAGAAAGAGAACAAAAGCCCTGTTGTGGCTCATATGAAGTCACTCTTTGACCCCATTCAATAGTCTTTGACTATGACACATTTGTCTCCAAATGTGGTTAAGCCAAATGAACAGATGCAACCATAGGATTTTGCAATGAATGCAGTGGCCATGGATATGTCTCTTTTTAGACCATAGGACAGGGTAGAGTTAATGAATGATATTGCTACTGCAGTTGCTACTGACTATTTGAAAGTGTCCAAAAGGATACAAAAGGTGGAAGCTGATTTGGCCCAGGAAAAGGTTAACAACAATAATTTAGCCTGGGAGATACAATCCAAAATAAATGAAATTGATTCATTGAATAAATAGTTGTAGACTACTATTTCTTTACAAATTCATCAGACCACATAGGCACAAGTTGCATCTTTGAAGACTGAGCTGGCACAAGAGAAAGCTGTTGTTACTGTTTTGAGGCAAGAAAAGGTCACTATAGAGAAGAGATATCGGGATAATTTGCAAGAAGCAACACAATTGCAACAAATGCTATTGAAAGAGCAGAATGCAAATAGTGCAGCTCAAGCATAGTACATGGCTGAGCAATAGAAGACAAAACAACTAACAATTGAGTTGGCCAATAGACCACAGAATGCAGGGGTCTTAAATCTGGTTAAGGAGTTATATGTTTTAGTATGGAAAAGAATCTCTGAGGAGATTATTTAGCTCAAGCCATCTCTCACTTTCTTATTGAATGCTCAGCAGTTGTGTGAGAAAGTAGAATCTTCTGTGTAGGCCACATTGTCCATTGTTTCATTAAGGGTTTCTGATTCTCAGCTTCTATTACAGAAGCTTTATGACACAACAGATGAAATATTATTTGCAGCTAGTATAAATGACAGGATGATTGCTACCAAGATAAGGTTTTGTGTTGCAATACTACTACAATGAATTGCAAAGAGCTCCTTGATAATGTGAAGGAGTCAGGAACATGAAGAAGCATATTGAGGATCTAGTGCAATTGGGTCTCCCTTCACCTTTCCCAGATAATAACACAATACTGATGATAGATGAAATAGAATGATTAGACAATTTTCCATGGTCTGAGTGATTCATCTACTGTGGCAGAGGTTGAAGCTGTGTTGGTGCCAATGGCTCAGCTGGAGTTTCAATTGAAAGTTGTAGTCTAGATTTTGCAATCATTTTCGCATAAAGATATAATCAATCTTGATTTTTCTTTTTAGGATTTGTAGAGCAGGCAAGGGCTATCAGATTCAAAATGGTCAGTATAGTAGACCGCATTGTAGAATCTGTAATTGAAGTTTTCATAGCTATGGCAATATCATTTTTGTTTCTTTTGGGTTTCTTTCTAAGCAGGCTCAGAAGTCCTAGTAGTCTTCAAGAACTGTAGAGTAAAACTCTACATTTTGTTTTAGCAGTGTTGCAATAATGTTACAGCAGCTAATATTTGTGACCATGTATGTTTATGTGCGCAGATATTGTGCCAAGTGTCTAAGTTACACCAAAAGGAGAACAATATTAAGCTTTATGTGGAGATCGTCGCATGTTACTTCCTTTTATTTAGATGCAGTGGAGTGTGCCACGTAGTGGTAGCAGTTTCTTTTGTTTAAGTTTCATAGTGGTTGTGGGCTTCACCACATGTCTACACTAAAGACAATTTCTAAGATTTTCTTTTTATTGTTGCATGCTTGTGGAAGTTGCCACGTGTCTTTTGAGTTTCCACCAGAAGTTACTGTGTGTGTCTTCTTTTTCAAAGCTTGTTAGTATCGATATATGTATGGTGGGCCACAATTTTAAAGACACAGTTTCATACTTGTTGTGGAGTGCCACATGGCATCATCGGATGAGGTACTTCTTTTACTTCAATGCTCTCAGGATGAAGGCATTTTGTTTTCCAGTTGCACTGGAGTGTGACAAGTGTCAGTCTCTGAGAGATCCTTTAGGGTCTTTTTCATAAGCTATTTGTTTTGCCAGAAGGCACCACATGTCCAGTTTTGTTTCATGCAGAAGGTACCATCTATCTCAGTTTACTCCTATGTGCAGATAATGAGTGCCACATATAATGGTTCCTTAGCCAATGAGTGCACGGGATATAACAGTTGCAGATTCAGGAAATCTCAACAGTCGAGGACTCTCAATTAGCTCTAGTTTAGTTTTGTCGTTAAAGATTCAGGTTGTTACAGGTGATTTTGGTCAAGTCTATGGTTATAAATATGTTACAATTGAAATTGATAACGATCCAACTTTTTGATAAGTTTTATCAAGAATCTAATAGAGAATTTGGAAACTTTGTTGTGATTAGATTGTATCATTTGCCTTAATTTGTTATTTCTAATAAGAAGGTTAATATATCTGTACATGTTACTGTGCCTCTTATGTTGCTGGAATATTAATGAAAAGAACTCTGTTCTATGCCTTCGTTGATATTATCTGTGTCCTTACAAATTTGTCTTAGTATAGCCTTTGACCACATTCATTTACATCTGTTTATATTAATCATGTAGTAGCTGCTCTTTAATATAGCTATATCTTAAGGATTGGTTCATTGTGCTAAATTAAAGGAATCCATTTCACTCAAGTGCATCGCCATAGTGTAGATTTACTTAGTTTATTGTATCTATAACCTTGTTTCTCTTTCCCTTTTAATCAATCCCCCCATTAAAATAGGAAGAGCCAGCTTCTTTAAAATCTGGAGGTTTTTTCAAGTAGCAAGTCCCACATTCTTGAAACTTCCCATGTTGGTGTTGGAACCCACACAATTTTAACCATCAATAGTTTGTTTTGAATTTTTTCTATGTTTAGATCCCACATGTACATTTTGGATGATAAAGAGGCCTAGATTCACTCCATGAATATTGGAGGGTCGTATCATGTAGTTGTATCCCCAAAATTGAAACACCTCATACACTCTAGGTAGTTGTTGATCACTAGGCCAAGAGCAATATAGTTGATGATCAAATGTCTCTTTGTAAATTGATCTCAAAATCAGGGGCAAGTCATCATCTCCATCTCATTCATTCTCATAGGGTATGTAGTCCACCTTCCCCTTGTCTTTAAGCAAATTATGCATCTTAAAACTGGTTCTTGTTCTATTACTTGTTTTCATCAATTCCTCATCTTCAGAGCTGGTATATTGGCACATATTTTTGTTAGATGTATCATCTGATGAATGATCATTACCCTCTAGGCTAGAAGTCGTTGATCTAGGAAACTTTAAACCAAGAACTTTATCTTGCAAGTATCCATTAAGAAAAAAATTAGTTATTTAAATAATATAAAACAATGTTTAAACGAAGTATACATGTTATTTATATCAAATTGGAAAATTCCTTACTACAATTCCTATTGGATTTGAATTGATTGTAGGAGGCATACTACTGACTAGAAGCTCATCATATATGTAATGTCTTTGTACAATCACTCGTTTGAATTGTTTCTTTCCATGACATACAGAACATCCACAAACAACAATTTTCTCAAAGTATTCATCCCATGTACTATAGTCCCGACCAACCTCTTGTTTAGTGCAATCATTTGTTGTGTCTGTAGGATCCATTGTCATATCCTCTTCCACCCACTGTTGTCTACGTGATTTAACAGTTTTAGGTCCATGTCCACATACATATCTTTTTCTTTTGCTAGTTGAACACTCAAGCTCTGTATTTGCTCCAATATCCATCTAAAATAATCAACAACATGCATTAATTTAAGTCAAGATTGGATAATACATTATAAATTTCAATAATACTATGAAAAAAGATGGACGTATCACAAAATGCCATCAGATGATTTTTTCCTAAGTTAAGTCAAAATTTGAGTACCTGATGTCCTGCTTCATCTGTTGTGTCCTCATTTGATATGACATGATCTGTTGCCATGGCCTCGTCTGGCCTCTATAATACACAACATAGTAAATAAAGTTTAGTACACCAATTATATCATTTCAACAAATATGCTATCCAACACAAAATCTTACTTTAGTCATATATGTGACATATTCATATCATGTTTTGGCCATCCTAATTTTCAAACTTTTCCCTTGATCATAGAATCACATTTAATCACCATTCATGTGCATTTTCAACCAATAAGTTTGACCTCAGAGGCCTCATGGACAAGAAAATGACTTTATCTCCTCTATGTTGTAGCATTTGTGAATTCATAAACACCTTCCTCCTTTGGTTGAGGTTGCTTTATCTTCTTACCTCTATTGTATCTACAGATTCTATTGTCATATCTATTTCCACCCACTTTCCTCTCTTCGATTTAGTAGTTCTACAACGTCCACGTCCTCTCTCCATGGCCTCCTCTGGATCCTATAATACACAACAATGACAATAGTCACATAATCACTGTGCACCAAGAGGTTGCCAAGCTCTCTCAACATTTTTGGCTAATGACACAGGGCAGATATGGCTAAAACCCTTTCACTTCAGGCTCTGCTAGACCTAGGTGAGTATACCTTAATGATTGGTGTAGACTTGATTTGACCTTGACAATGGCAAAGAGGTGTGAAGTAGCTATAAGATTGTGAGTTGTTCCTAATGTTGATATTTACAGTTTTGAGAAAATAAATAAACTTTAAATAAGGCTTTAAGGGAAACTAATCACAATAATCATTTAAAAGGATTTTAATCCTTGGCAGGAACCAATTAAAATGAATTATTTGAAAGGATGTTTAATTCACTCCAACTAGAAATCAATCAAGATAATCACACATGAACAACAAATATGTCCTGACAGATTATATAAATTTCCTATATATTTGCATTTATCTTCTAAGCTTTCTACACCAACCCTCAATTGTGCAAACCTCCTAGCTTTTGGCCTCGAGCCAGACAATTGATCAATTAGGTCTTGGTTTAATTTTTGTTCCTTTTCTTTCAATTCTCGCCCTGTTTTAGTTTTTGTTTCTTATTTTTGGACTGACTAGTTTCATCCTGTCGCTTCTTATTTTTTGTTTTTGCAGGACCTTCCATCTTATTTCTCTACATAACTGAATTATAATCTAGCAATTGTAGGGATATGTCAGATGCTTACTCGTATACTATGGGTGCACTGAACTCCTTGACCTCTGCTTCAATCTCCCATTTTTTCTCTGTTGCAATTTATGAAAATTGCTTTCAGTTCTGTTAGGTCTCAAAAATGTAGGTCGTTGACCCTAAGAGGTTGCCAGGCTCTCTTGATGTTTTTGGCTAACTAACATGAGGTAGATATCACTAAACCCCTTCACTTCAGGCTCTACCAGACCTGTTGGATTTCCAACAAATATGGGAGGCTGCATGAGCTACCTCCCCTTCACTTCTGGTTCTGCTACACCAAGGGGGGTATTCCTATAGCTAAAGGTTTAACCTTGACTCGCCCAATGACAAAAAGATTTAGCTTTAAAACAACAGGCAAAATACTCTCATGTTTGGACCAAGATTTGGGTGATGAATCACAAGGTTGGCAATGTTCTTGGACCTATCTAACTGGTTGTGGATGAGAGTATGTAGGGGTCCTATTTCTACTCCTACAACTAACAAGTTGGAAATATGGAATGATTTGTATTTATGTTTTGGATGCAAGACAGGGGGTTTTGGATCATAACTACTACACAAGAAGCAGACTAGTGCCTATCTCAGGGCAAGGAGTCAACTAGACATATACAAGAGAATGATTTGCACTGGCATTCAAGTTTCAAGGGGTTATGATTGGTATTTGCCTTACAAATACCACCCCAGACTGAGTATTTAGTTGCCTCTACTTACAAATATCCTGGCTGACATACAATCTTCTTCATACTTAACCTCAAATAGTTTAATCCACTCCTTGAATGGAAGTCACAGATCAAGCATGCAATTTAGAAAGTCTATATTCTAGAATCTGAGGAACCCTTAGCAACCAGATTCAGAAGAAGCTATGCATATAGCAAATGGAGACAAATAACCAAACACATGCAAAGAATGCATTTTTCATTTAAAATAACAATGAAACTGAACATATGTGCAAGGTGCATTCAGATGCAACTCATAAATTCACAAAAGAGATAGAACAGCCAAGAAATGCTCTGATCTTCATTATTTTCCCCCCCAAAAATGCCCAAGTCTTCAACAACCACGAATGAGTAACACAGTCTGCTTATATGCAAAAATGTGTACTTAGCATTCAGTACAATGGTCAACTCAAAATTTCACCAGATGCATCGCACCATGAAAATGGCACCCAAAACATTGAATACTCTAGGCAGAAGAATAAGGAAGAGCAGATAAAATTGGGAGTCGTGCATCCGCCTAGAGATTTTCTTCACAAATTTGGTAGTTGGTCAGTCAATCAGACCCATACCTCTGCAACTTTTTCAATAATGGCCAACCTACCCGATTTGGGATGCAACAATGGTGCGCTCTAAAGTTTTTCCTACCTGGAATGCAATTGCGGATGCAGGAAAACCTTCGCTGAAAGTTTGAATCATGTCCATCGATTCCTTCCTCTTCTTGAGATCTACAACCTCAAATCACTTTGAAAAGTCGTCAGCCAATGGAATCGTGCCACATAGGTGCCCCCTTTTGTTTTACTGCTGAAATAGGCATCTCCATCGACCGTCGAAAAGACATTGAAAGGGGCCACCGATACATTGAGTCTCGCCAAAAATCCCTTTGCATATCAGCCTTTGTATAAGCTTGTTATGAGATTGTATATACATATAGTCACCTGCATACAAGGTGGACCCTAAATATTTATAGAATAATTTGAGATCGAATTCAGGTTTGGCTTGTATCTCCTCCTTTTGTAGATCGCATTGTATATTGCACATACAAGTGCAATATACATACAATGTGGATCTCAACACACTTATGAGGCAGATTTGAATAACCTTTGAAATCTGCATTGTATTGACCTCAATGTATCTTGCATTGTATATTGCATATACAATGCGCCATATACAAGCCGTGGACTCCAAATTCTTATAAAACACTTTGAAATCTTAATCGGGTCTGGGCCTTGTATATAACTCCTTATATGTCGCCTTGTACATTGCATATATACAATATGCCATATACATACAATGCGGACTTCAGCTCATTTATCAGTTGGATTGGAAAAACCCTTGAAGTCTGGCTTGTATCTTCTCCATTGTATATCACGTTGTATATCGCACATACAATGTGCAACATACAACCCACGGACCTGAACCATTTATCCGCCACAACACATTCTCCTTTCATGTCCGGGTTGTATGTCCTCCCTTGCATCTTTGTCCTGCATATCACAAACATACAACACGGATATACAAACAAAACATACATACAATTTGGACCTCTACCTTTATCAACCAGAATGTATATCTTTTCGGGTCTGAGCCTTGCATATTAGGAATGTATATGCCCTTGTATGTTTGATTGCATGTACAAATATACAATCACCTTTGTCTATCGGATATACATTTCACCTTGCATACTTTCCTTTGTATGTTGCCGTTAATGTACATTGCCTTGTATATCCGCTTGCATCTTTCCGCTTTGCATCATCGGCCATCGGAAAGACAATTAGTTGAGCTGTCGATGCATATTATTTCGCCAATGAAACCTTTGTATGTCCCCCTTGTATGTTGGCCTTATATGTGGTGAATGCATAAGACCCTTTCATGTTTTCCTTTGCATGTGCACTTGTATATTCAAACATACAAACAAAATATACATGCAAACCCTGACATACAAGCACAGAATCTTCAATGGAATATGCGATATACAACGACCTTTGTATGCCCAGAATTGCACATACAAGCCCGATATGCATACAAAGATGAATACAAGTATTTTTTCACCTTTTGAAGTCTGATTGAACATCTTTTTTGGGCTCGCCAATGTACAACTGCACTTGCACATTCAAATGTACATACAAACAACAATGCATATACAAAGATACATGCATGAAACTCAAGAGGCCGAGGGACTTAGAATTTTTTGGATTTTTATGAAGGGGCCTACAAATTTAAATGTTTGAAACCTGAATGTTCAAGTAGGCACCAACATTGGCTCTGTCTGGGGACGCATGCCTCTTGCAAGCATGGCGAGAACCATAGATCACTGGGATGTAGACCAGTCCCTTATCCATTGGGCACAGAGTCAAAGACTGCACCAACCTGCATCACAAACCACATCTTTTAAAATCTACTTGGTGACCCAAGGCCAATAAAAAGGAAAAACTAGAATTTTCCTTTGTCAAACATCCTGTTTTCATCTAATATCACTGGATCAAGCCTGAAGACATTGTAATTGTCTACCCACAAACAAACCTTGTCATTTGCATATTCAAACATCTCATTGATCTTGCTTCTGTTAGCACTACCTCTGTCAACCTTATGCAAATAATCACTAGCATTAGGCAACATGTGAATGTCATATTTATCAAACAATGCATTCTCATATGAAATATAACACATATTATCATCTATATCAGCAATATGCATTGTAAAATGATCTCCCAGCTGGACTGAAAACTGAAAGCACTCATTGTCCACCATATAGCTAGGATCATCAGGCCTCATCTCATCATAAGCTGGCATATCAAAGAAGAAGCTTTCACATTCACATTGGTGCACTTCATGCAAACAACCTTCAACTACACCAAACAAGAATGGTTCAGACTCAGGCACCTCTCTGCAATAACCTTCATGATATATGTTGGTCTGTCTTTCATCAGGATGAAATTCAGAATCCTTATCAATAATAGTGTTTTGATTTTCACCATACTCAAACAGATCCTCCTCAGCATATGTATCAAAAAGGGTTGATTCAAGTGTTTCAGCTTCATTATAGTATGCCACTGGTTCATGGGCAGCCAAATATGTATTTTCATTGCTGATGAATTCCTTGTGTGGAGGAGTATCGGCATGTGTGTCATAAACAAAACTATAATCAAATAAAAAACAATCATGCTCAGTGCTAGCATGTGTTTCCATCTCTGATTTCTCTTCATCATCTCCATGTGTCTGAATAAAAGACAATGATTCAAACATGGAATTGCTCCTCTGTTTGCTTATTTCTTCTCTATCTTAAGCACAATACTCACAATCATCTCCACAAACCCACTCAAACAAGTGTTTATTGCTGTGCATAATCTCATCATTGTTTTCAGAACCAGACACCTCAACCTTGCAATGGGAGTCATCACTGATCCTCTCACTGGCATCCTCCATTGGTGAAGAATCCAGTTGAGCATTGTTACCATCACTATGTTCTAACATAACATTGTCAACTTTTATATTTTCATTTTCATATTTATCTTCACATGATGCCATGATCATTTGGTCATTTGTAGCCACACAACTGTTATTCACACCCAAGCCTATGGACAGGGAATTCTACATGTGCACATCCCTCATTTTTTTTATATTTTCTAAAAACTTGTATGCCATCTACACACTTGTTATCTTGAATTCCATCAATAATGCACTAGAGCCCTTTTCAAAAGATTCAAAGTATATGCCAATGCAGGCTAGAATATCAGGTCTGAAGTCTTCAGGGATTTGTGAAAAGGCAACTACAAATCTATGACTGAAATCAATATTGGGCTCTTCATCTTGTCTTCTAAT
Organism: Cunninghamia lanceolata; assembly: GCA_027924645.1. Taxonomy (NCBI): domain Eukaryota; kingdom Viridiplantae; phylum Streptophyta; class Pinopsida; order Cupressales; family Cupressaceae; genus Cunninghamia; species Cunninghamia lanceolata. The sequence goes on along the minus strand of BSBN01000826.1, from coordinate 2,258,621 downwards.
TTCCATTAACTTTGCAACAAGATCAACAGGTTCTCTTGCAAATTCCTCTCTAAAACAGTCAACAAGTTCATCCCAAGAGGTAAAGGATCTCTTAGGAAAGCTCAAATACCAATCTCTAGCTCTAGCACCAAAGGATCTAACAAAAAACCTCATTCACATATCCTCATCTCTAAATAAGTGTTTCTCCATGAAGCTGTGAAAGTTTTGGATATGTGCACCCCCGTCACACACATTGTGTCCACTAAATCTAGGCATCTGATTGTAAATCTGAGCAGGCATACTTTCAACTTTTTAGTCAACCCATGACAAATCTAATTGGTCATATAAAGGATCAAAAGAGATGACAAGAGGTTTAGCATTCTGATTGGCAGACACAACATGGTTATTATTTAACTGAGCCTGCCTAGCCTCTAAGGATATCAACCTATTCTTTATCTCTTCAATTTTTTTACACAATATTTCATCACCCTTTTGGCTGAGCATGGGTGTACACATATTTGGATTCATGAAAATTTCAATCTCAGACATCTTATGTCTACCTAAGACCTAAGGCTTCCCCTTGGCATTTAATTTATGCAATAAAACAACAAATACAAGTGGGAAGGAGCCGTGTACCTTTTCTCATCTAGATGCTGAAGTCTTGAACAAAATACTTTTAGATCACAACAACATACATCAGCCTTTCATGTGCACTGAGAACTTTTTGCAGAGTCGCCACCTCTCCAAAGAGGATAAAATTTTCAAACAACTGAAAGCTCATCATAGAAAAAATATTTTTCTGAGTTCATTCCACCAGCAGAGCATCACTATTCACATGAAAGATCCAGATATCAACTATGATTACATACTATTTGACTCCTTCCCCAGCAGAGTCACCAATTTTATTGGATTTCCAACAAATACGAGAGGTTATGTGAGCTGCCTCCCCTTCACTTCTGGTTCTACCACACCAAAAGGGGTATCCCTATTGCTAAAGGTTTAACCTTGACTCGCCCAATGACAAAAAGATTTAGCTTTACAACAACAGGCATAATACTCTCATATTTGGACCAAGATTTGGGTGATAAATCACAAGGTTGGCAATGTTCTTGGACATATCTAACTGGTTGTGGATGCGAGTATGTAGGGGTCCTATTTCTACTCCTACAACTAACAAGTTAGAAATATGGAATGATTTTTATTTATGTTTTGGATGCAAGATAGGGGGTTTTGGATCATAACTACTACACAAGAAGCAGACTGGTGCCTATCTTAGGGCAAGGAGTCAACTAGACGTATACAAGAGAATGATTTGCACTGGCATTCAAGTTTCAAGGGGTTAGGATTGGTATTTGCCTTACAAATACTGCCCCAGACTGAGTATTTAGCTGCCTCTACTTACAAATATCCTGGCTGACATATAATCTTCTTCATACTTAACCTAAAACAGTTTAATCCACTCCTTAAATGGAAGTCACAGATCAAGCATGCAATATAGAAAGTCTATATTCTAGAATCTAAGGAACCCTTAGCAACCAGATTCAGAAGAAGCTATGCATACAACAAATGGAGATAAACAGCTAAACACATGCAAAGATGTATTTTTCATATAAAATAATAATGAAACTGAACATATGTGCAAGGTGCATTCAGATGCAACTCATAAACTCACAAAAGAGATAGAGCAGCCAACAAATGCTCTGATCTTCGTTATTTCCCCCCCAAAAAATGCCTAAGTCTTCAACAACCACGAATGAGTAACACAGTTTGCTTATATGCAAAAACATGTACTCAACATTCAGTACAATGGTCAACTCAAAATTTTGCCAGATGCATTGTACCATGAAAATGGCACCCAAAACATTGAATACTCCAGGCAGAAGAATAAGGAAGAGCAGATAAAATTGGGAGTCGTGCAACCGCCTAGAGATTTTCTTCACAAATTTGGTAGTTGGCCGGTCAATCAGACCCATACCTCTATAACTTTTTCATTAATGGCCAAGCTACCCAATTTCGGATGCAACAATGGTGCACTCTGAAGTTTTTCCCACCTAGAATGCAACTGCAGACGCAGGAAAACCTTTGCTAAAAGTTTGAATCATGTCCGTCGATTCCTTCCTCTTCTTGAGATCTACGACCTCAAATCACTTTGAAAAGTCATCAGCCAATGAAATTGTGCCACGTAGGTGCCCCCTTTTTTTTATCGCTGACATATGCATCTCCATTGGCCATCAGAAAGACATTGAAAGGGGTCACCGATACATTAAGTCTCGCTGAAAATCCCTTTGCATATCGGCCTTTGTATATGCTTGTTTTGAGATTGTATATACATATAGTCACCTGCATACAAGGCAGACCCCAAATATTTATAGAACAATTTGAGATCGAATTCGGGTCCGGCTTGTATCTCCTCCTTTTGTAGATTGGATTGTATATTGCACATACAAGTGCAATATACATACAATGTGGATCTCAACACACTTATGAGGCAGATTTGAATAACCTTTGAAATCCGCGTTGTATTGACCTCAATGTATCTTGCATTGTATATCGCATATACAATGCACCATATACAAGATGTGGACTCCAAATTCTAATGAAACACTTTGAAATCTTAATCAAGTCTGGGCCTTGTATATAACTCCTTGTATGTCGCCTTGTATATTTGCATATATACAATATGCAATATACATACAATGCGAACTTTAGCTCATTTATCAGTCGGATTGGAAAAACCCTTGAAGTCTGGCTTGTATCTTCATCATTGTATATCACGTTGTATATCACACATACAATGTGCAACATACAACCCGCGGACCTGAACCATTTATATGCCACAACACATTCTCCTTTTGCATCTGGGTTGTATGTCCTCCCTTGCATCTTTGCCGTACATATCGCAAACATACAACGTGGATATACAAACAAAACATACATACAATCCGGACCTCTACCTTTATCAACCAGAATGTATATCTTTTCAGGTTTGGGCCTTGCATATTAGGAATGTATATGCCCTTGTATGTTCGATTGCATGTGCAAACATACAATCACCTTTGTATATCGGATATACATTTCACCTTGCATACTTTCCTTTGTATGTTGCCGCCAATGTACATTGCCTTGTATATCCACTTGCATCTTTCCTCTTTGCATCATCGGCCATGGGAAAGACAATTAGTTGAGCTACTGATGCATATTGTTTTGCTGATGAAACCTTTGTATGTCCCCCTTGTATGTTGGCCTTATATGTGGTGAATGCATAAGACCCTTGCATCTTTTCCTTTGCATGTGCACTTGTATATTTGAACATACAAATAAAATATACAGGCAAACCCTGACATACAGGCACAGAATCTTCAATAGAATATGCGATATACAATGACCTTTGTATGCCCAGAATTGTACATACAAGCCCAATATGCATACAAAGATGCATACAACTATTTTTTCACCTTTTGAAGGCTGATTAAACATCCTTTTTGGGCTCGCCAATGTACAACTGCACTTGCACATTCAAATGTACATACAAACAACAATGCATATACAAAGAAACATGCATGAAACTCAAGAGGCCGAGGGACTTAGAATTTTTTGGATTTTTATGAAGGGGCCTGCAGATTTAAATGTTTGAAACATGAATGTTCATGCAGGAACCAACAAGACCTAGGTGGGTATACCTTAATGATTAGTGCAGACTTAATTTGGCCTTCATAGTGGCAAATAGGTGTGAAGTAGATACAGAGCTTTCCTACTAATTCCTAAAAATGTTTGAAGTATCAAGATGTAAATTGGATTTGGATAAATGTTCTAAAATTGATCATTGCCTATTCTATTGGGTGAATTGAGTCAATGGATGAATGATGATTATAAAAGAAGATGTGCAAGATGGGTGGATCTTTTTTCAATAGTTGTTATATGCAAATGATTTGTATCCTTGCATTCCCATTGTCAAATACAGTGAACTGATTTGAATCCTTGTATAACCAATTTGTAGGTACAGTGAATTGATTTGAGTTTTTGCATTCACAATTAAAAAATCATAGTGAGATGGTTTGAATCCTTGAGTAATCAATTACCAAACGTGGTGAAATGATGCAGGTTTTCACATACCCACTTAACTATTATAGTGAAATGTATATGAATATTTGAAGATCCATTCACCATACATGGTGACTATTTAGACATAGGACTTTGAAGTCCATGCACTAAAAAAAGGAAAATACTACATCAGTTTTTAATGCCTGATGACATGTTTAAAGACATATCTTCCTTTAACAACATTTGAAAGGGAAGAAGCAGGTGACCTAATTTGTCAAAGAATGGTGATCACTTTCACTGGTAAGCTCATTATTCTTGCATTGGCAAAATTTGATAGATTTCTTCTCATTTGTAAAATTGTAAGCAAAAGGTTTTCATTATAGTATGAGTAAATTACAAGCATCCACATCATCCACTCCTAGGTCTAAAATTTTCTAATAGTTGTTATATGCAAATGATTTGTATCCTTGTATTCCCATTGGAAAATACAGTGAACTGATTTGAATCCTTGTATAACCACTTTGTAGGTATAATGAATTGATTAGAGTTTTTTCATTCACAATTAGAAAATCATAGCGAGATGGTTTGAATCCTTGAGTACTCAATTACCAAACATGGTGAAATGATGCAGGTTTTCACATACCCACTTAGCTATTATAGTGAAATGTATATGAATATTTGAAGATCCATTCACCATACATGGTGACTATTTAGGCATAGGACTTTGAAGTCCATGCACTAAATAAAGGAAAATACTACATCAGTTTTCAATGCCTGATGACATGTTTAAAGACATCTCTTCCTTTAACAACATTTGAAAAGGGAAGAAGCAAGTGACCTAATTTATGAAAGAATGGTGATCACTTTCACTGGTAAGCTCATTATTCTTGCATTGGCAGAATTTGATAGATTTCTTCTCATTTGTAAAATTGTAAGAAAAAGGTTTTCATTATAGTACGAGCAAATTACAAGCATCATCATCATCATCATCATCAAATCATTTGTATCTTTTTTCAATCACTTTGGATACAGTACAACAGCATAGAAACATGAAAATTAACACAACAGTTGAACACTGAAAAAAGGTTACCATTTAAGTACAGTCTTCTCCATAATACTATATAATATGTATATTAATTGAAAATTTTTTGGAACATGAAAGTGGATGAGTGGGATGGGTGCAATCTATATTCTCACTAAGTCCCCTAAAATGCTTCAAAAAGAACTACTACCCCCCTTTTTTCTCTCGGGTCTTGGTCTCTCTTATATGCGAAAGGCAACAAGCTACAGACCTGTTACAAAAAGACACGACTTTTGATAACTAATTATAATTGAAAAGAAAAAAATTTCATTAAATGGATGCACTGATCCATTAATCTCTGGATAGAGGTCCATGATCATCTAAGGCCTGTGCAAATCTTCTATTTTCTGATATGATGCCTATTGGTCATGATGTTGATCATGTACAAACATAGAATAAAAGTTACACAACAACCTTTACTCATCTTGAAAGATACGATGAATTCAGAGAACTCATGATCCCAAGTCTCCGTTGATTAGGTCTTAATCTACTGACATTACTCAGTGGTTGATGTGTGTTGCTGTTTTCCATTCAGGGGCCTTACGTATTTTTGCAAAGTTCATCATTATTTCTTCAAATATCCTACTCTGTATGTCTGCTCTGCATAAATCTCCAACAATTCTACCTCTGCACTGTGAATTTAGTCAAATAATGTGCCTACAGGCTGATATTTACATGATTTCTACCATTATTTGCAATTCTTTGCATGATATTTTCAATACTACATGCATTTAACTCAAATATGCTAATGATTTTCAGTTACCTACGGGATGTCAGCATATTTCTCTGTTCTGCTTGTTATTTGTCATGATTTGCAGTTATGATGATGAATTTATGAAATTAAAAAAAAGGAAAAGGGTTAAAGAATGAGATTCCCAAAACTACTTGACTTAGATCACTGATCCACATACAAGCTCCCATACATGCAATGAAAAGAAGGAAACTAAAATCATACTTCACCAGGACATTCCACAAATCCACATGATCTAGTGCAAATCTTCAAAGGAAAAGTTGACAACAACATGTAATGAAATGAAAGCGCTTCTAGTTGAACACAGCATTCATCAGTACATATCCAGAAATCAACATGAAGATTACGTAAAATTTACAATCAGGATGTAATCTGAAACTTCATATCCATTCAGTATGCTCAAGAATAGGTACATTTACAGTGATCTGAAGAAAGAAGCTTGACATTTCAACAATTCTATCCTCATTAGTCTCAGTAATCCGATCTCCTAATTGATTCTACAGTAATTGGCCTTATTGCCAGATATATCTATCTATCTCCCTTATTTTTGACAAGCTCTGGCTCTTATATAGAGCAAATGCCAGAAAATAGTTACAATGATCCAAGGATCATGATCTTCTCATAACAATCAACGGTCCAGATGAAAAGCACATGCTTCGCCAGTTGGCAAATGTACAGCTGGCACAGAATATTCCAGCATCTTTGATTTGATTCGGTCTCCAGCTGGCAAACAGCATATTTGACAATATCCTCCTCACTTCTGGTTCATGTTGCCTCCATGTGCAACTTTGTAATTATCAGCTTCAGCTCTAATAGCATCATGACTTCCTGCAAGTAAACAGACAAACATTAAGTTCATCACCATGTGGATAAACAACAAGAATTTAAACATTTCATTAAACAGGCTTCCAAAATGTGCAGCTACAGGCAATTAGGCTTCAAATCAGTGAAAATTATGCACTAAATGCATAAATAGCGTCAAAAAACAATCAGGTCAACCGTCGTTGACTGGAAAATGCAATCGGGTCTTCAAATTTCCATCGCTTCATTTTCCCGCCCATTTTCTTGTATATCGGGTTTCAAATTTGCATATACATCGCAACATATACGAGGAACCAATCGCTTTTAACAAATTATTTCAAATCTGGCTTTGCATGCTATCGGCGAGACCACTACTGTCGGGAAGAAAATTCAAAGCGCGGCCGATGGTTAAAATTATGCCGATGGGGAAACTTAGAGCTTTCTACCTCTATCTGCAGGATATCGTGAATATGATGCTCCCCCTTCTCGAATGTCCTGATGACGTCACCGTCATGTTTCGCTTCTGTATATTGGGGAAAAGAATGACATGATCATCATCATCATGTCGAAGGAAAATAGGAGGATATGAAATATGATCCTGCTGCTGAGGAAAGGAATATGATGGTGACATCATCGTCATATCCGGGCTTCATTAAAATGCAAAAGATGACGTCACCGTCATGTTTAGTTAAGATCGGGGGATAAATGTAATATCGGGTCACCTAAGGAAGATGATCAGGTGGTGAATGTAATATGACCCCTTTGCGGCCAAGGTAACCCTCTCGAAAGATCGGGATGATGATGATCATCAGGATATCCAGGGCTTTTGTTTAAACTTAGAACATGACGACATCGTCATATCCGCGAACCGGATCATGTTTTGGAAAATATCCTGCCGAAGGGAAATGTGATGATGATGTCATCCTGATATTTGCTTCTTCGTTTTATCAGATTAGGATGACATCATCAGGATATTTGCATAAGGTCATATTTCTCGACAGGAGGACATTATGAAATATCGGGTAGACAAACAAGATCATGATGATCTTGACAACATGACAGGATTAAAATATGATGATCCTCCTCATCGAATATCATGATGACGTAACCATCATATTCCGTCTTCGAAGCATGAGGATGAGTTGAGGTCATCATCAGGTTAGTGCTAGGGTGATATTTAAAATATGATCATGCTAAGGAATGGAATATCACCCTCCCTTAAAAGATAGGGTGATCATCATGATCATGCAAAAGGAGATCAGGAGGATATGATGACGTCATGATCATATTAGCGAATATCAGCAAATATGACCCTCTCTTGAAAGATCAGGATGATGACCCTCCGATAGGATTTTGACATGCGCATGCAAATATGCAGACGGTGGATTTTCTAAGCAGGGTGATATTATAATATCAGCATGATATTATAATATCAGGTTACACTCAAAACATGATGCTCGCGATGCGCCTAAGGTCATTTGACGGGTAAAGGGCACTATCACCTAAGATTGACGTCCGGATATTGGGACTGCATGATTTTTATCGGGTGATAGATCAAGATCATGATGACCTTGACAACATGATTGAGGATATAAAAATATGATGATCCTTTGCGATTATCAGGTTTGACCAAAACTTTGACTGCTCATAACTTCCACATATGGACGAATTTTCAGGTGATGTAAAAGGCAAACCTGCATGGAATTTCAAGCTCTTTCTAAATATGAGGTCATAGAAACAAAATATGAACTTTGACAAACTAACCTCATGATGATGACCAACCTCATCGAATATCATGATGATGAACCTGACTCACTTTTACCAAACCGCCAGAAAACAGACAACACAAGCCAAGCCAAAAGTTGGGTCCCTGTTTTGATAAGTTAAAATGGGGCGTGTTGTGTAACCACACAACAAATTGCCACCAAAGAAAACAACAAAATTCAAATAATTCAAAAGGTGAGGATAAATTAAAACATAAATTTCCAACTCCTATTAAGCATGAGCATCCTAATCCTTTCTAACTGGTTTCATGTTCATCAATGTAACAATGAATTGATAAGGGATCAATTGTGTGCATGTGATTCATATACTCATCTTGGAAGTGAGTTGAATAAGTCAGTGACTGGTGTTAAGCTACGTAGTTTGGTTCATCCCTCATAGCCAACCGGATAGAGCCTTGCTGCCAGCAGGCGTCCATAGCCCCGGCAAGGTTATCGTTGCAATTCTCCTAAGTAGAGCCCCACTGCCAGCAAGCGTCTATAGCTCCGGTAGAGTTACTTAGATGACTTAATCTGGATTTCAAAAAATCTATTTTATTATTTTATTTATTTTATATTTTGAATTTAATTCTTAAGATATAACAGTTGTAGCCTCATGATACAAGGAATGGTCACTTGTTGAAATTAAGTTGAGAATTGCAATGGTAGCAAGGGCAACCTTTAGATTTTTCACTTAACACCTACACTGATATGTTCAACAAACCCAAGGCTGTTAGGTGTGTCATTGTGAGGATCACCTTGACTCAAGAAAAGTAGTACTGATGAATATGATACCACAGACCTGATCAAGAATACCTATACTGATATGAATTACAACCTATGTAAAAACTTATATTCAACTTTTGAATTCTAACAATTTATGTAGTGTTCTTAAGTAACAAGGTGCACCAGTTTTGCCCAACCAAAACAAAGACTCAACAACGCAAAGCAAAAAGCAACCTGTACAAACAACTAACCTACAAAAGGAAACAAAAGAAACAGAACAAGAAAGCAAAACAAGCAGACTGTACAAACAACTAACCTACAAAATTATATACAAACCACTACTAGGCAAACAAAAACCAGAAAAAGACCCAAAGACACCTGTATTTGCATACTTCTTTTGATTGTGCAGGAGCATTAGGGTATTAGTTATGGTTCTCAACCTAGCAAATTTATCTTTATATTCTAAAAAATATTCTGATATTCTGAATTCACTGTATTCAACAGAATGACTCTTGATGATTAGCAACTGAGGAAGCTCATCATGTTCATGATTAATCCATATGCATGTCTTATCTCCCGAATTTCCATAATCAAAATAGTATTCAACATCATTTACTGTGGAAAGGAGAAATACAACCTGGTGTATTTCTGATTTTGTTGGACATGCTTCTTCATTGGCAGTTGGTCTTCCATTTGTCATTATATTTTCACTGCTTGGCTCAGTGTCTGGTCTCTCTTCAAATTGAAGGATGTATGACTCTTGATGTATTAATTCTCCATCTTTATCCAGCTTTATCCCTTCATTCTGGATGTTCAGTTTATCCTCCAGTTCAGGAAACTTCTCAATATTTTCTTCAATTTCCTGCACATCAGCATCTAAATAAGTATCTTTATTATCACAACCTGATATACAGAAATTTATCATTTCTAAATCATGTGACTGTAAAAGAGAAACAACTTTCACTTGATAAGGACACTCCCCTGTTTCATTCTCAAAATATTTCTGGAGTGACGTCATCATCATATTCACAACAACTCCAAAGTCTTCTACATCTTCATCTTTCAGGAATTGTTCATTAAATAATTCACATCTTTTATCTAGTAAAGGATCTGGTTCCATTAACCTGCAACATTCTTGTATTTGATCATTTAATTCAAAGAAGTTAGGTAATAAATCAGCATTTATTTTATTTTCTATGACTCCCTGAGTTACTATCATAGGAACTTCATCATTAGGAGTGCATTTAAATTGTTCTACTATCTGTTTACACTTCTCTTTACCATAGAATGACTCCAAGAAAGATGTTTCATCTTCTTTATCAAAAGTATTAGGATTAGAATCACAAATATTATCCTGATGAGTGATTTCTTCTCTAAAATTTTCACAAGATTCATACCTGCATACTGACTGGTCCTTACTTGTATTAGGAAGTAGAGAACTCCTATCAATCTCACCATAGAATGAATCCAGGAAAGATGTTTCCTCTTCATTATCTTCTGGAACCGACTCAGCTGTTGTATTTTCTAGAATCTTTTTCAACATGATCAGGCAGGCGTAACAATCCCTCTCTGAATGCTCTTCATCATGTAATCTGCACCAGCTTTCAATCAGAACATCATCAGTGGATAAACCTAATATTTGACTACACTGTATATTTCTAGACAAGTATAATTCAAAATCTTCAGAACGATCCACTTCAGTGTCTGGACAATTAATAACTTCTGGTGCTGCATCTGGTTGTTGCTCCAGAATTTCTTTATTTTCCTGCCAGACTTCTTCATTTTCCTGGCAAATTTCGGCCCTGAACACATCCAGAAAGAATATTAATCCTTTCAAATATAAATCCAACCTTGTAAGGAAAGTTAAACAATTTATTTCGCCGTGTTCTACAGTTTGGTGTATCCTGCAACAAGTAGATAAACCAAAGTTAGACAGACTGTGAGGGTAAAGCTGCCTACTCAAAGTTTCTTGAAATAAAGGAATGTTAATTTGACAATTGCCTTCATATACATCCATCAAAATGAGACTCTATTTTTCAATTTTTTAAGTATTTTGAAATTTTAATGAGATCTATCATATCTCAGAATAAAACTTGAAAGTTTAGAAAATCAAACTAATCTTTGATGTTTCAAGCTAGATCTTGGCAAAGGTGCAACCAAAACATCTCAGATAAGAGATATTTGCAGACATTTAACTCAAATGCTGAAATATTTATGTAATATTTGCAGAAATCCAGAAATTCTCTATTCAGGCCCTCCTTCTAGTGCCAATTTATGTTGGTCATGATGTTGATCATGTACAAACATAGAATAAAAGTTACACAACAACCTTTACTCATCTTGAAAGATACGATGAATTCAGAGAACTCATGATCCCAAGTCTCCGGTGATTAGGTCTTAATCTACTGACGTTACTCAGTGGTTGATGTGTGTTACTGTTTTCCATTCAGGGGCCTTACGTATTTCTGCAAAGTTCATCATTATTTCTTCAAATATCCTGCTCTGTATGTCTGCTCTGCATAAATCTCCAACAATTCTACCTCTGCACTGTGAATTTAGTCAAATAATGTGCCTACAGGCTGATATTTGCATGATTTCTACCATTATTTGCAATTCTTTGCATGATATTTTCAATACTACATGCATTTAACTCAAATATGCTAATGATTTTCAGTTACCTACGGGATGTCAGCATATTTCTCTGTTCTGCTTGTTATTTGTCATGATTTGCAGTTATGATGATGAATTTATGAAATTAAAAAAAAGGAAAAGGGTTAAAGAATGAGATTCCCAAAACTACTTGACTTAGATCACTGATCCACATACAAGCTCCCATACATGCAATGAAAAGAAGGAAACTAAAATCATACTTCACCAGGACATTCCACAAATCTGCATGATCTAGTGCAAATCTTCAAAGGAAAAGTTGACAACAACATGTAATGAAATGAAAGCACTTCTAGTTGAACACAGCATTCATCAGTACATATCCAGAAATCAACATGAAGATTACGTAAAATTTACAATCAGGATGTAATCTGAAACTTCATATCCATTCAGTATGCTCAAGAACAGGTACATTTACAGTGATCTGAAGAAAGAACCTTGACATTTCAACAATTCTATCCTCATTAGTCTCAGTAATCCGATCTCCTAATTGATTCTACAGTAATTGGCCTTATTGCCAGATATATCTATCTATCTCCCTTATTTTTGACAAGCTCTGGCTCTTATATAGAGCAAATGCCAGAAAACAGTTACAATGATCCAAGGATCATGATCTTCTCATAACAATCAACGGTCCAGATGAAAAGCACATGCTTCGCCAGTTGGCAAATGTACAGCTGGCACAGAATATTCCAGCATCTTTGATTTGATTCGGTCTCCAGCTAGCAAACAGCATATTTGACAATATCCTCCTCACTTCTGGTTCATGTTGCCTCCATGTGCAACTTTGTAATTATCAGCTTCAGCTCTAACAGCATCATGACTTCCTGCAAGTAAATAGACAAACATTAAGTTCATCACCAGGTGGATAAACAACAGGAATTTAAACATTTCATTAAACAGGCTTCCAAAATGTACAGCTACAGGCAATCGGGCTTCAAATCAGTGAAAATTATGCACTAAATGCATAAACAGCGTCAAAAAACAATCGGGTCAACCGTCGTTGACTGGAAAATGCAATCGGGTCTTCAAATTTCCATCGCTTCATTTTCCTGCCCATTTTCTTGTATATCGGGTTTCAAATTTGCATATACATCGCAACATATACGAGGAACCAATCGCTTTTAACAAATTATTTCAAATCTGGCTTTGCATGCTATCGGCGAGACCACTACTGTCGGGAAGAAAATTCAAAGCGCGGCCGATGGTTAAAATTATGCCGATGGGGAAACTTAGAGCTTTCTACCTCTATCTGCAGGATATCGTGAATATGATGCTCCCCCTTCTCGAATGTCCTGATGACGTCACCGTCATGTTTCGCTTCTGTATATTGGGGAAAAGAATGACATGATCATCATCATCATGTCGAAGGAAAATAGGAGGATATGAAATATGATCCTGCTGCTGAGGAAAGGAATATGATGGTGACATCATCGTCATATCCGGGCTTCATTAAAATGCAAAAGATGACGTCACCGTCATGTTTAGTTAAGATCGGGGGATAAATGTAATATCGGGTCACCTAAGGAAGATGATCAGGTGGTGAATGTAATATGACCCCTTTGCGGCCAAGGTAACCCTCTCGAAAGATCAGGATGATGATGATCATCAGGATATCCGGGGCTTTTGTTTAAACTTAGAACATGACGACATCGTCATATCCGCAAACCGGATCATGTTTTGGAAAATATCCTACCGAAGGGAAATGTGATGATGATGTCATCCTGATATTTGCTTCTTCGTTTTATCAGATTAGGATGACGTCATCAGGATATTTGCATAAGGTCATATTTCTCGGCAGGAGGACATTACGAAATATCGGGTAGACAAACAAGATCATGATGATCTTGACAACATGACAGGATTAAAATATGATGATCCTCCTCATCGAATATCATGATGACGTAACCATCATATTCCGTCTTCGAAGCATGAGGATGAGTTGAGGTCATCATCAGGTTAGCGCTAGGGTGATATTTAAAATATGATCATGCTAAGGAATGGAATATCACCCTCCCTTAAAAGATAGGGTGATCATCATGATCATGCAAAAGGAGATCAGGAGGATATGATGACGTCATCATCATATTAGCGAATATCAGCAAATATGACCCTCTCTTGAAAGATCAGGATGATGACCCTCCGATAGGATTTTGACATGCGCATGCAAATATGCAGACGGTGGATTTTCTAAGCAGGGTGATATTATAATATCAGCATGATATTATAATATCAGGTTACACTCAAAACATGATGCTCGCGATGCGCCTAAGGTCATTTGACGGGTAAAGGGCACTATCACCTAAGATTGACGTCCGGATATTGGGACTGCATGATTTTTATCAGGTGATAGATCAAGATCATGATGACCTTGACAACATGACTGAGGATATAAAAATATGATGATCCTTTGCGATTATCAGGTTTGACCAAAACTTTGACTGCTCATAACTTCCACATATGGATGAATTTTCAGGTGATGTAAAAGGCAAACCTGCATGGAATTTTAAGCTCTTTCTAAATATGAGGTCATAGAAACAAAATATGAACTTTGACAAACTGACCTCATGATGATGACCAACCTCATCGAATATCATGATGATGAACCTGACTCACTTTACCAAACCGCCAGAAAACAGACAACACAAGCCAAGCCAAAAGTTGGGTCCCTGTTTTGATAAGTTAAAATGGGGCGTGTTGTGTAACCACACAACAATGCCCATGATACTGTTGGTTGATCTCCTCCATCCGATGACTATCCTACCGTATCTGGTACATTCATGGTTTGATTAATAAATACATTTATTGCAGAGAGATGATGGATGTAGTCTTGTTCTGCATAGGTATTCACATTGATAATCACTTCCTTCATATCATACTCCATTCGCATCATTTTTTCCAACTGCTTATGAGTATTTTTCAAGACTATCTCTTCATCATTAATCTCCTGTAATTCATTAGTCAGAACCATGGCCAATTCTTCCTTCCAATCATCATAGTTTTGGAGATTCCCAGAATTATCATGAAGTGGTGGAGCAAGATTAAAATAATCAAGCTCTTCTTTGAGCTTGTCATGATGTTCATCATGTGACTCTATCAAATCATTATATACCTGTAATGTTTGTCCCACCAAGATCCCTTTTCCCAAAAGGTCTTTCTTTTCAGTCATCCTCCCCTGTAATCTTTTATTTTTTTCCATTGCTGAGAGTGTTAACTTAAACAATTTCCAATAGGTATCAGTATAGCTCATCATTTTATTGAATCTTTCCCTGATTAATTTAGATGCCATATCATATTTGATAGTTTTTACTTCCTTCTCCAACTCTTTACATTTCCCTTGGGATTTCAGATGGTAATTTTTCCAATAAGATGCATCAGTAAGTGCATCCAACACTTTCTTATCTTTCTCAAGGTCTGGAGGATAGAATTGTGATATAGAAGAGGAAGAGGATCTTTCTTTTTAATATAACAACTCCTTCTTTAGTCTATCATTTTCTTTAAGCAATTTTTCAACTTGTGCCTTATTGAACTTTGCCACATTAATGTTGGGCTCTATTGTTTCCATGGGGTTAGTATCCCCTACCTTTTTGACTAAGAGATGATCGAACATTTGATTTGAATTATTAGCAATTGTTGGTCTCTTATCCTGTGGGTAAAGTGACCAAATGAGTAGAGTAGCTTCATCTGCATTATACGCTGATCTCGAGTATATCTTATCACTAGCTTCTTCAGTCAAATTCATTGTTTTGTCTTCTCTCTTCCTGAAGCTATCAAACACAATTGCTGAACTCATATCCCACCTTGACAAGAGCAATACTTTGGCTTCTTGAAGCAAATCCCTTCCTCTTTCAGGAGTGACGGACTCCATCTCTTTATCAAATTCCCTTTTTAATTCATCCAAAGCAGTAACCTCTTGTTCAGAAGTGACATCTTGCATTTTTTCTCTCACCTTTTTTCCTTTGTACTCATACAAAAATGACTTAAATTCAGGAGTTTTTATAAATCATCATCAAAAATAAATTTCTGTGCAACCAAGATTCTAATGTCATCAGATAATTCATCTGATGTCTCAAACTTTACATCACTCAATTCAGGAGGATTCTCATATTGTGTTATTTTAGGAGCATTTATTGGCTTCATTTGTTCACTTTCTTCATCACTTTCCCCTTCTTCACTTATGTCAGTATCTACAGAAAAACATACTTCAGGGGTAGGCTGTGAGGCTTCGTAGCCCAGAGGCTCTATGTCTTCAGCTTGTGTTCCTGAATAGATTGTATAAGTTTTATCAAAAACAACTAGGGGCATATCTTTTATGATTTCATCTGCATGAGCAATCAATTGTTCAATCCTTGCTAGTGGATCCTGTATTTCACAAAACATTTTTAAATAAGATTGGACATGTTTTCTTTTCCATTCATCAGCAAGTATCACTTTGTTGAATGTACCCATTCTGTTGATAGTAGAGGCCTCATCACAATTTCTAATCACATCTTCCTCTAAAAATAAATGTTCACATCCTAAGAGCCCTTGTGAAATCGTTGCTTTAAGAATAAAACCCTCTGAATCAAAATTTTGTCTTTCATTACCTATAGGAAGATTGTACTGTGCCAATTTAGTATTAATTTCTTCATACCCTTCATTCGTGACCACTGTGAAATCTCCAAAACATAGAGTGTTGGTCATGATTGACTATTTGTTATGCTTCTTGAGGTGTATGGCATTAGATTTTGCTAATTGCCTTGCAATCTCTAGATAGGCAATCCGATCAAGAACTATTCATGGCAGCAAATATGGGGTGCCCTCAAATCCATAAATTCTAATCACTGTGCAGTAAGGGAAAGCATACCAATCTCCCCATTTATGGTCCACTTTACTTTTAGGGTCATTTTCTTTGGGTCTTAGAAATCTTTGCATCCTTGGTGATAGGTTATAATCCCGGGGATATTCCAATAACTCCATTAAAGGTTTTACAAAAAACTCTTCAAAGTAGAGGTAGTGAGATCTACCAAATCAGCTATCCCATAATGAAATCCACATCTATACAAGTTAAGGATCCCAATTATCAAAAGAATCCCTTACCCTCAGTTCACTGCTCCAAAATCCTCTATCATGTCTCATACAAAAGCAAATGCATTAATAAGGACTAGTGTTTGAAGTTGATCCTATCACTGTTATTTTTAATTTTTTCAAGCCCTTGATTTAGGGCATTAGCCACAAAGCTAGCATAGTGAAAAGGCCTGGCCCACTTAGTTTGTACATCTATGGCTAAAACCATTGGTGCAATTGACATTAGAGGTGGGACCTCTACTCCCAAGACTTTACCAGCTGCATAATAAGTGTATCAAAAATACTCTTCAAACAGATCTTCATGAAATGGAGGATTCTCATTACTAGAGAATTTCCTTAATTGTCCCTCTTCGTCCTTAGGCCTATGCAAGGCCAACTTCCACCTTTTATAGATAGTATCCATATGATGATACTCTAGCAATAGATCTCTGATTGTGAATGGTAAATCAAAACCACACTCTAATTGAAATACATTGAAAATGAGATCTTTTGAAATAACCATTAAATTATCACCACTGTGTTTGAATAGTTCTTGTTTTCGGATCATATTTACTAGCAAGGGCTTTTATTAATTCCACATTGACAAACACCTCTAGCACAACTAATCTCCCTAGGTTCAGCCTCCACAAGTTACAGACTGGTAAAAACCTTTATTATTTTCTGTAGTGGTATAAGAAAAGTTTGTACCCTCATAGTGGAGTCCATACATCTCCCAAGTCCTTGTGATTGTCCAACAATCGATCATGTGAGGGGTTCATCTGTACACTTCCTTTTGGTCTTGGTCCCAACCCATGACACTGATCTATCAAGTCTTGGTTTAATGGTCTCTTTTCAGTTTTTAGTTTCTTATTTTAGGGTTTTCTGCACTATCTCCCATTGCTTGATCTATCAAGTCTTGGTTTAATGGTCTCTTTTCACTTTTCTGTTTCTTATTTTTAGGTTTTTCTACACTATCTCCCATTGCTTGAATTCAAACCTTTAAGAGACAAAATTTCTCAGCTGGGATTGGTGTACTTACTTGAATTTCGCTTTACCACTAGTTTTTCTTCGCTTTACTATGTGAGAGCTTCAGTCCCCTTCTCCTTCAACCCCTTTTGCAATTTGTTCAAGTTTTACAGGAGCTATGTGATCAAACTATGGTGCAACTCACTTTTATTCCTGGTACATAAATGCAACTTTCATTTCTGTCCTGTCCTAGGAGGAGGTCATTTATTTTGAATATCTGAACGATGCCTCCGGATGTCACTATAATTATTATCACTGCATCGTTGAGACTGTTATTTATGTTTCACAGATGTCAGCTTCCTTCATTGATGAAATCTTTGTGTCGGTGCATCAGTGCGACGCCAGGTAATGTTACCCCGATGTACCTTAGCTTGGGCGATATTGCACCTTTGGGTAACTTATGGTCATATCAGGTTATCGAGGGAACATAAACATTTGTTCCTACAATGTTTATGAGTCACAACGATGTACTATCTTTTGTTGATTTTATTGGTCTATCGGTGAGGGACTCTCAAGAGTTAGGCCAATAGGATATTGTTAGCCCGATATGGCTATGAGTTATGTTTATAGGACTATCGGTGGGAGTATGATGGGAACTCCAATGATGAGGGCATGTTTGATCGATTATGTCTAATTTTGGACAACCCACAGTTATATCAGGTCATTGGGGGAATATGAATATCTATCCTACCAATGACTATGTGTTGCAATGATGAGCTCACTATAGTTGGCTATATCGATCTATCAGGGGAAGGACTTCAAAGGTTAGCTCGATAGGGTATTTTTAGACAGATAAGGCTGTAAATTGTTTTTCATAGGGCTATCGGTGAAGCTATAAATAGGGTTCCAACGATGAAGTGTTGCTAGGCCGATACAGTTAGGAAAAGATATTATGAGGATTTGTTCATAAATGTAATTGTTTTGATAGGATTTTGTCACACATGTTTTAACAATAGAAGTTAATATGGATCTTGTCACACAAATTTTCATAAATTGTTTTAATCAAAAAATTATAATGTGGCCAATTTCCATGGTATACAGAGGATAAGTGTGAAGAGGTTGGTGAGAGATGTAAAAAAATTTCTAGTTCTAACAAGTTCAATCCCTTTTCAACCAAAATTGTTCATATAATGTTCATTCATGCGGCCATTAATGTCCATCACTAGAAAGGAATGCAGCATATTTTTGAATTTTGAAATGTTAGATTGCATCGGTGGGACTCTCCTAGTTTCAGGCCGATATGTGTGCTTCATTTGGTGTCATCTTTGTTTATATATTCATAACTGATCACCAAGACTCACTGAATGTCTTTTTGATATGCAGTGTCCCTTTAGTTCTCTTATTTAGTCGGGAAGACATTTAGTAATCTCACCGATATTACATAGGTGCCTTTTGTCTTACTTAACATTTTGGGGAGAACAATATGAAGTTTACCTGATATCAAGGTAATCTAAATTATTAGAAATCCTTTTAGTCGTCGCTAAGTGTCCTTCTGACAAATAATAGTCATTCCTATTGTTATTGGGCTAACATAAGGGATTAGGGTTTAAGGTTTAGCGATAAGGGATTAGGGTTTAGGGTTGAGGGACTAGGGTTTAGGGTTGAGGGATTAGGGTTTAAGGTATAGTGTTTAGGGTTGACAATTTAGGGATAGGGTTTAGGGTTTAAGGTTTAAGGGTTGAGGCTTCAAGATTTAGGGATAGCGTTTAGGGTTGAGGGATTAGGGTTTAGGGTGGAGGGATTAGGATTTAAGGTATAGTGTTTAGGGTTGAGGGTTGAAGGATGCGTTATGCTACACTAAAAGGTTATAGTCCCATTAGAGAATGGTGTCCTCGCATGGACCATGTCAAGTGCCCTCATCGATGTTGGTAAGGGATACATGGAAGGAAAATGGATTAGGCAGATAGCGGATTATGACATGGATTCTAGAGGGGAGAAAAGTGGATTATGATGTGGATTATGTAGGGAAAATAGTGGATTATGATGTGGATTATGTCAGACTTATGCCAAATCATGGACCATAGGGATGGTATGTGGAGGGTATGTAGGATAGTTGATGAATGATGGTAGATTTATTGTGGAATGGAAGGGAACCATGACCAATGGTTGTACACATCATGATAAATGTTGAAGCTTGTGATGAAAAGGTGGTGTAGGGTGTAATGGAGATGTTTGCTTAGGAGATGGATGATGAAGGGCTTTAGGAACCCACATAGACTTAGGTGTTTTATTACTTTTGTTTTTCTTGTGGGATGGAATGTTTTGACACTTTTGAGCGGAATGGGAATTTGAGATGGGAGTAGATGGTTGGTATTTTTTAGAGGTAGATGCCTCATTTAACTTGATTTCTTGTTGCTTAGGTACCCATACCATTTTGGTTTTGGACTTTGCTTGTGGAGGTATGGGCTTGGATAACTTTTTGTATTGATTTTTCTTTGACTCTTTGTTTTTATGTCCTGAGGCATGAGGACCCTTAGGATGTTTGGCATTATCAGTAGAGGCATCTAATTTTGAATTTATGGATCCCTTGGTGATGGTGGAATGAGTGGAAGCTTTAAGTTTAGCTTTAAGATTAGGGTTGAGGGCTGAGGGTTGAGGGATTAGGGTTTAAGGTATAGTGTTGAGGGTTAAGGGTTAAGGGTTAAGGGTTTAGGGTTGAGAGTTTAGGGTTTAGGGTTTAGGGATTAGGGTTTAGAGTTGAGGGATTAGGGTTTAAGGCATAGTGTTTAGGGTTAAGGGTTTAGGGATAACGTTTAGGATTTAAGGTTCAAGTGTTGAGGGTTGAGGCTTTAGGGATAGGGTTTAAGGTTTAGCAATAAGGGATTAGTGTTTAAGGTTGAGGGATTAGGGTTTAAGGTATAGTGTTTAAGGTTGAGGGTTTAGGGATATGGTTTAGGGTTTAAGGTTTAAGGGTTTAGGCTTCAAGCTTTAGGGATAGCGTTTAGGGTTGAGGGATTAGGGTTTGGGGTGGAGGGATTAAGATTTAAGGTATAGTGTTTAGGGTTGAGGGTTGAAGGATGCGTTACACTACACTGAAAAGTTATAGTCCCATTAGAGAATGATGTCCTCGTATGGACCATGTCGAGTGCCCTCATCGATGTTGGTAAGGGATACATGGAAGGCAAATGGATTAGGTAGATAGTGGATTATGACGTAGATTCTAGAGGGGAGAAAAGTGGATTATGATGTGGATTATGTAGGGAAATAGTGGATTATGTTGGACTTATGCCAAATCATGGACCATAGGGATGGAATGTGGAGGGTATGTAGGATAGTGGATGAATGATGGTAGATTTATTGCAGAATGGAAGGGAACCATGACCAATGGTTGCACACATTGCGATAAACATTGAAGCTTGTGATGCGGAATGGGAATTTGAGATGGGAGTAGATGGTTGGGATTTTTTAGAGGTAGATGCCTCATTTAACTTGATTTCTTCTTGCTTAGGTACCCATACCATTTTGGTTTTGGACTTTGCTTGTGGAGGTATGGGCTTGGATAAATTTTTGGATTGATTTTTCTTTGACTCTTTGTTTTTATGTCTTGAGGCATGAGGACCCTTAGGATGTTTGGCTTTATCAGTAGAGGCATCTAATTTTGAATTTATGGATCCCTTGGTGATGGTGGAATGAGTGGAAGCTTTAAGTTTAGCTTTAAGATTAGGGTTGAGGGTTGAGGGTTGAGGGATTAGGGTTTAAGGTATAGTTTTGAGGGTTAAGGGTTTAGGGTTTAGGATTTAGGGTTTAGGGATTAGGGTTTAGAGTTGAGCGATTAGGGTTTAAGGCATAGTGTTTAGGGTTGAGGGTTTAGGGATAAGGTTTAGGATTTAAGGTTCAAGTGTTGAGGGTTGAGGCTTTAGGGATAGGGTTTGAGGTTTAGCAATAAGGGATTAGTGTTTAAGGTTGAGGGATTAGGGTTTAAGGTATAGTGTTTAGGGTTGAGGGTTTAGGGATATGGTTTAGGGTTTAAGGTTTAAGAGTTTAGGCTTCAGGCTTTAGGGATAGCGTTTAGGGTTGAGGGATTAGGGTTTAGGGTGGAGGGATTAGGATTTAAGGTATAGTGTTTAGGGTTGAGGGTTGAAGGATGCATTACACTACACTAAAAAGTTATAGTCCCATTAGAGAATGATGTCCTCGTATGGACCATGTCGAGTGCCCTCATCAATGTTGGTAAGGGATACATGGAAGGCAAATGGATTAGGTAGATAGTGGATTATGACGTGGATTCTAGAGGGGAGAAAAGTGGATTATGATGTGGATTATGTTGGACTTATGCCAAAGCATGGACCGTAGGGATGGAATGTGGAGGGTATGTAGGATAGTGGATGAATGATGGTAGATTTACTGTGGAATGGAAGGGAACCATGACCAATGGTTGCACACATCACGATAAACATTGAAGCTTGTGATGTGAAATGGGAATTTGAGATGGGAGTAGATGGTTGGGATTTTTTAGAGGTAGATGCCTCATTTAACTTGATTTCTTGTTGCTTAGGTACCCATACCATTTTGGTTTTGGACTTTGCTTGTGGAGGTATGGGCTTGGATAATTTTTTGGATTAATTTTTCTTTAACTCTTTGTTTTTATGTCCTGAGGCATGAGGACCCTTAGGATGTTTGGCTTTATCAGTAGAGGCATCTAATTTTGAATTTCTCAATCCCTTAGGGATGGTGGAATGAGTGGAAGCTTTAAGTTTAGCTTTAA
This sequence comes from Cunninghamia lanceolata, assembly GCA_027924645.1. Classification (NCBI taxonomy): domain Eukaryota; kingdom Viridiplantae; phylum Streptophyta; class Pinopsida; order Cupressales; family Cupressaceae; genus Cunninghamia; species Cunninghamia lanceolata. The sequence goes on along the minus strand of BSBN01000826.1, from coordinate 2,236,038 downwards.
GATTAGGGTTGAGGGTTGAGGGTTGAGGGTTGAGGGTTGAGGGTTGAGGGTTGAGGGTTGAGGGTTTAGGGATTAGGGTTTAGAGTTGAGGGATTAGGGTTTAAGGCATAGTGTTTAGGGTTGAGGGTTTAGGGATAGGGTTTAGGATTTAAGGTTCAAGTGTTGAGGGTTGAGGGATTAGGGTTTAGGGTTGAGGGATTAGAGTTTAGGGATCTTTACTCCTGAATCTTTACTCTTGTTCTTTGCATGTCAGTCCATCAATTGTGCAAGTGACTTGCAATGAAACATTCATTGAAATCTAGGTATAATTGGCATGTTGGCATGAGGAACATTTTGGTTTGGCATAGCTAGGCGCTAAATTAGGTGCACTTTGCGTGGGTTTTGGCGACCCAAAGAGATTACATTTGGGGCTGAAAGTTGGTGCTAAAGTCAGTGTTAGAGATGTCGACTTGAGTGCCGACTAATGAATCCAAAAAAATTAAAATTAAAATTCCTGCTTGTGTTAAAACATACCACACAAAAAAAAAACACAAATTCAAGTTAATACATTTAAGCCCACAACACAGTGTACTCTACCTCTATTTTAGGTTTCCAACTAAGAATTGTAGGCTGCGAAGCGATGACTTTATTAGGTCAAAAAGGAAGTTACTGAAAAGTTTCAACAACGGATCCGTGAATTTGTATTTTATTTATTTTTGGTTCTAGACATCCAGAAGATAAAAAATTTCTTTAGCTAGCTACTAAATTTGGGGTTTCTAGCTACTTCAGCCATTCAATCAAGCTTGTTCATCTACCTTTTAGTAAGTAAGTTCCAATTGTTGAGCAATTTACTCTTGACCTAGGTTTTTATCAATTTTGATATAATTTTGAGCTCAAAGAAAGTTTTTCGAAGATGTTGTACTCACGCTTTAGGGTAAATTTGAGTAGTAATGTTGTTAATTTACCATTTTTGGAAGGCCTTTAGAATAAGGTCTGTTTGTATATCATACCCAAAATATGAGCTGTTAGGATTTGTTTTTGGTTACATATTTGTTTTTTGCTACAATTGGTCAAGCACACTGTTAATTCATACCTAGCTATGATTTCCTCCATAGACTAGACAAAAATAATTTGCCCTAAGTCGCCTCAAAATGTCAAGCAATAGAGGGAAGGAAGAAAACTCTAGCCACAATGAGGTAATTCACTGTCAATTTATAGATTTGTAAACGTTTCCATTGTTTCTTTGATTTTTAGTATTTAGTTTTCTATTTCTAAGTTTAAAAGAAGAAATTAAATTATATATATATAGGGACATGAGACTGACAAAGATAAAGAGGCATTGGCTTCCATATTGGGGGTAGAGGTAGTGAACAAATTGGATGATATGGACTTGACAATGCTTACTAGATACATAGAAAAATGATCTAGTAAAACCCCTGAAACATTGCAACCAAATTAACAGTGTCAAAGGGAATCAATTGATTCCCCAACCAGTCCTAGATCGAGAAAAAAATCCAGGAGGAAATTAATATCAATAACCTCAAAGAATTTCAAACAGGGAGCAGAGGCTTCCACTGTCCCAGCCACTCCTGGGACACAGGCTTCTTCGACCAGCAACCCATGTTTTGCATCTTGCATTGGTAGCTACGATACCAAGACAGAATACAATGTGGTTTCAGGGGAAGTCTAAATGACAGATGTTGGAAAAATGTTTGTGAATAGGTTGAAGGAATCATGCCTTCAACAATTCAAAGACCATCTACATTTGCCATTCTCAAAGATACCCATGCACCTACAAAAAGTAGTTATCCATGACATGGAGACTGAATTTGGCACAGGTTGGTCTGTAAAGAAAATAAAGCTATGAATATCTCAAAACTGCAAGAGATTTCGGTGCAACCAAACAAAGAAGATAAAAAATCCCTCCCGAGCTAAGACTCAAAAAAAGGCCAATTGATGTAAGTCTGAAAGTATGGAAAGAGCTTGTAAAAGCATATGGGAAGTCCGATGCATGAAGGAAGTCTGGTGAGGAGAGTACGTAGGTATTTGAATTTTCTCATAAGATTTTATCAAATTTATCAAACAATTTTTAAATTTTATTTGTGCATAATTAAATTGAATTAGTATATTTTTCAGGACAAGGCCTCCAAGGCTAGGCTTGACAAACTTCCTGCCACTCATTATAGTGGCCAGAAAGGTTTACAGGCCTTGATCTGTACATTTGTAAGTATATTTAATATGTTAAATGATATTTTTTTTATTTCCTAGGAAAAAGTAAATGATTGCATGTTTATTAGTTTAACTAGTCCATGTGCCATGTTTTGATAGCCGGAGAAATATGGCCGGCAACCAATGCAATTTGAAAAGGAAATGTTACATAGAAAAAAGTGGACCAATTTTGTAATCTGGATGGAGAACGATGTATCAATAGTTGACTTTCGATAACTTAGTTGGATATTGTTGTGTTAATATGTCAATTTGCATTTCTTATGTTGAGTTTCAATAATCTTTGAAGAGGTTATAGAGTGATACTTGAGACAAACAGTTACAGCTATACTATGTTTGTTGTGTTTGGTTTCTATTAGTCTTCTTGTCTTTTTGACTCAAGCGGATTATTATTCATAGGTCGCTTGTTATTCTTGTTGATCATGTGGATGTAGTTATCATTGAGTTTTCAGGTGGTCTCCTAAGTGAACAGACCAAAGGGTTTATCTCAAGTCTTTGTTTCCTAACCTTTTATTATAAGACTTAAAGGGGGGCATGCATTACAGTTATGTTATTGGTTATATTTCAAACCTTTGAAATATAATAGTGGACATTTAAATTTTAATATGCACAACTTTTTTTGTTGAGAAGGAGCCATCATTGGTAGTAGGCATTAACTCTCCTCTACCATAACAGCTTTGGGAAGTACTAGTCTTTAATGTGCTTGGTTTTGGCGTATGTGAGGGAGAAAAGGAAGGAGTGGGGAACCATTTTGAGGGGGAATTCTTCTTTTTGCCTTGGGGTCGAGGAAGGAAGGTTGATGGTTGGACTGTAAGTGATTTAGAGGAAGGGAGACTTTGGGTGTGCTCATCATGTTGGCTGAGTGTCTTGCTATTTGGGTTGGAGACTAAGAATCAAATCATCAACTAGTCTTCTTCAACTAAGCTAACCTTACTTTGAAGTAAAGCTCCTTGTCATCCATTCTTGTAACATAACACTAACCATTTTGGTGAAACATTTCCTTTAACTTTGTAACTGTATGTGGTCTTGTGAAAGCCTATGCTAAAGGGTTTGGATGAGGAAAATATTATTAACTATGAGAGTTCAGACTTAAGATCATGGGGTTTACGAACTATGGCAAACTATTGGTTATTGTGTTTTGGATTTCTATCATGAAGGAAGCTACCTTAATTTGGTCATAGTTTGAGGTTGAGTTTCAAACCTTGGCTAGAATTGCTAGAATGCTATCATTGCAACATACCATGAGTCTTGAGGAAACCTAGCTTGGTTCATGGTTATTTTTTTTGATATGGTTGTAAACCTTAATGGTGTTGGTATTGTTGATAACTGAGAGGGGGGGTGAATCAGTTATCCAACTTATTTCTTCTTTCTGAACTTTCTTATTAATTAATGCAGCATTAATTCAAACAAGTAAACATAACCATGAAATGGAGATACACATGACACAATATTTTTGACATGGAAACTCTGTTAAGGGAGAAAACCACGGGGTGATTAACCCAAAGATTATTCTCTGTTAGAAGAATAAGAAATTACAAAATGGCACTTGCCAATTAGGGCTCACTGCCCGAGCACACTGCTCACAAGGAGGCACACTGCCTAGAAGAGACACACTGTCTACAAAAGAGTGTTATACAATACTTGAACTAATTGGTAGCATTCACATATGCTGGAGTTCAGTTCCGGTTAGGCTCAGTACACTGATCTGCTGCACTTCATCTTTCCTCTTCTCTTATGCTGCTTTCCTTTCACATACCAGACCTTCCTTACTGTTTCTGCTCTGCTCTACTTTTATTCACATATCTCATGTCACCACACCACTTCTCATAACTAAATCCATCCTATATATATATCCTCACAAGTGATTTCATTATCTTTCTAGTCGGCACCCAGAACAGTCAATCTTCTCACAAACTTTGTTCTGTCGGCTGAATCCTTGCACATCAAGTAATGCGGATCAAGCATATACTTGTAGAAATTATTAATCATGTTGGCCAAACATAATTCATGTCTTCATAACCTTTACCGCCATCAAAAATGTATCTGGAAAATAGTCTGATGTTCAATCAATCAGTTCTTCCTCTGTTCACACTGTCACTCAGGAACCTGGTACTCAAGTATTCATATCTTTTACCTCATCTATCACCGGAGGCTAAAACCTTGGAATCTATCACTCAAGGTAGTACTCTTTACTTCCCCAAATCCGCACTTCACCAAGATACTTCCTCTGAGAGATCCGGACCTGTCTGTCGGACCTTACCACATGCTCTGTTCTTGTTTACCGGACCACAATATTCTTCACTTTGACTTCCGGTAGAGACATACCATGACATGCGGAAGTGTGGGATGAAATTTGTTGCCATCAATGACAACAATCATGAATCCATATAGTTTCTCTTGCCAACAATCTCCCCCTTTGGCATTGATGGCAACACTTAGTGAAAAATGACTTAAGTGTTTACACTATGCTCCCCCTTGGCTGATGCTCTATTTTTATATATATTTTCCGGAGCTCCCCCTTAGTTGGATTCCTCATTTTTCACTGCTCTTCACTCCCCCTTTGACATCAATGGAAAAGGGTAGGATCCACATACCAAAATTTTCAAAAATTTAACTATACTTAGCTGCATATTACATACTCACATAAACTGAAGAATGTCTGCAAAGGATGTCTTCAATTGGATGAGTTCTGTAGCCCAACTTTGCTTCATTCTATCCAAAATTGAAATGTGACCACTCAACAAAAATGCAAAAGCTTCTGCCCTCTTAAGATCTGTCAGATCATTTGTCTGGGCTGTGATTTGAGCTTCACTTGTGGCCTCATGCATGGCCTCTAACTTAGGGACAGTGATCCTTCTGAGTTCACCCATCTAGCTAATTATGTTCTTCTTTTCTTTCTCAAAATTCTTTATTGCATTTGTGATTGCAATAGTCTAACACTCTTGATTGACTATGGAGGAAGAGAGGATCAAAACTTTGAGACAAACTTAGTCGTTTATCCTCTTGCTCTTTTATTTTCTTTTCAATCTCCACTGTTGCTTTGGACCATGATAAACAAAATTTGTATATTTCTCCACCATCTTTAAGAGCATTTTCTAAGCTCTTTATCCCTATACTCATATTTCTCCTATCATTACTTATCAAACCTTGTACCTCTGATAATCTTTTTGCAAGAAATTCCTTCCGGACCTTATCTTCTGCTAACTTCTCTAGTGAATCAAAATGTGTATTAACACTGCTGACTAGAGTTTTGAGATTACCAGAAGTGGAGGCTGTGGGATCTTTCTGAACTGATGGCATAATCTTTTCAAGCACTCCGGAAGTAGCTTCTATCAACTTACAGTCTTCCATATGACACTTTAGGAGTTTTTCTTTCACTTTTGCATTAGCGAATGAAGCTATCTTCATAGTTTGTACCAGAGAGAGAATCAAAATTAAATGGTCCTTGTAGAAGCTCCAGTTCATCAATCTCCATTGTTTCTTGGTTTAGGAATTCTTGGATAGTTTGTGCAATGTCTCTTGCTGGAGATAGATGTTTCTTCTCTTCTGCAATCTTGGAGCTGTCCTTTTGAGTTTTCTCTCCTCCTACATTCTCATCACTGGCAGTTGTGGTCTTTTCTGTTGAGGTCTTCTCTCCTTTTGCAACCTTAGCACTGTCATCTTCTTTTTCTTTTACCTCTGCTTCTTTCTCCTGTGATTTTTCTTCTCCTTTAGATCTGGAGACTGTAGGGGAAATCGGAGGAGAAATGTTAGTCTATTCAGGGCCCACCTCTTCTGTCATTTTCTTAGTAGTTTCTTCTGCAACACTTGTGGTTGAGGGATTAGTACCCAAGTCCTCTATAATAGGAATATTAAATATTTTGAAGGCTTTCTAGAGAATCTCTTCAGTGTCCTTGGCTACCTTGTCAGTCTCACCAACCATGAGCTGATTCATCCTTGCTTTGCTCCTGAACTCATCCTTGCAATCCTTGAATACCATATTCATTGTCTTGGGATCGATTGAAGGATATAGCTGAATAGCTATTTGTTCCCGGATCTCAAGGTCTTTAGCCATGGTGTTGTTCTTTCTTATTTCTAACTCCTTTTCAAGGCTCTTGGGAATAAGAGATATAATTTCAATGAAGGCCTTATTATATATGTTCAGGTACTTGACTGTAGCTTCCTGCAGGATCTTTTGGTCAGCCTCATTGTAATCATCATAAAATTTAGCCATTGGTTGAAGGTTTCCATCCACAGTGACTGATATTATTACACTTTCTAAAGTCAGGGTGGGCTTTTCAACAAATTCCTCTGCCATTTCTTCCTTGTCTTGTCCTGTGGTAGGTTTACCGAATGATTTCTTCTTCTTCTTTAGTTCCCTTATCATCCTTTAGGCTAACATATGACCTTGTTGCCTTTTTCTTTGTTCTCTTTTCTCCTTTTCCGGATGTTTGGACTTCCAGTTTTGAGCTTTTAGCAGGGACAGGTGCTGGTTTCTTTGATGATCTAGTCTGAGTGGAAGTTTCTACCGGAGCACTTTTCTTGCTTCCCTTTTCTGCCTCTTTCTTCTCTTCCTCAGCTTTTTGTCTCTTTTCTCGATTGGCATCAAGTGCCTCCTTTGAGATGCCAAAACCTTGGGAAATATGTTCTACTTCTTTTCTCACCTTTCTTTTCATCTCTGGTTCTCTGAGTTCCACATGAATTTTTACACTCAGCTCCTCAAAGGTTCCAAACCTCTCTGCCTTTGGATCTTTAGGCTGACTTAGCATGTGTTGAACATGCAGCTCCACAATCTGTTCATCAACTTCATACCCCATGGGCATGATCCAGACTGTCCTTGGCTCTACTGCCTCCATTAGGCATTGGTCAGTGTCTACCATGAAGCACACTATATCCTTGTATTTCTCAACCACTGATTTAGGTATTCTTTCTCTGATTTGCATTATATTCTAAAATTGCTTAAAGTAGCCCCACAGAGCTGTATTCCTTGCCTTTGCGTCCCCAAGATCATGCAAGTAATCCCTGATCTGAATTTCTATAGGTTTGTCATTTTGCCATGCCCATCCATTTGATCTAGGCAGCCCATTCATAAAGTAGAAAAATAAACATAGTATCAGTCCACCATATTTAAAGGAGTTTTTCTTGTCCTTTTTAATCTTTTGTATGTTTTCCATTAGTTGGCTCAACAGAAGTTCACAAATATCATAATCTGCATTCTTTCTTAGCATCTCATAGGCTGTGTATACTGCAATTTCAGATACTAAATTCTCCCTACTAGAATGATATATCTTGTATCCTATTATCATAGATGCATACTTGATATCCAGGTCAGTAATATCTTCAATGGTCATTGCCCTCTTATCAAATTTTGATCTGGTGGCCTCAGTTACAATGTTGTTTTTGACAGATTTGAGGACAGGTATTCCTTCGGAGGAGTGTAAACCAGTTACTGCCCTAATTGCTTCCTTGGTGATTTTGCAAGGTCTGTTCAGCCATAGAAAGTTATCATGTACCCTACTCAATACATACCGGACCCATTCATCTTCTTTAAAGTAGGGGAAATGAATGAACTGATCAAAGTGTTTTTCCCAGATGCCCTTATACTGAGGTTTGATCTCAAAAGAATCATCTATTAACTGCTTGTGGTATATGTCTCTTAGTTTGAATTCCCCAAACTCTTCAATGTTAGCATGTATATAAACCCTAATATCTTCAGTGTGCAAAACGCCATGCGAAACACTAGAGAAGGCTCCTAGGGAATCTACCTCCAAGGATTTGTATGGATGTTTCTTGAATGTGGGGTGAGGTCTATCAGAGATCTTTACAATATTCAGAGTACCCATTATCAAGAAATCTTACTGAGAGATAGCAAGAACGAAGAATACCTTTTGCGCTGATTAGGGCACACACGATGAAATCCAGATTGAGCTATATGTAGAATCGTCTTGGTCTTTGGGAGAAGTAGTTGCAGAGCTCCTTTTCTCTTTTCTTTGAATGTGCAAATGTGTGAATAACAAATGAGTGAACTCTTTTATTTCCAAAAATCCCTAATTCATACCTTGCAATAAATGCACAACCTAATTCATTCCGGTTTGCCTTGTTTTCCTTGTTCAAGGAGGAAGAAACTCATCCGGATCATTATGATTTCCTTGTGATCAATGTTAGTGATGACTCATCATATCCACTTGTCCTTCTAATCATCTTATGTATCCGTAGATCAAGCTGTATCAATTTGGATTCATACCAGGCCAATCTTGTGAGAAACCTGTTTTACCGGAAGACTTGCTTAACTAGACCAATTTTGAAGGAATTGAACTTTTTAAATTTTTCTGCGGATCTATCAAATCTTTACCTAACCTTCTTTAGATGTTTCTCTAGAACCCCTTTGATCCGCAGCTTCTCATGTGCCAATTTCAGGTATCATTTGACTGGCTGGGGGAACAAGGTTTTCTTTGTGTCTCCCCCTGAGCCAGAGCTCATCTCTTAATTTCTGGAAGGAATATCAGCACCAGAGTCTGGTGCGGATCCATCCTCTACATTCTCTGTACTCTTCTTTACCCAAATCTTGTTCATCTCACTTTTAACTTCATCCGCATTCACCTTCTGTTTCCCCTTATCTTGATTCTGTCTATTATATACCAGACCTCTTTTGTCCTGATTCTTGCTTCTACAGAATTTTGCAATATGATCGGATCTATTGCAAATTTGACAAACAACATTTCTTTGCATATTGGATTGATATCCTCTTGATCTGCATTGATTAGCCATATGACCTATTCTATTGCATGCAAAGCATCTACCATTGAATGATTTGTTCATTTGCATAATTCTACATTCATGAGATTTGTGACCATACCTTTTGCAGTTAAAACACTATCCAGAGAAGGATGAATTAGTCTGATTCATTCTCTTTCTACACTGATTAGCTTTGTGATCAAAGTGATTGCAGTTGTGGTAGTATCCATTGAAGGATGGATATCTTTGAGCATTAGGTTGTCTTACCAGAGGTCTTCTAGGCCTGATCCTTGGTTTTCTGATCCAAAATTCTTCTGACCTTATCCAGAGCTTTCTCCTTTCTCATATCCCAAACCACACTTGTCATCTACTTTCTTTTGACTTCTAAGAAGAACTTCAAGTTGAGCAGAACTTATCTTGAATTTCTCTTTATACTCATTTGCTGTTTGAAGATCCCTTTTTAGAGAGACAATTTGATCCTCAAGTTTTTCTTCATTATCTTTAGCATCTTCAAGATTAGATTCAAGATGTCTGATAATTCTATCCATCTAGTGGCAATCTTCTGATTTCTCCTTAAGAGATTGTCTTAGATAATCTTTAGTTTTTCTTTTCTCTTCAACTTCTTGGGTAAACTTCATGACTCCTGATTCCATTTCATGTCTTACCATAATGATTTCTTTTGATAACTTTTCACACAACTCAGTTTTTTCCTTCAGCTCTTCATTTGTATTATTTGCTTCACCTTGTCTTGCCAATTGCTGAAGTAGCTCCTTTCTCTTCTTCATAGAAAGACTTAATTTGTCTTGTAGTTCTCTCATGAAATCATCAGCCTGTTTGAGTCTTTCCTTTAATTCATTGACTTCAGAGTTTGACTGTTCAAGATCATCAAGGGCAGTCTTGAGTTGCTCCCTTAAACCATATGCATCCATTTGAACTCCCAGATCTTCCTCAAGCTGTTAGGCTCTGTTAGAAGGAACTTAGCTCTGATACCAATTGTTGATAACTGAGAGGGGGGGTGAATCAGTTATCCAACTTATTTCTTCTTTCTGAACTTTCTTATTAATTAATGCAGCATTAATTCAAACAAGCAAACATAACCATGAAATGGAGATACACATGACACAATATTTTTGACGTGGAAACCCTGTTAAGGGAGAAAACCACGGGGTGATTAACCCAAAGATTATTCTCTATTAGAAGAATAAGGAATTACAAAATGGCACTTGCCAATTAGGGCTCACTCCCCAAGCACACTGCTCACAAGGAGGCACACTGCCTACAAGAGACACACTGTCTACAAAAGAGTGTTATACAATACCTGAACTGATTGGTAGCATCCACATATGCTGGAGTTCAGTTCCAGTTAGGCTCAGTACACTGATCTGCTACACTTCATCTTTCATCTTCTCTTATGCTGCTTTCCTTTCACATACCGGACCTTCCTTACTGTTTCTACTATGTTCTGCTTTTATTCGCATATCTCATGTCACCACACCACTTCTCACAACTAAATTCATCCTATATATATATCCACACAAGTGATTTCATTATCTTTCTAGTCAGCACCCGGAACAGTCAATCTTCTCACAAACTCTGTTCTGTTGGCTGAATCCTTGCACATCAAGTAATGCGGATCAAGCATATACTTGTAGAAATCATTAATCATGTCAGCCAAACATAATTCATGTCTTCATAACCTTTACCACCATCAGAAATGTATCCAGAAAATAGTCTGATGTTCAATCAGTCAGTTCTTCCTCTGTTCACACTGTCACTCAGGAACCCGGTACTCAAGTATTCATATCTTTTACCTCATCTATCACCGGAGGTTAAAACCTTGGAATCTATCACTCAAGGTAGTACTCTTTACTTCCCCAAATCCGCACTTCACCAAGATACTTCCTCTGAGAGATCCAGACCTGTCTGTCGAACCTTGCCACATGCTCTGTTCTCGTTTATCAGACCACAATATTCTTCACTCTGACTTCTGGTAGAGACATACCATGACATGCAGAAGTGTGGGATGAACTTTGTTGCCATCAATGACAACAATCATGAATCCATATAGTGTCTCTTGCCAACAGGTATTTCACCTATAAATGTCCACTCTCTCAATTGTGGACGTGGGGTCTTCTTGGAATTAATAATGCCACTCCTAGGTGGGGTTTTGGGATGGTTTTGGATCCTTGGTTCAGTTCAACTTGCCCCCCAACACTTCCTCCAAGGTTATGAGGTTTGCATTACTGAAGCCACAATGGAATACAATGTTGAAACAACACTGCATGATTGTATTTGATTACCAGTTGACTCTTGGAAAGAATGGGTTTTTTCAATTGCATATAGTTGTGTAACATTGAAATAGTTGTATTGTACTTATAACTAGAATAGTCTATTGTGAAGGCTTTCATTTGATGAGAATGACCTTTGAGTTCATTGTAATGACTTACACTAACTTAGAAATGTGCTTTCAAACTAGTATTTATTAAATTGGAGACTATTTGTGAACAAATTTATCTTAGTATGGACTTCCATGTGTTTGAATGACTAAGCACTACCCATAGAATGATAGATAATATGTACTTGTGATCACTGCGTCATTTGGATAGAGGACTCATAAATGGAATATAGGACCTTCTGTTTCATTGTCCATAAACTCCTAAGGGTTGATTAAGTTATTGTGCATGGATGTAAATGGAAACTTTAATCTCTCTGAAGGCTTGCTTATTGTTTGCAAAGTGGCATTAATTTCTTATTTTAATTGTGGAAACATCTTGTGGACACTAGTATGGTGTTGACTAAGGAATTATCTTGTAAATACTAGAAAGGTCTATGCATGTTAATCATAGACTGTAACCTACATTTGGAAGGAAATTGTTACTGCAGATGTGATATATACCATACAGTGGTATCTGGTTTATGGCATGACATCTTTAGTAGGAGGTACCTTCAAATTTGTGTACCATCATGTCTGGGCTAAGGTACCGTAAAGTTAAGTGTGCAATGTATAGTGTTATTGTATTGGAGGTTACTGTATGCAAATCTACAGTGATATAAGGAGACTTGACTCTCATCATTTCATTGCACAAAGTGAGTGACAAAACAACTACCTAGTTTACAATTGGCCCTTCTTTAAGCAACATATGTAGCAATGAGACTTAGGATTCTTAAAAATAATAAGCATCATTCTCCCCATACAACCTACTAACTAGGGACAATATGATTTTAACTGAACCCTTGAGGCTGATGGAAGGGTACCATTTAGTGTTCCTAGAAGTTAATTGTCTAACTCCTCCTCTTCAGCTAATTTCCTTGTATAATGGACTAGATGATTGGGATGACCATCTTGAAGATGTAATTGAAGACTTTTGTGCTTGTGTAGTGTTGCAAATGTACACTCCATGGGGACAAAACTTGTAGATCTTAGTGTTAATCAAGATATATGCACATTTTTTTAATTGTTGGTCATGTAAATGTGAGTTTTCAGCTACCACAAGTGTACTCTTAAGGATAGTCTCGCTAAGGAAAGCATGGATGTAAGAGTCAAACTTGAGATACATGATCTTGACTTTCTTCTTGGTATACCTAAAGTTTCTAATCTCTTTGTTAATGAGCTAGATGTCAATTTGAACCAAGGGTGTGTTTCCAACATTTGTGATGATGTTTGCATTCATGAGGATGACAAGTTACATCAAAATATCAAAAGTTACTGATGCAGGAGCATCGAGGGTGTAAGAGCAATCTTGCATCAACCATAAAATAAAAATAAAAAAATAAAAAAATGTGTTGTTTCTTTTCAATAAGGGCTAAATTTGGCAGGGTTACTATTTTTAGTAAGTTTGCATTTGTGCACGGTTGGATACAAAATCTTACACGGACCTCCAAAATGGTGAATTGAAGCTAATGGTGAAGAAATCACTTCAATATCATTTCTCATTTGTGAGATATTAAAATTTCAAATTCCAAAAATCCTATTGAAATATTCAAAGTCAAATTTGAGGCACTTAGAGGCTCTGGATGGGCTCGAAATTTGGTGGAAACCCAAGTAGTCTACCTATTGGTACTACTTCTGCTCCATCATCTTTTCGAGAGCTTTCCAAAAAGGTATTATAATTGAAAATCCAACGGTCGGATTGAAAGTTATGGCCCCACGAAGTTGACCTATTTTTAGAGGGAGATGCAAATTTCAAAATTAAGCTGGTGGTCGCCAAAAAGGGCTATATATAACCATTTTTGGGAACACTTAGGGTAGGAGAGTTAAGGGGGAAGGTGTAGAGCCAAGAAAGGTGAGGAAATTAGAAACCCTAATTGATTTGGGAATCACAGAAGGGTGAAGATCCCAGAGTCTTGAGAGAGGGAGTTGTAATGTGTTGCAGCCTGTAGGGGATTCATCCTCTAATTGTATTTGAGCTTCTGTAATGTAATTTTTTTCTAATATTAATAAAATATCATTCTATTTTCTTTGTGCAATTTTTGTTATTGTGTGTTTTATGATTTATCCCCTTCATCAAGTGGTATCAGAGCAAGGGTTCTTGAGTGTGTAGACAGATCGCCGACTGTGAGGCAGTTTGCACCAGGACCTGAGGTTGTGGGTTTGCTATAGAGATCAAGATGCCTCCACGAAGAAACCATGGTGGGAGGAATGCTTTGACAGAAGAGGGTTTTAGAGCCCTGCAAAGACAAATTGATGCATTGCAAGAGGAGCTGCGAAGAGGGTTCGAGCTGAGAAGGAGAGAGGAAAGCGAAGATGAAGCTGAAGAAGAGCTATCTAAGGAAGAACAAGAAGCTATGGGAGATCCTGCAGAAGTTAGGTTGTTGAGGGCCATTTCAAAGATCAGAAAAAGGCCCAGGATTGAAGTTTCTACCTATTCTGGAGATTTGAATCCGGAGCAACTTATTGATTGGATCAATGATATGGAGGAGTATTTCGAGTATGAGGATGTGGAAGACCCTGAATGGGTCAAGTTTACAAAGACAAAGTTGAAGGGCCATTCTACAATTTGGTGGAAGGAGGTCTATTTAGAGAGAAATAGAAGAGGAAAGGCAAAGATTACTAGATGGGATTGGATGTTGGAGAAATTGAAGAATCAATTCATTCCTGTGGACTATGAGATGGAGTTGCTGAAGAAGCTACAAGGATTAAAGCAAGGTAACAAGTCTGTTAAGGTGTATACAGAAGATTTTTATAAGATCACTATCAGGACATGCCATGGAGAGGCCAACAAGGAGAAGGTAGCCCATTACATTAATGGGTTGAGGCCAAGTATTCAAGAAGAATTGAGCTTGGTCAGAATGACCACCATAGAAGATGCGTACCAATTTTCCCTGAGGGTGGAAGAGAAACTGAATAAGAGATTTGAAAGCAAGCAAAGAGGAAGAGGTCAAGGCGGAATTACTGGCGGAAGACCCTATGGAGGCCGAAATGAAGATCCAAAGAAAAGTGAAGAAGCTAGAACTAGTCAAAATCAGAGAGGAGATAATACCTACCGCCCTCGTGAGCAGAATAATTGTGAGCAAAGAGGAAGAGGAAGAGGTAGACCTGGGCAAGGACCTGGAAGAGGAGGTTTCAGAGGAACATGTTTTCAATGTGGAGAATAAGGGCATCGAGCATATGAGTGTCCGCAACATCAAGGAAGGATGAATAGAAGACCTAGAGGTAATGCATGAGTTGAACATGTGGATGAAGATGCACAATCTGAGCGCTCTGAAGATGCAGAAAGGGGAGAAACCCTAGTTGTCAGAAGAACTTTGTTGAATGAGGAGAAAGAACCCAATCAGAGGAAGAGTTTATTCTGGACAAGGTGCACATGTGAAGGTAAGTGTTGTGATATTATTATTGACAGTGGAAGCACTGATAATCTTGTTTCAGAGGAGATGGTTGACAAGTTGAAGTTGACAAGAAGAAAGCATCCACATCCATACCGGATTGCATGGTTGCAGAAGGACCATAGAGCTTTGGTCAATGAGCAGTGTTTAGTAAAGTTCAAGATTGGTGACTACCATGATGAGGTGCTGTATGACATCATACCAATGGATGCATGTCATATGTTATTGGGAAGGCCATGGCAGTATGATAGGAGCACTGTCCATTATGGCCATGCAAACACATACTCCCTAACAAAGGATGGAGTCTGTCATAAGTTGAAGCCCTTGAAGGAGGTGGAAGAAAAGGTATGTAGTACTACCAGAATTTGCTTGGTAGATGGTAGAAAGTTTTTGGAGGGTATGAAGCATGAGCGTCATTGCTTTGCATTGATTCCTAAGATTAGTCAAGAGAAATGTGAAGATGTACCAGTAGAAGTCTCAAAAATGTTGGAAGAATTTCAAGATATTGTCTCTGATAATGTACCAAAAGGTTTACCACCAGTGAGGAAGATAAGTCATCAAATGGATTTGATACCAAGAGCTAGTTTACCAAATAAGGCAGCCCACAGAATGACTCTAGCAGAGAATGAAGAGTTGAACAGACAAGTTCACGAGCTGTTAAGGAAGGGGCTGATAAGGGAGAGCCTAAGTCCATGTGCGGTACCTGTAGTACTGGCACCAAAGAAAGATGGAGAGTGGAGGATGTGTACAGATTCCTGAGCCATCAACAAGATCACAATCAAGTACAGATATCCATTGCCCAGAATGGATGACATAATGGATTGTTTGAGTGGAGCCAAGTACTTCACGAAGATTTATCTAAAAAGTGGGTATCACCAGATTCAAATCAGAGAAGGAGATGAATGGAAGACAACCTTCAAGACAAAGGAGGGTTTGTATGAGTGGTTAGTCATGCCATTTTGGCTAACCAATGCACCGAGCACATTCATGCGGCTCATGAATGAGGTACTGAAATAATTTTTGGGAAGTTTTGTTGTTGTTTATTTAGATGACATTTTGATTTTTAGTAAGACTTAGGATGAGCATTTGATGCATATTAGAAGAGTTTTAGAGAAGTTGAGGGAGGAGAATTTGTTGATCAATTTCAAGAAATGTAGTTTTGAAAAGAAGGAGTTGGTATACCTGGGATTTGTTGTCTCAGAGGAAGGTCTTAAGATGGACCCAGAGAAGGTGAGGGCTATCATTGAATGCCTTATGCCAAGGAGTGCTTTCGAGGTCAGATCTTTTGATGGTTTGGCAAGTTTTTACAGAAAGTTTATCAGGAATTTCAGTAGCATTTGTGCACCCCTAACTGAGACAATGAGAGGGGATAGAAAAGAGTTTAGATGGACTAAAGGAGTAGACAAAAGCTGATACATTGAAGTAGAAAGTTGTAGAACAACCTGTTTTGGCACTTCCTGATTTTAATGAGGTATTTCAGGTAGATTGTGATGCTAGTGGTAGTGGTATAGGAGCTGTTCTGAGTCAACAAGGTAAGCCCATTGCCTATTTTAGTGAGAAGATTAATGATGCCAAGAAAAAGTATTCTATTTATGATCAGGAGTTTTATGCAATAGTTTAGGCTTTGAAGAAATGGAGACATTATTTGGTGCCAAAAGAGTTTGTTCTATATACTGATCATCAGGATTTGCAGTATCTTAATAGTCAAGGGAAGTTAAATCAAAGGCACTTAAAATGGGTTGAGTTTTTGTAGAGTTATACTTTTGTTTTGAAGCACAGGAGTGGGAATTCCAACAGAGTTGCAGATGCCTTGAGAAAAAGGCAAAATTTGTTGACAGAAATGAAGATAGAGGTTGTTGGGTTTGATGATCTCAAAAGTTTGTATCCTGAAGATCTAGATTTTGTAGAGGCTTGGAAAGCTTGGCTGGAACCTGTTACTTTGGATAGGACAAAATGGTTGGATTTCATAATCCAAGGTGGCATGCTGTTTAGAGGAAACCAATTGTGCATTCTGAGGAGTTCCATGAGAGAGAACTGATTAAGGAGAAGCATAGTGGAGGATTAGCTAGACACTTTGGTCGAGATAAGAGCATTGCTATTGTTGGTGAATATTATTACTGGCCACAATTGCAAAAAGATGTGAGGAAATTTGTGCAGAGTTGTAGAGTGTGTCAGATGGCAAAAGGAACAAGTCAGAATACAGGGCTATATCAGCCATTACCTATACCAGAGAAGCCATGGGATGATATTAGTATAGATTTTGTTCTTGGTTTACCAAGGGCACAGAGAGGACATGATTCCATTTTTGTGGTGGTGGACAGATTCTCAAAGATGGCCCATTTTATTCCTTGCAAGAAGACTAATGATGCTATTCATATTGCAAAATTATTTTTCAGGGAGGTGGTGAGACTACATGGTCTACCTAAGGGCATAGTTTCAGATCAAGATACCAAGTTTGTTGGTTATTTCTGGAGGACATTGTGGAAGAAGTTGAAGACAGATTTGAAGTTCAGTTATTCACACCAGCCACAGACTGATGGACAGACAGAAGTGGTGAATAGGAGTTTGGGTAGCCTGCTATGATGCTTAGTAGGAGATAAGCCCAAGGGATGGGATTTGATTTTACCACAAGTAGAATTTGCTTACAAAAATTCTATCAATAGGAGCACAGGTAAATCTCCATTCTAGGTTGTGTATGGGAGTAGCCCAAGAACTGCTTCCAAATTGAGGAGGATGGATAAGGGGGAGAAGAGTAGTGCCGAAACTAAAAATTTTGTTGAGCACATGAAGAATTTGCACGAAGAGGTAAGAAAGCATATCCATAAGATGAATTATGAATTATCAATATTGGCCTGAGGAGATGAAATCCACTCGCCCTACGAGCCAGGAGTGAAACCAAACTCATGAGAAGTTGGTTTTCTTAGCCTCGGATTGTTTGGTTCATGGGGAAAAGAAGAGGATAGTCCCTTGGCTTGAGAGATCTGGTCGAGTCCCGAGGAACAGTTTACCGTGTTTTTCACCCCCCCCACCCCGGGAACGCCCTATAGTTGATAGTAGGGGCCCTCTTACTATCCCGGGTGGAAGCGAATTAGAATTCCCAGCTAGTCCCTATAATCCCTTCACACCCAGGAATTCGACGAAGTTGTTAATACGTCTATAGGGTGTGCCATTTCCAGGGTAGGGGCTTTCTTTTTCATTCCCTTCTTCTTGACTTTCAAGGCATAAGCTGGCATCGATTCAGGTTTACGGTTCAAGCTTTCTCTTGTATTCGGGGGCATCCCCGGCGTTTTGTTCTCTTAGGGATTAAAGATTCACATTAGGTGACCCTAGGGGCCCAGGACACAGCTCGCTAGTACCGAAACCAAGAGACACTTTTGACGCCTAGATCTTCAGAGGGGCCAGATCTTCGGAGGGGCCCAGTTATATAGAGCCGGGGGTTCGTTGTTGTATCGAGTGCACCCGTTGGGGAGATATTCATACCTGGCACTTTATGTGAGTTAGTTCAGTGACCTTAGGGGCCCGGGATACAGTCTATAGTACGCTCCGAAGTAGAATACACTTCTCTCATACCGCACCCTCTCCCGGCCAGGTAAACAGGGGTGGATATCGAATAAAACCAATATTTGCCCGGGCCCTACCACCGGGAATTATTCCATAGAGCGAGATTAACTAGACTAAGCAAGATGTTGTTTCCAAAGCCTGGATGTTCCCGTCATTTGTATATACACGTATGTACGCGTCATGAGCTATTTCCAACACCTAGATCTATGACGCTCATCCCACCTAGAAACTGGGGACATCATCCATCCATGCAATAGAGTTGGGGTGGGCAAGGGCAACTATCTATAGACCGGGATACTTCCCACTCCTTTCATTGCGAGTAAGCAAATTCCCATACCCTTGTCCGGAATCAATCCCGCCCATTATTGGTTTGGCCCCTACTCTCTATCTGTTGAAACGAAATGGAGTTCCTGCGTCTTCCACTGTGTGATCTTGTACCCATCCCCACAGGGGAATATCTTCTTGACTCGCTTTACTCAAAGAGTGCCTACTAGCTATCGGATGAAATCAGATAGAATAGTGATGGAATGGCGTGGAAAAGCTTGGTTCTTCTGGTTTGGCGATTGTGCACCCTGGTTCTGTTGCTCCCTCATTCCATTCTGATGCTTCGGTTGCCCGCGTTTCTAAACTATCTCCGGTTGCACCTGAATAAAATCTAGAAAGGTGATACTCGTGCATAAAAGTTCCAACTCGTAATTGATAAGATGATGAAGAATGGGAATGGATAGCGAGCTAGACCCGGGAACTATGAGTAAAGTGATACCGGAGCATACTCACCTGCATGCCCTTATCGTGTTTTAAACTCACCATTTATGCCTACTGACCGAGCTCTAAAATCATATGCTTAGCCATAACTGGGACGGGAACCCGAGATGAGAGAGGCATCAGTTCTTGGAGCACTCTGATCCAATAAAGAATTGGCATATTCTCATAACAGGTACTTGCTGCATCTTGTTCTCTTCCCCAGGGCAGCCGGCGCTCGGTCAGGGGTCTACAGGCAAGCTCAATGGGGGAGATATGAGTAGGAAGGACCCTGGCAAGCATGGGAGGAAATAAAATCATAGCATCTTGCTAGGCCTCGATAGGATAATAGGTATAGGCTGATCGGTGCATGGGTGGGCTCAGTACCCAAATGGGATATTGTTTCTCCACAGCTCTCAATAGTGTGTGCATTGGCCGAGCCCAGCATTTATGCCATTTTTTATGCCACTATCTCGCGCTATCGGTATGGAGTGGTCCCTCCCTATCGAAACTCTAATCACGGGTAGGGTTCATGGAGTCTCATCGCTATCTATCGGTGTACCGACCATTTGAGAGTGAAAACGCAGAACAAGGAAGAGATACTTGGATGTGGGAGAGATGCTGAGGGCACCTGATAAATGGCATGAATAAAGGCCGGTGGGTTTGGGGTTCGATCCCATTTAGAGTCTCTAGGTTCAGCTCACTCACATGTATGAATGAAGCTTTGCCTACCTGCTGGTTCACCTCCTCATTGTTCTTATGCCGCCTAGGGGCAAGTGATTACCAAATAGCGGATCCCACCCCTATCTAAAAAAAAGCTCTGCAGAGCTCGGAAGGTTGCCCGAATGCCTGCTTTTATAAAAGGATAGGTGTATGCCGTACCAACAAAAGGAATGTAACGATGCCTGAGATTCCAGTCACAGGATTAGCCAAGCTGGATGCTTAAACCATTCCAAGAGAAGCTCCTAGGTATTATGGGTAACATGGTACACCTCGAGTGAGAAGCTCCACTGGGAGTAGAAGAAATAGAGAGTGATGAGTACCGAAGAAAGGAGCGTAGAGGGGAGCCTCAATCGCATGCTCCAGAACTAGAGATAGATGTGCCCAGTGAAGTGATATTCTTCGAGAATACTCCCATTGTTGCGATCGAGAAGATACGATCATCCCATTTCCGGTTCACTAGGGTTGCCCCCAGCTATATAGGTAGGGGATAGAAGGATGATAGCTGGGTCGAGGTGAGGGAAGATGCCTACGTGTTCCCAGTGCATTAGTAGCTGCTTCCTTTCAATTCGATAGAGTTCTAGGGTTGGTCCAGTGCCCTACTATCTAGCCGGGGTACACAAATTGATAGGTAGGTCCCGAGGTGAATAAGTTTCATAGCTAAGATGTTATGCTCACCCACAGGCAAAGAGATAGATGTTACTCCGCCCAACCTCCCCATTACCCAACCCACCTCTGAGTACATGCTCTTTTCCACCTTTCCCAGCCTTTCTTTACCACCCATCTTGATATGCAATCATTCATTCTAGGTTGGTTTCGAAGCCCTACTACCTATACCTGCGCTTGCTGGTGGAATGGCTAACTTGCTACCCCCGGAGAGACTCAACCGATTAATTAGTCAGTTTTCTCTCCGCCGGCCCTCCATGGCAATAGATAGAGAAATCAGGTCCTATTAATAGTAGGGTCCCCCCCACCCCGGCACTAATGGTTATAGAGTAGGGCTCCATTGGAGCTGAACCCCGTTGTAATGAAGGAGTGTCTGGGTGTTAGGTGTCTCTGTCCCTAGGTGTGAGCCCGGGGGGGTGGGGGGATTTGTATTACACATAGAATACAGATCATAGATCAGATCTATCTGCCCTAAAGATTTGTATTACATATAGATAGATCTGCCCCACCCACCCACTATAGAGGATAGGGAGGATAGGGCCCTGCTTACGGGCTAGGTGTCTTTGCCCTCTCATGCACTAGGTATTACACCAGGTATGGCTTTGTAAGGATTGGAGGGCCCCAGCTCTATATCTCTGGCCACTTGTATGAAGTTCAATTTCTGAGGAGTATGATCAAGATTAAATGGGGGGGAAATCACCGATTGCTTTGTATTCGTAATAAAGAACCTCTCGAAATTACAACATTCGCACCATCTCGCTAAGCTAGGTTTGGGGATAATACATTAGTAAGAATGCTTTCCCCGGTGCATCTTCTCTCCGCCTGTACTCTGGGTGAGTACCCACACGTTCCAGAATTAGTTTGAGGTTGATCCAACAAATCTCAACCATGAGAGGTGCCCACCTGAACCTATATATAGATAGGGCCCGACCTCCCTATCCTCTGTACCCACATTGAACCTATCAGGGCTAGCTCATTCATCAGAAATAGTTAGCCCACACAAACTATTGGTTAAGTATCCCACTCACCCCTTCTAGTTGTTTACTGGTGTTAGAGGTACGGAGAGAGGGAAATTGAACCCACCCGATGGATCGCCCTATAGATAGTAGGCAAGCCCAAAGGCCCTTGCCCTCGATGGACTGGTTGGCCACCACACGGGGCTTGGCCACCACATACATCTGTGGGAGTTCGGGGAAATGGAGATTATTACGAAGAGAACGAAAGATTTCTTAGGAATTTCTATGGTATCAAAAATCTCTTTGAATGGTCCAACATCCCTCAATCTAGAGTCGGCATGAAACCCAAGTTACCGCTGCTACGCTCTATGGGCGAGGGGATTACTGCAGATGATGGGCTAATTCCCTGTTCCCGACAGAATATCACTAACCCTCAGTCCCACCGGATGATGAGCCAATTCACCAAGCTAGAGAAAGAGCTTTATGAAATCAGATGAAATGCTGACACATAATCCGTAGCTAATTCCAGTATTTTGAATTCCCCTACTATTAGACCACCCATCGGGGGGATAACTCAAGGCCCAGGTTGATAATTGACGGAAAGGAGTCCATCTCATTCTCAGGTGCCCAGGGAAGAGAAAGGACCAAATGCAAGTTTTTAAAGTTGCTTAAATGAGAAAAGTCTAGTTGCTCGGATGTAGTAGCTCAATCATAGCCACTCGGATGAGAAAACACCCTCTTTCGCTGTGTTAGTGCCTGAATTGACTGGTAGTTTTCTGAGCAATTTTCATTCAGGCACTCTCCCTAAGTATCCAAAAAATGTTCTAAATGTTGGACCTCCTCAGCAGTTTTCAGCTGCATCATCATATTTTTCTTGAGGAGGAGGTCATCATCATCATGTTTGTTTAGATGAGGGTCAGCATCATCATGTTCTCCGTCGACCGGTTTCTCATCGTCATCATCATATTTCGCTGTCGGGTGATGTTTGGGTTTTATCCTGATGATGCTGACGAGCTGCAGTGCGCTTTGGTTTGTTTGCGGGGGTGATTTCTCAAGTATCTGGTGATCTTCCATTTATCACCTTGCGCAAACATGATGATGATGTTGCCCCGTTATTCTGAAGGGGGTTACTCTAAGTTGTTCGACCTGACTTGTTTTTTCCTAAGGGTCGTCGTCATCATCATCATATTTCCTTTTATCATCCTGCTGCTTGCGGGGGTCATCATATTTTCTGCCTTCATGATATTTCGCCGGGGTGATATTTCTATCATCGGGTGATCTTGGTTATGATCATCCTGATGATGTTATTGAAGAGTTCTAAGTGTGACCCGATATTCACTGGGGTCATCATATTTTTGAACGTCAGGATGATCTTAGTCAATATCATCCTGATGATGTTGTATCACCTCTTGTTCGTTGTTTTGTCATCCTGATGATGCTGACGTCATCCATATATCAGGGTGATATCTTTCTTTCTGCCTGTCTGCATCATGATATTTCCGAAGGAGGGGGTGATATTTTCATATCACTCGAGTGTGTGTTTGTTCCAGCATCATGATGATGCTGATATCAAGGAGATATCCGCCTGCCGGCTTCGTGCGCTATCTAGTGGGGGTGATCTTTTCGAGCATCATCATATTCATCTATCGCCCCAATCTTACAGATGAGCTACAGTGCAACCTGATATTTGCACATCAGGAGGATATTTCCAAATATCCGGTTGTCTTCCGAATATCAAGATGATGTTAATATGATGATGACGTCATCAAGGTCCGGGGGGATCACGTTCCTAACACTGATCATCTTGAGGAGATCTCCCGACATTTGCAGATATGATGATGACGTCATCCGGATATGAGGAGGTGCGCAGTAGGCAGACATGATGATGACGTCAGCAGGATATGATGATGATGTCATCAGGATGTTCATCGGCCAGACTTTTGGTATAGGCTCAGCAGGAGGATGTTCCTCCGATGGATCCGGTTGTGCCGATGAAGGCGAATATCATGCAGTTTGTATTGCGAGGATGATGCTGACGTCAGGGTGATATTTCGGGCAACAGGATATCATGCTGCTGGAGGATGATGATGATGAAGTCTTATACTAGTGTCGTCAGGAGCAAAAGCACCGACATGATATATGCTCATGACCTAGTATATAAAGTGTTAATGAGGTTGCTGCGGGGTGCATGTGGGATAATGTTATCCTGCATTTTCGAAATATCATGATGATGAACCTCGGCGGGAAGTGGTTGCGATCGACTGTCTGATGTTCTTCCCGAGGCCGCGGGTTGGTGCGCCATCAATGGCGATTGTTGCAGAGGTATGGGCGATGGCGTGGACGGATGTAGTACCTGATTGAAGACCTGGATCCCTAGGCGGCGGCGCAAGGCTCGAAAAATCTTCCTGTCTCCTTCCCTACCTGCTGCATTAATGTTTGAGCGCCATTTCTATGATACTGTATATCTGGCGGGAGTTTTGGTCAACCTGGTAGTTAATGCTGAATACATCCTCCTGCTATATAATGCAGACGATGTTATTCATTCAAAGTTGTTGAAAGTTGTGGAATTTTGGCTCTGTAATCCAAAACCAGCTGATCTGGTTGCTCTGTACAGTCTTTCTTGTGAGTTTATGTATCTCCTGTTGTACGACTTGGCATGAATCCACTGATTTCATGGTTGATCTTATATGAGTAATGCTATCTTAGCATGTGTTGTGTTAATTCTGTCTCCAGTATTGCATGTATTCTTCTTCTGGATCTGGATATTTGCGTAATGTTTAGATTCTAGAGCATAGAATTCCTATGTTGAATGTCTGATCTTTTAACCTCTGCTCAAGGGGCAGATTAAACTGTTTTCAGGTTGAACATTGGGAAGGGTATACTGCAGTAGGGATGCCATAAGTAGAGATGACTCAACACTCTATATTGGGAGATATCTGTAAGGCAGATATCATGTGTATCCCCCTGAAATCCAGTTTTAGCTATTCATGTTGATCATTCACAGGTGTATATCTACGGACTCCAAGCCCTAGATAGGCACCAATCATGCTGTGTTCTTGTGTTATACACCATGTCCAGCTTTGCATCCAAATTCATATCAAACCACTTCATACTTCCACCTGTTAGTTGTAGGAGTAGTATTAGGAACCCCCTGCATGCTCTCATTCCCAACCAGACATCATGTCCAAGAATGTTGCCAGCCTTGTGATCTATCATGCAGATCTTGGTCCACACATGAGAGTATTCTGCCTGTTGTTGTCAAGTTAGATCCTTCTATCTTTGAGCTAGTCAAGGTTACATCTTGAGTTATAGGGATACCCCCCTTGGTGCGGCAGAACCAGAAGTGAAGGGGAGGAGCTCACGCAACCTCCTGTATTCAGTTGGCCTGAATCTGCCTGTGCATTAGAAGTGGCAAACCCTAATGCTGATTCAGAAGAAATGCCAACACGCTGTAGAGCGGTCACTACACTAACTAGCATCTTTCACTAGCATCTTTCAATGTCACAGTGGGTGGCTTCCAATGGAGATAGGGCCAACCTTCTTCCTTTCACTGGAAGACCAGAGTCACTGGAAGACCAGAGCTAGCTTCCTTACCTTGCAATAGCTAGATTCGTTGAAACCAAAGCGAATGGGGGATGGGCAAAAATCTATATGTATATCAGCATGCATAAAACCTTTTGCCTTCGCGTTACATACCCATTGTATAAGATTACGTATCCATCGTATAAAGGTTCGATCGTCAGGTTACTACCAATTGGTTAAGTTACCCCGCCGAGGGAGAAGCCCAAATCTTCTGATTCAGACCCCCTCCTCCTATAGTGGGGTGTCTCAACCGTGAAGAGTACTCATAAAGGGAAGGTCTTATTAGAAACCGATAGGGATACCATACCACACGATCATTCCTATGGACCTAAGGGAGCCCTACTCTCCATAGGGCACATTTTACCGGTTCTCCAATGAGTGAGCGAAAAACAGAGTGATAACGGGGCCAGTTCCGCATTCACACCAGGTCAATATTGAACCCTTCCTCCTCTTACGTTGGAGAGAAGTTCTACAGAATGTTATTGTCAATTATGTATGGCCAATACTGGGTATATAAGCAATGATTTCAAGTCCAGAGGTTAATCGTACTCTAGCAACTAGCAGAGCTTGGTTTTTCGGGGGTGGTAGTGGAAAAGTTGACAGATAAATTACAACAATCTGTTAGTTCAGCCGTCACTCTACAAAACCGTACATTCAAACTATAGTGCCGGGCCCCCCCTTTCTAAATATACCACCCTTTTTTATTTAAGTTGGTCCCGCCTGCTCCAGCATCCAACCCCAACCACCCGACCCTCCGAGTAGGACCCCCAAATAAGGGCGGCAGGGGTGGGCATGTTACGTATAGAATCTGGCGTACCGGTCAACGCATCTATAGTTGAAACCGTATAGAACCAACTATAGATGCGAAAGTGCCTACAATAATATATGCAGAGGGGGCGTATATATATAGTTCACCCTCGAATATATTATTGGACTATAGTGCCATTGGGTCTATAATCGGGGTAAGCCCGGGTGGGTGGGGGGTATGGTTCAGTCAGTTCAATGCCTACTATATCGAAAAGAATCATACTCAAAAAATGAGTTTGATCCTGGCTCAGAACGAACGCTAGCTATATGCTCAACACATGCAAGTCAAACGTTGCTCCCATGCTCCCCAGGTGGGCGGCGATAGATTGGGCGGCTCTAGAGATAGGCCAACCTCGGCACCCAGGGATCCCTCCTCATATCCATAGTTGGCCAACAATAATAGAAAAGAGGGGGCCCACCCAACTATATAAAGAAGGGGGCTTAGAATAGAGAGTTGAATGGGCCTACCGGGCCCTAGGCTTTCTTCTGATTGGAAGACCCTCTCCTACTATCTGCACGCCCCTAGGGAACTCTAGTTCCGGGGGAGCCCCTACTCTCTATGGGCAATTGAGAACAAAGTGGCGAACGGGTGCGTAACGCGTGGGAATCTGCCGAATAGTTCGGGGGGCCAAATCCTGAATTCCATTCACCATTCCCATCCCCCACGCACCCATCCCAGGCTATAGTTGAGTACGGCACCCTGGGGGTTTTGGATGAACGGGGGTGGGGGCATCGTAACCAAACCAACCAGCCCCTCCCCCCCACCCCGGGCGGTAGCGGTAGGGGGGCCAGCCCCTATCCCTTGCCTAGCAAAATAGAAGGGCAGGTCAGGTGGGGGTGTTGAATGAAATGTAATGAAAGCTACCCGGGGGTTTCAATAATCTTATTCCATAATCAATAATGGAAAAGAGGGCCCCCCTGGCACTGTCCAATGAGCCCGCGTAGTATTAGGTAGTTGGTTAGGTAAAGGCTGACCAAGTCGATGATGCTTAGCTGGTCTTTTCGGATGATCAACCACACTAGGACTGAGACACGGCCTGGACTCCCACAGGGGGCAGCAGTGGGGAATCTTGGACAATGGGCGAAAGCCCGATCCAGCAATATTGCATGGGTGAAGAAGGGAAATTCCACTTGTAAAGCTCTTTCGTCGAGTGCGCGATCATGACAGGACTCGAGGAAGAAGCCCCGGCTAACTTCGTGCCAGCAGCCGCGGTAAGACGGGGGGGCAAGTGTTATTCAGAATGACTAGGTGTAAAGGGCACGTAGGTGGTGAATCAGGTTGGAAGTGAAAGTCGCCAGCAATTGGCAGGGTGCTTTCGAAACCAATTCACTTGAGTGAGATAGGGGAGAGTGGAATTTCGTGTGTAGGGATCAAATCCGAAGATCTATGAAGGAACGCCAAAATCAAAGACAGCTCTCTGGGTCTACACTGATGCTAGGGTGCAAAAGCATGGGGAGCAAACAGGATCAGATACCCTAGTAGTCCATGCCGTAAACGATGAGTGTTCGTCTTTGGTCCCCAACTACTATAGCTAGGGTTGGATCAAGGGCCCAGCTAATGCGTGAAACACTCTGCCTGGGGAGTACGGTCGCAAGACTGAAACTCAAAGGAATTGACAGGGGCCTGCATAAGCAGTGGAGCATGTGGTTTAATTCGATACAATGCGCAGAACCTTACCAGCCCTTGACATATGAACAAGTGTGCCTGTCCTTAACGGGATGGTGTGAAGCGTATGGTTCATACAGGTGCTGCATGGCTGTCGTCAGCTCGTGTCGTGAGATGTTTGGTTAAGTCCCATAATGAGCGAAACCCTCGTCTTGTGTTGCTGGGGTGGTTGAGATAGGAAGGATAAGGGGGGCCCGGGGGTAACTTTTGAACCCCGGGTTGGCAAACCCCCGAATAGATGGGTCCTCACCTTCACTGTCGTTCAGGAGAGTCATAACCTCACCTTCACTTAAGTTCAGGGGTTGTTTTTTCTGGGGGTTCTAGACAAACCCTCGGTTTTCCTTCACCTTCACTTAAGTTCAGGAGAGAACTAATCTACCTCCCGGGGGTAATTGAATTGAACTTACCCCCGACCCAACTTGAACCCCCCCACCCCCCCGGGGGCCTCAGGAAAGGGCTATTCTGAAATGGCTCACATCACCCCCTCTCTGAAGCCCTACTCTATAATGGGGGGTGCCGCCCCCCCTATTTCTAGTTATAGAAGGGGGCCCTGCTACTATAGTAGTTTAGGAAGGGGTCCCCGGGGAGGTTGCCCCCCCACCATTATAGAGTAGGGAGAGTAGGCCCCCCACCCCGCTACTATAATAGGGCGTTTAGAGGATAGGCATTTATATAGTAGGGGTAGGGGTAGGGGCTATAGTAGTTGGGAGAGCAGTGAGCCCCTCTTTATATAGTAGTTCGAACCACCCGATCTGAGTTCAGAGAAATGTCACCAACAGCTCGGCTGCCATGCCACCTGGCAAACTATAGAAAGGGGGGAGGGGGGGAGGGGGCCGAGGTCTTCACTCTCCCAATGCCCTATCCACCCGGGGGTGGGGGAGAGGACCGGGTTAGCAATTGATGACACTCCAACCAACCGTACCACTCAGTGCTGCACTCACAAGAGACTGCCAGTGATATGCTGGAGGAAGGTGGGAATGACGTCAAGTCTACATGGCCCTTATGGGCTGGGCCACACACGTGCTACAATGGCAATGACAATGGGAAGGCCATAAGGCGAAGCAAATCTAGAAAGGTTGCCTCACTTTGGATTGTTCTCTGTAACTCGAGAACATGAAGTTGGAATCACTAGTAATTGCAGATTAGCATGCCGCGGTGAATATGTACCCGGGCACTGTACACACCGCCCATCACACCCTGGGAATTGGTTTCACCCAAAGCATCAGACCAAGAATCACCAATCCCAATCCCCCCCACCACTATAGATGGCGGCCCCCACCCCCACCCCTATCCCTATCCCCCCTACTATCTATAGTGGGCAGAGCCCTACTTCCATAGTGGGCGGAGGCGGGGGAGGAGGGCCCTATAGGCAACTATAGTAGGGGGTGGGGGGGCCCCGCTACTCTAGTTAGAGTAGGGTGCTCTCTGTGTTCCACCACTATAATAGCGGTAGGGGTGGCCCTACCCCTACGGCAGATAGTTGGATAGTTGGGTTTGGTCCTATTGGCGCATACCACGGTGGGGTCTTTGACTGGGGTGAAGTCGTAACAACGTAGCCGTAGGGGAACCTGTGGCTAGATCGAATCCCAACCTTTATATCCGGGTGGGTACCTCCCTCAACTATATCGTTCGAAACTATCTCCGTGAAATAGAATCCTATTCATGATTCCAGTCGACCCGAGTCTACGTGCCGATGGATGGGGGTCAAGATGTCTCCTAGCATGAATGGTTGGTCATGACCCTGACAGCATTATTCCAGCATGAATGCCATGATAGTTAGTTAAACAACTATAGAAGAGAGGGGGGTCATTGACTGCTCATGAGAGAAAGTGCATTATTAAGGTTCAAGCTATTCTATAGTAGGAGGGGGAACGCAGAGAGCTCAATCTAAGGGACTAATGAAAGGGTTGCCCGGGTGCTTCATTCCATTATAGTTCTGGGAGGGAGGGAATTTTAGTTTGCAGGTGATCGATCAACTAAGCAGATAATGAGGCCCTCAAATCCCGGGGCCGATAGAACGATCTAGGCTGGGAATGAACTCACCTTCCTGATTCACATGGATGGCCCGCCATCGCTGGTGGTACCTGCCGTCGGGTGGGCTAGTTGTCATGAAGGTGGTTCACCAGTCGAGTAGAGTAGAGTAAGTCATAACATTCACCAGTCGATACAGTTCGATGCTATTCGCGCAGATGTCATTTCATGTCCCCGCTAAGCCCCGAAGGATGCCCCGTACTCAGGCTTGGAAGTGCGGCGGCGCCCTTCCCGGTCGAGGGCATAAATGATTTCATGATGTCCAATGATGCTACGTAGACAAAATGACCTTACGTTGGCTGAGGGGCATGAATAGAGAATGCGGTGGTGAACTCCATCCGTTGTAGTGGAGATGGGCCTCCCCTTCTCCTCGTTGGAGAAAGAAAGATAATCAACTCACGGTGTGGGAGGAGAACTAGGAACACCCTACCCATCCTTCACCCACCCCCAGGGCCAACAATGCTTCAAGTACCTCTGAGAACCCACCTTCTCTACTCCCATCCTACCCCCGGTGAAGAATGAAAGCATGCTCATTAGCTAGTCAAGCAACTCCCTTCCTTCCATCCAGTTCTATTAGGAGTATACCTTCCTTGAAATGTCTCTCTACCTAGCCAGTAGCTAGAAATCTCTATCTAAGTTTGCTCGGGATGGATATAGCCAGTTAGTTCTTCTTTCCAACCGCAATTCTCTCCCCACCCACCCCGGTAGGCTCTAGTCAAGTTTACTTCCGGTTGGATTCTAGTTGTATGGAGTTGACTTCCTTCCGGATGGATGCATGGGAACAAAGGATGGATGGTCCAGCTGCCCTTCCTTGTTTTAGTTGTTGAATTCCTTCTGGTTGAACTCAAGAAAGTATATGGTGGGTGAGAAATCTCTCTCTACCTAGCCAGCCTAGCTCTACCTAGCCAACCAAACATTAGGGACTTGATGAACCGGTGAAACATTAGGGACTTGATGAACTGGTTCAACTAATCAACTACTTTCTTCCCAACCTTCCGGTTTCACGATCCTGAGGTTTCGTCGCATTCGCTTAGTTGGAAGGTGTTGAGAACTGGGGAGTCGAACCGGCCATCCTTTAAACGGATTGAATCCCCAGGTAGGAAGGGTAATGCTTTGTTACTTGAATCCAGGGAGGCTAGTTAGGTTCCGAAAGTAGGAGCCCATGGTTAGGGCAGGGTGAAAGAGTCAAACTGAAGGGCGGTCAATTTGTTATAACTATAGTTAGTTAGGCCAACCGGGCACCTTCCCACTATTTCCTCCTCCCCACCCCAGACGGAGAAGACTTTCTTGAACTAGTCTACAGCCCCATTGAAATTAGGGAGGGAGGGAGGGAGGGAGTTATGGATGGAACACCCCTTCTCAAGACCAACAAGTGACATACACCGGGGGGCGACTAATCCGAATTCAACTAATCTGAATTCAACTACCAGGGCTAAAGTTCCTGAGGGTTCTAGGCAAACCCTCGGCAATACCCTCTAGTCATTGGATGGAAGCTCGTCGTAGTTAAGGATAATGAGTCTGACAACTGGCCCCTACGATGAAGCTGGGGTGGGTGGGTGGGAGATAGTTGGCAGTTGTTGAACAAGGATCTCATTCTTCTCCCTCCCCGGATTGCAGTTGAAGGGAAGCTTGTCCTCCGGATGGCGTTGAACTCAAGTTATCCTTGCCCTCAGAAAGAAAGAAACATTAATGAGGGGGGGTAGGCCTTAACTAAACAATCCAACCGGGTGCTCTACTCAACCGGGGGTGAAAGATGGATTCTTGATCCCTTACCGGGGAGGATAGGACACAACCGATCCTAAGGTAGGGTATGAACCTTCTTGATCCCTTACTAAAACTTTGTATGGTCAGATGACTAATAGAAGGCTCGGGCCAATAAAAATATATATTGCTCAGCTGAGTATCTTTCTCTCCATGCCACCCTTCCTTTATCTGGTCCTCTAAACTAGTTGAATTCCTTCTTTGTGAAGGCATTCCATCCTATAATCTATTAGCAGGCCTTGAGAAACTATTCAACCTGAATGTTAGGCCAGCTACTAAACAGTTGTTCAGATGGTAGGGTTAATACACTTGGTCGGGTGGGGCGGCAGTTGTTCTCGGGTGGGGGCCCTAGCTAATCTATATTCTGGATAACTATCCTACAGTCTATCCATCCAACTATCCTACAATCAGAAGGGAAGACTCAACCGGGGCTATAGTTCCCTCCCACCCAGTAACTCCATTCGAGTAGAACTATTGCTTATCTTAATCAAGTTAGTTCTTGCCATCTCGCTCGGACAGCAAAGAAACTATGGCAGGTTCTTGCCTCCCACCCACTATTAGCTAGACCATCCTTGTTAACGACTAATCAGATATGTCCTAACTTCCTTCCGAACAACCTGAAAAAAGTTAGCAGGAGAGTTAACTACCTTCCCACAGGATAGAAATTTTGGATCCCCAGTGAGAGTATCAGTCCAAGTGGAGTAATACAGCCCATCGGGCGGGTGGGTCGGGAATTCTAGTCGGTAGATTCTATTCGTGGGAGGATATAGAGTAGGCCTGCCAATTAATAGGCAGCCTAAGGCCAATATGGTCGGCTGCCTATTAATTGGCAGGCCTTAGGTCCCGAAGGGCAGTTCAGGATGGACCGAAGGACGGAGACTTTCTTGAAATCGGGAGTGGAATACAGATAACAGCATTCCCCGGCTGAAGGAAGTTAGGTGGACTAGAAAGGTAGAAAAGGGCTTCCCCTGGCCCCACCTTAGAATAGGACGGGGTGGGGCCCAGGAGGACTCAAGTTGGGTGGGTGGGAGGAGATGGTGCTGGCGTTCAGGAGAGTAATAACCACCCACCCACCCCATGCTCGACCGGTCGAGGGAGAGGATCAATCCTCTTGCTACTGTAATAACGATCGATACCAGCCAGCACCACACCAATCAATCGGGCAGTCATATTACAGTATGACAAATGATGAGAGGGAAATGTGGAGAGGAAAAGGAACCAACTGAGTGCAGTGAGCGACAGAAAACTATATGCTCCTCTATAGATGGGCATTTATCAGTCATATTACATATGTAATAACGAACTAACGGGAACGAAGTGAAACGGGGATCGGGAACGAAGTGAAATGGGTATCGGGAACGAAGTGAAACGGGGATCAGGAACGTGTGCAGTGAGCGAAGTGGCAGCAAACTGAGCCCCACCATGTGGTATTGGAAGTCGGCTAATAAGCTAGCTTGGAGACACTACTCAATTGGCCATGGATCACGGACTCGCGCCTCATATTAATCTGAACCCTTAGAAGCGCGGGGTGGGAGGGAATTCTAGCTATGTCTGAGGGGTAGAAATGCATGTGTAGTTCTATGACTAGGTCTGAGTGCTTCGCTCGCTGGGACGGGGAACGATGATCTATCCACTTTGCGGCAACTATAGTTGAACGCCGATCCTGAAGCCTTCTCTCCACTCGGTCATGAAAAGGAGTTGATGCCGGATGGATGCGGTGCATGATCAATGAGAAATTTCGTACCATCGGCCATATTGTACCATCAACTGTATAGAACAGAAATAATGTGCTGGGACATATCAACGCGCAAGCTACTGGCTCACCCTATAGCCACCTTTGCTAACAGAAGAATTAAGAAGCGGAATGCACTGCAGTGATTGTCGTGGAGAATATGCCAATATGATTGTCAAATAGTTGTTGTTGAATCGATCCGGCCGCTTTGTCTGAATGGGCAAAGGCTGACTAAGCCAATGATGCCTGACAAATGCGATTCAATCAAAAGGTATAGAAGAAAAAGAGGGCTTTCTGATCTTTTTCTTCAGAGAAAAGAGGGGCCTCAGTGTTATTTCTATCCGAGCTTTCCACACACTATAGAGTGCCCTACGGGCGCTCGATCAAGGAGTTTAGCAACTGAACGTATTGGTCTCATGCTCGCCCTCCTTCCAATTATTGCACAAATGCCTAGCAGCTATAGATATAGGGAGGGCCCACTTAAGACATGAGAGAGAACTATAGTAGGGCTCTATCTAAGTGATTTTGGCCACACTCACTATCACTGTAGAAAGGAAAGTGAAGGTTCCCCTGCCGGAGCAGCCATTACACGAGTCGTGAGGAGGACGCGAGCAACTTGTTATGATTAGAACTGGGTGGGATGGTGGATAAGGAAGAAGCGGGAATGAATCAATTGAATAGCAGATCGGAGGAATAATCCCTCACGAACCAACAACTACCTCCCTCCCACCCACCCTAGTTTGTTCGAAAAGAGGGCTATTTGTTGGTAAGGAAGCTCCAAGGCTTCGACCGAGCTGCTTCTAACGAATCTAGTTCTTCGTCCGGTATTGATTTCTATCTCCTCGGGCGTGGCTAACGAAAACACCTGACCGCTTTCCGAAATGCCCTCCACTTCTCTGGGGAGGTTGCAGAGAAATAGTTAAGGAGGTTAGGCTAGATAATGATCATTCTGGGGTGATAGATAGGTTGTTTGTCGATCAGTTAGTTAAAGGTACTCCTAACTCCATTCTCCAACCCGAGCCCTTGGACCCGAGGCCCAATACCACCCGATAGGGGGGTATTGAGAAGGCCTCGGTAATTCTATCATCTTGAGCGCCCTCCTTCTCGATCATGCATCCACCCACCTTACCTTAGGGCGTAACCGTTCTTGAAAGGCAGACTATTTACGTGGGTATACTGTACGGGGAACACGGGGTGGGACGCCCCGACGTTTATGAATGCCCCTGGTATCTGCCCCAGGTATACCCAACCTAGTGGGGGGTCTATCGAGAGGACGGGCTGGGGTTTTGGGGTTACGAGCTTGACCCGAGCTCCATTCATTCAACTATAGGGAGCTCTTCAGGTTTCCATCAAAGTAAGTTCTCTGAGTTGCGGGTCTTAGCTGGGACTTGATGAGTAGCTCGACACTAACTTAGATGGGAGATAGATTAGCTCTGGGTTGAACTAACTTTTCAAGTGAACTAGTTCAAGACAGTTCCATCCACCCATCCCCAACTATAGGGCCTGCCCATCCTAAGGTAGGGGCCTACCCATCCTAACTAGAGGGTAGGGGCCATCCATTCATCCATCCTCAACTTTAGGGTAGGGGGGCCTCATCACTATTCTAGGGTAGGGGCCATCCATCCATCCCGGGGGAGTACCATCCATCCCGGGGTAGTGCCCTCCTTCCCTCCCAACCAACTATAGGGGTAGTGCCCTAACTGGGTAGTTATGGGGGAGTGCCCTTACCATCCTTAGTTATGGGGGAGTGCCCTTACCATCCTAACTATAGGGGTAGTGAACTATTCCATCCATCCATCCCTCTGGAGTACGTACCGGTAATGCCCTCACTCTAGGGTACCATCCTAATAGGGCATCCCTCCATCCTACCTATAGAGGTAGTACTATAGGGGTAGTGATGGGCATCCTAACTATAGGGGTGATGGGGTAGTGAGCTATAGGAGTAGTGCCCATTGATGTGAAGTAGCTCTTCGAGCTACTACCATAACTACATTGGCGAGGCAGCTAATACGAATACACAAGGATATAGCCCCGCTATGTCATCTATATGTAAATGGGGCCCCCCACCTATTTGGCTCTAGAGAATCAGGTGTTTGGGGGGGGAGAGAGGGCAGTGAAGGCCGAAATCGTGCACTCTAAGGTTGGGTCGAACGGGCACTCTTGTTGAATGACCTTCCCCACTAAAGTGCTCAAATAGGCCACTTTCCTCTCTCCCCCCATTCCCAGCATACCGTCATCCCCCCAGCTGAAAAATGATATCTAAACTGGAAGCCCGGCATGGAACTATCCCACCTGTGGTGTTTCACATAAGTGGGAGTCAACTAAAAAATAGAGGTGCTCCATGCCTTCAAGAAGACCCCATGGGAATCGAACCCATGCCCCTATCTATGGGGGAAACCAACTTGTCGGTGGGGTGGGTGGGAGGAGATAGAAAGATTAGTTTCTTTCTAAATGATAGTAACCATTCCGCATCCGTGCATCCGAGTAATCTAATCCTCTGCTGTTACTAACCATTCCGCATCCTATTCCTTATTTTCATTTTCCAGTTCTAGCTCTTCGTCTGGGATAGTCTTAGTTAGCCCATTCGGCCTGCCTATTCAGTTAGCTCATCTATTGAAATGAATGCCCAACCCATTTCTTTCATTAGGCCGCCTATCCATCTAGTTGGTCTATTCCCTCTGATTTGCTTGTTTGTGCATCGGCCGCCCGCTTGCTATAGTGGAGTAGCATGCACCTCAAGGACTCGGCTTCTGTCTGTGAACCCCCTTTTACTCCTGATTCAATCAGGTTTAGAGAGAGAAAGGGCAAATTATTCTATATAAGAGAGAGCGGAAGGTGGAGGCAAGTCCCGAAGGTCAATTTGGTAACTAGCATGGACCAAGTATTTGCGAATGATCTGGGTTGGCCGGACTATATTATATAAGGGGGCCAAGGAAAATTGCATGTGGAGATTTATCCACAAATGGTTGCCTGGTCCATACGTCTATCACTAGTAGATGCATACCCGGCATTGAAGTTCCATATCCCCTCCCCCCTTTCCCCATTATTAATTTATTCTCGAACTGAGAGGATGAATAGAATTTTTGGGCTAGCGAAGCCGTATGACTCGGACCCAACTACAATTCTGGGTGGGAGGGAATTCTAGTTCCGGGTGGATCCGAGGGTATAGTAATTGGGCTGGAGGGAGCGGACCCCGACGTCGTTGTTAGATGGAACCTAGAATTAGTAAGTCCCCTACGATTGCAAAAATCTCATCTAGTAAGCTTGCTTGCTAGCCGCATCGTTTAAGTTGGTGGCGGGGCCCCGGTCGATGAAGAAGCGCCGCGCTACAATTACTAATGGGAAAATCCTCCGATTGCTAATGGGCCAATCCATTACGACGCTGAAGTGGGAGACTCAGTACAGGCCCAGCCAGAGCTGCTATCTCTCTCGGACGGATGGCCCCCCCACCCCTCTCCCCCTTTCAATAAATAGCATTCGCATAGGCGGATGGGTGGTAGCTCTTCGAGCTTCGTAGGGCTCGATTCCATTCGAAGCATGGTCTAACTGAGGACCCCTTACTTATAAAGAGCCCTCATTATTGAGATGTGGGTTGTTGGTTGAAATGCCCTATATCTGGTAAGGGGTGAGGCTGAAATCCAGAGGAGTGCTCGGGGTGGGTGGGAGGATGATGTAGTGCCTCCCACCCACCCTGAAAATCATCGTATATAGACCAGATCACAGATCTAGCTGTATCGGCTCAGTGCTTATACGAATGTCACAACTCCCACCACCTCGATGGACATGGGAACCTTTGGAGTGACAGCTCTCCTTCGGAATCAGGGACCCAACAACTTGGGTGGGTGGGAAACAATAGTTCTGGGTGGGTGGAAAGTAAGCGAAGAGAGCAGCTCTTTCACTCTTCTATTAGTCCAACTGTTATATGAAGAAAGCCTAGCTCCTACCAGTCAGGGCTGCCCCTTCTTTTATATAGTTGGTAGTAAACACCTTTATGAAAGTGGTAGAGGATCTGACCTCTTTAATGGGTTAGAGTTCGTACCTCGTTAATATGGATAGGTTTCTCCCACTCCCAAATCCTGACACGCTAAATCGAGAGAATAGTTCCCCTTATTAAGAAAAAGCCAATCAATGCATTAAAGCTGTTGGAGAAATAGATCCGAAAATGAAGATGAATTGCTTCTTGGCAATCTATTTAGAATTGTACTCCACTCCAATCACGCTTTCTCTAGAAAAGCTTGAAATTCCAAATATCAGACGAGAGATGAGGTTAGACGATAGATCCACCATCTTTGCCATCATTGTAATGCAATGCTGCTCCTACCCCTGCTATGCCATTTCTATCACGGCCCTTATTACGTATATAATAGGGCTAGGTTTTTCTATTGAGGAATGAATGAAATGTACACATTCTCTCCCAATCCACCCAGAAATAGAGATTGGTGCGGAACCCACTACTTTCAATTCTCTATTTATGTTGACAGTTCCCATTCCACATTCACGTATCAACAAGGAGGGAAAGGGAGCTTGAAAAAGATGTGGAGAGAGCCAGCGATGCTTCTTCCTCCCCCCTCTCCCGTTGCAGGTAGGTTGAGTCAGTCAAGGCACAGCCGCTCTATCTTGAGCTTGTCATATCCATACTTTCTGTGGATCACTTGTTCATGGGGCCTTCTAGGTAGTGGTCTCACACCCGTCACATCATACGGCTCTGTTCCACTCTGTTCAGTAGATTGGGTATCCATGGACCATATGATAAAACAACTGATATGCTCCACTTAAGTTTCTCTTAGGCAAGTCGAACAAGAGCAATGTTTTTCTCACCCGCCTAGCCCGTAGGGCTCTTCATTGGCGCTAAAACCCATTCACTGGGCGAGTGGGGTAGTGTTTGCTGCCGCTCACTGCAATCACGATTTCTATTCACTG
The DNA here is from genome assembly GCA_027924645.1 of Cunninghamia lanceolata. Taxonomy (NCBI): domain Eukaryota; kingdom Viridiplantae; phylum Streptophyta; class Pinopsida; order Cupressales; family Cupressaceae; genus Cunninghamia; species Cunninghamia lanceolata. The sequence goes on along the minus strand of BSBN01000826.1, from coordinate 2,198,153 downwards.
CACTTCGCTCGTGGAATTCTTCATCCGCCATATCGAGGTAGGGAATCTGAGCAACCTGGATCGAGAGTTACCCTGATGACCCCTAGATCGAGCCATAGCCATAAGAGTAGGGCTCCATCTCTCTGGCCCCCCACCACTTTAGGAACCTGGGAGTTTAGTAGGGCTCCATCTCTCTCTGTCTCTGGGAGATCAGCTTTTCTCAAACAGGTAGGGGCCCCTACTATCTATAGCTGGACCGGAGAGGAGAGTATGGACTGACCTAACCTCAACCCTCTACTCTAGCCAGTTCACTCACTATAATGGGGTGGGGGGTGGGGGCACTATAGAGAATAGGGCCCCTACTATCTAGCCAGGCCCTATAGATAGCAGGGGCCCTCAGCTACTTGGATGTTTCATTCCCGTTTCCTCAAGTCGACTAGCCAACCACACTATAGTATAGTCCCCCACCCCCGACTATAGCCAGCTATAGAAAAGAAAGAAGGGGCCACCCCCCAACTATAGTGAGTTGTTTAAGGTAGGGCTCTACCAGTCGGACGAGGGCCTATGCGTTGGTAGCCCCTCTCGATAAAAGGGTAGATCGGGGTCCCGCTCGATTCTGGAAGAATAGATAGTAGGGGGCGGAGAATGCGAGGAGTGACTGCTTGCATCCGGCCCCCGACATCATCTCAACCCTGAGATGAGGTTGTTTCTTTCTCTTCTCATTTCGCCTGGGAACCTTCCTTCTCAATCTCTGGACTATATAGAAAGGGGCTGCCTGGTGGTGCCCATAGATAGTAGGGGGCCCGGAATCTGAGCAATATAGAATTCCACCCGGCAGACGTTAGTCAGTCGGCCCAAGAAATGAACCCTCCCGATCAAGTGTTCAATGGAGTCTCAGTTCCCATCCCGGTTACAATCTCCACCTATCCTCGCCCATTCCCGCCAATATGGAGGTAGGGGCCTGCAGCTACGGAATGAATAGGTTGGGCCCCCTACCTCCTTTTCATAATTGGGCCCCTGATTGACTGACCACGAATCAATCCTCCTCCTTCCCCCTCCTTTCTAAATTGAACGGAGGATTGAACTGCCCGCTTTAGAGTTGGTAGGGGAATAAAGTCCCAACTATGGATAGAAGTGCTTCATGGCCCACTTGGGAGCCCGGTCGGTCCCAAGAATGTCCACCAACGATGGGGAATAGATGTACATGAAGGACCGCACCGCCCGGTCGTATAGAAATATCTTAGAACTCCCAAAGAGATGCCACTTCTATAGTACTGCCCGAATCATGAATCTGTCTCCTTCGGACCAACACATGAGGAGGTCTGGCCCACGGTGGGTGACAGTATATATGCCAATCACCGACCTAGCGGTGCTTCAGTTCAGTGGCTTCCGCTTCAGTTGGTGGAATGGGCTTCGAGCTCTCCGCAATCTTGTCTTTTCCAAATCTTACCACCAAAGCCCTACCCTACCCCCTACCTTATATAGTGGGTGGGGGTGGGCGGCGGGTAGCGCGGCATGGCAAGAATCTTCCTTTTTTCAGGGAAGAAGGCGGAGGAAGCTCCCTCTTAGTAATCTTCTCAATCAGAATTGGCTCACGGGATCGGAGGAACAGAACAGATCCCCTCTCCCCCCTCTCTATAATGGGGGGGTTGGGTTGGTGTCGTATTTCTGCTTTGTGGGGAGCTTGGGTAGCTTAGATGAATGGGGATGCCGGGTGTAAGGACGCTTTCTTAATCTAGATGGATGGTTCACCCACTTCACTTTATCGGAGGCCCGAGAGGAAGCTTCAGAGAATGATTGGATTGGCCCTATCCATCCAAACCCCTTGGGGCCCCATTATAGATAGGGCCCTACCCCCTACTCTACAGGGCTTGGTGGGGGGGCATCGCTCGATCAAATTGTTGACTCGTACTCGTTCTGCGCTCCTCGCCCTCCCAGCTATATAGGTAGGGGGCCCCTATCCACAGTAGGGCAAGGGCTATCCTCGAATTGAGCTGCATGCGTGCTGAACTCTGGAGTGAGACCTATGCGCTCCTTGAATGTGTGATCAAGCTGAGATGGATCTAATCATCCATCTCCTACACGAGAGTTAGAGAGAAGGGAGCCCATCTCCCATCCCCATCTATTAAGCTAGCTAGCCAGCCCCTACCTATATAAGGTCGGGGTAGCCCAAGTATTCCTTCCCTGGGGGCCCCCGCTAAGAAAGTGCCACCATAGGAGAGATACGGCTCAGAGAAGGAACTAGAATCGGACCCCGCTATAGAAAGGATATGGCTCTTTATCTTGGAACCAACCTCCTTCCCATCAAACAAACGCCCTTCGGGCTAGCGGGGTAGCCCTTTATAGTTCGTGTCCCCAGTCAACATGGCCATTATTAAGCCAGGGGTATTAGGACTATTGACAAGGCAGATCGGGAGGGGAAGAGTACCCCCTCCCGGTCTAAACAATAGAGGGGTTACGGGAAAACATAGAGGGGACAGGGCCGATCCTCTTATTTATGATGGGACCCCTCTGAGGGCTTCTCTTGAACTACCTTACTCCCAGGCACAGGCCGATAGAATCAATAGGGCCTTACCGGAGCAGCACTATAGTTCTAGAGCCACTATAGGGCTGAAGCTGGTGCCTTACAATCTATAGGGCTGGTGGCCAGGGGGGTCAGCCCCCTACTACTATATAAAGCCGGTAGGGCCCCTACCGGCTAAAGAAGATCCTACCCGAAGGCACCTAGCCGCGGAAAGTCCAAAAGATAGGGCTGGAAAAGATAGATCTATAGGGGCCCAAGATAGAATAGAGAGGGCCTCGGCCCTACCTCAATAGTGTACGGGACCGAGAATGCCAGGACCAGATAGAATAGTGGCTCTCGGGCCGGCCCTCCAGCCCTACCTTATAGTTGACAGGACCAACCCTGGCCCCCTACCTCGGCCCCTAGATATAGACCTGGGGACTATGGCAGGGTGGGGTCCACACCCCCGGCACCACTATATTATAGATCCCGGTAAACCACTATAGTATAGATCTGGCCTATAGTCGGGACTTGAGAAACAAGTAGGGGTAGGGCCCCCACCCCGGCATTCTAGTAGTTGGGGATAGATCTGATCTATGATCTATATTCCATATGCCCGACAGCCGGCTTAATACCAACTATTGGGGATAGTAGGGCTCTTATCTAGGATCTATATTCCATATACCCCACTATGCCCTACTATTAATACGCCCTACCCCTTCCTATATAGCCATAGGCCCCGGCATTCTATAGTAGGGCTAAGATCTAATCTATGATCTAGATTCCATATGCCCGTGAAGTTAGATTAATAGGCCCCGGGGGGGTCCGGTCCATAAGCCACCATCTATTCGACTATAGGGGTGATACAACTGGGTGGCAAGAGAATAGAGGAGACCTCCCTGGGTCAAGGCTCCTCAGTGTGTGCCCCGCCTGAGCTAACCCCCTCGGCCCAACTATAGCTGCCTACTATATCTCTGGGGCTCCCCCTCTATAGTTTGTGTTGGGGGCATGGCCTATAGATAGTAGGGGGCCTATAGATAGTAGGGCCCCCTGAGCCCAAAGGGAGAGATAGTGATAGACGTGATACATAAGTCATTGAATAAAAGCCGCAACTATAGAATAGAAGGTTGGGGCAATATATATTAGTTGGGCCACCCAGATAGGAGAGATAGGGCTCTATAGTCCTTCGGCTCAGATCTTCTGGTCGAGACTTCATGCCCTATCTATCCTACCTAGTGCCGAAGGGTGCCTTCTATAGTGGGTGCTTCAATGTATCACGTATATAACTATCCCATGGAGCCCTATCTATCCTGTCTAGGCCTATAGAATCAATAGGGGCCCTATCTATCTGCCCCTATAGTGCCACTTGATTGGTTCCGAAGGGGAAGCCCGTTTCTATTCTATTCTATCTGGAGGTCCGGAAGTCAGAGCCCTATTGATTCTATAGGCCCCAGTGAATGCCGGAGACCAACCATTCCATCAACAGAACTTATTGATTGATTTCCCTCAGGCCGATGGGGCGAGATAGAATAGATAGGGCAGGGGGATAGATAGGGCTCCCGGAGACTTGCCTTCGGGATCTTATAGTAGGGCCTCTACCAAGAAAGATCTATAGGGTAGGGCACCTCCTGCCTCACAGAAGCATGGAGAAACGCCCTATAGATTGTAGGGCGCAGAAACGGACTTTGATCTGGGGGCCGATACCGGCCCAGCAACCAGATAGAATAGTGCCAGGCAGAGACCTAGACATTCTAGGGCAGGAACAACAATGCCAAGCCCCAGATAGGAATAGATAGGGCCTACCAGAACTATAGAGTCGAGCCCAGGCCGCCTTCTCTAGTCTCTTTACCCGGGATCGGACCTCCAACCAGATAGAATAGTGCCGGGCCTTGGAGAAACCGCAACTATAGTTCTCGACGCCGGACAACCAACAGAAGAAGATCCTTGGATAGAATAGAAACGGGCAGCACCGACAAGAAAGATCTATAGGGGGTCGGGTCGGGATATTCCATGTCGGTAGTAACGAGCAACATCCGCCCTTCTTTATATAGTTGCGGTGCATGGGTAAACAATGAGCAACATCCGAGCAGGTAGATCATTCACTTCGTTACAGCAGTCTCCCCCAGCGCGGGCTCCAACTCCAATGGATAGAGCTATAGATAGGCGCAGGCTCCAAGAGATAGACTCCAAGGCTCTAATAGATAGAGGGTGCCTTCTCCATTCAAGCAACAAACAGATGAACGGTCGAGGGGCCATCTCTGCAAGCGGTAGATTTCTTTGGGAGATCGGCTGCTTTTCTTGAACAAACAGGATGTCCTCCCAGCTATGCTATAATAGTAGGGGTCACCCGAGGGATAACCTGGGAGATCAGCTTTTCTCGATTGGGGACCCGGGAGAGGGGACAAAGGCTATTGATTAGGGGAGGGGAACAGAATGTAGCCGGGAAGAACATCAACTGGGATGAGACTGGAAGGACATCAACTGGGTTCCAGTCGAATGCATTCCGGTGACAGAATGATGGTGAATCTGGTACGCTTGAGTCCACTCAAGGCCGAGTGAGGAGAAACAGCCGGGACTTCACTTCAGCTTAGATCAATCCGGGAGGTGTTCACTTCAGCTTAGATCAATCCGCCCAAATGTGTTCACTTTAGCTTAGATCAATCCGGGAGGTGTTCACTTCGGCTTAGCTTACCTATCCAATCCTGCCCCCCCCTCCATATAGTTGTTGTTGGTGGATGGATTGAAGGAAAGGGAAGGTTGGTGGTTTGGAGCCTTCCAGCCTTCCCGACTGAGTCTAGTTGGTGGGGAAGGTTGGTGGTTTGGAGCCTTCTAGCCTTCCCGACCGAGTCTAGTTGGTGGGGAAGGTTGTTGGTTTGGTCCTTGGTTTGGAAGTTCCATCCCAATCTGCGTGAATAGAGGAGAGCATAGGCTAGGTTGTGTTCATCGGCAGGAGGTTTATTGATTCGATGTAGGAATCTACCAAAAGAAACTATAGGGGTGTCTAGAGCTTCAAGAGGGTGATGAAGTCATGGTTCACTTGAGAAAAGAAAGATTTCCAATTGGTAGATATAATAAGTTGAAGATGAGGAAATTTGGACCATGTGGAATCCTGAAGAAGGACGATGCAGGAAATGCATTTGAGGTAGAGTTGCTTGATGGCATCAATATTTCACCAATGTTCAACATTTTAGATCTGACAGAGTATCATGATGATGGACTTGATAAAGGAACACAGTGAGACATTCCAGCATCTACTTCAGAGAAGGAGGAGATAGAGTGCATTTTGGATAGCCGTGTGGGTAAGAGTACAAGAAACAGGTAGTATACAGAATACTTGGTGAAATGGAAAGGAAGGCCTGTTGAAGATTCATCATGGTTATCTGAGACTAAGGTTAACCGTTTTGGTTTCCCTCTAACTCGTGAGAAGTGACAGGGTCACTTTTCAAATTACCCCAGGTGTCTGATGTAGGAGCATCTAGGGTGTAAGAGAAATCTTGCATCAACCAAAAAAGAATAAAAATAAAATAAAAAAATGTGTTGTTTCTTTTCAATAAGGGCTAAATTTGGTAGGGTTACTATTTTTAGTAAGTTTGCATTTGTCTACAGTTGGATACAAAATCTTACATGGACCTCCAGAATGGTGAATTGAAGCTAATGGTGAAGAAATCACTTCAATATCATTTGTCATTTGTGAGACATTAAAATTTCAAATTCCAAAAATCCTATTGAAATATTCAAAGTCAAATTTGAGGCACTTAGAGACTCCGGATGGGTCTGCAATTTGGTGGAAACCCATGCAATCTACCTATTGATACTACTTGCAGTCCATCGTCTTTTCGAGAGCTTTCCGAAAAGGTATTATAATTGAAAATCCAACAGTCGGATCAAAAGTTATGGCCCCGCAAAGTTGACCTATTTTTGGAGGGAGATGCAAATTTCAAAATTAAGCTAGTGGTCACCAAAAAGGGCTATATATAACCATTTTTGGGAACCCTTAGGGTAGGAGAGTTAAGGGGGAAGGTGTAGAGCCAAGAAAGGTGGGGAAATTAGAAACCCTAATTGATTTGGGAATTACAGAAGGCTGAAGATTCCAGAGTCTTGAGAGAGGGAGTTGTAATGTGTTGCAGCCTGTAGGGGATTCATCATCTGATTGTATTTGAGCTTCTATAATGTAATGTTTTGCCCATATTAATAAAATATCATTCTATTTTCTGCGTGCAATTTCTGTTATTGTGTGTTTTATGATTTATCCCCTTCATCAGTTACATAGCCTATGAGATGGAGTTTATCCCATCTGCAAGGGAGTTAATTCATTCTAGCTGTTCTACTGGGAGCAGATCACCATATAGGCTTACAAAGTTTGCAAAAGCAGTCATGTTGTAGTTTTCCAGTCCCTCTCTGAAGATCTTGAGGGATTCTTTAGTTTTCTTCTTCTTCTTGATTGCCTCTGCATTGAAGACTCCACAAATGAAATATTTTTTTGGATTTGGGTTAGTGTGCTGGCCTGCAATAATAACATCATCCCTGATCCCCTCATTGACCAGAAAACCTATAAATCTTGATGCCCTGGCAAGAGACCCTATGGCTTGGACGACAGTCACATAGAAATGCTCTAAAAGTACATCGTCATGGATATGGCTGCCCTGCGCTACTCCCCTTATCCCTGCAATCTCTTTGATGTCATTGCGTAGCCCTCCTTATCTATACTGAATAAGTGATAGACTTGCTGGTCCACCAACTCCTCCAAGCACTCATAGCAGACTCCGAAGTGTTTTCTGCCTACCATTGTTATGGGAGACTTCAAGCCATCCTCCTAAAATAGGAAGTTTCTCTCGATTACCTTCCTCGTGACTTACATTGTTTGAAAGTTGTAGGTTTTACGATGCTTTTTGCCTGTCGGAACCATCCTCACTTCTGGAAAAGGAATGCTTGATCTACTCTTCCTTAATCAGACCAGACTGGGGATAGTCCTTCCTATCTCCTCTAGGATTTGCTATCTTGGAGAAAGCCATGCTCACCATTGATTCTTTTGAGATCTCTTGCCTTGAGCTGTACCTACGAAATTCCTAAATCCTCATCATCCTTGATTATCATCTTTCTTAGATCCTCGAAACACTACCCTTCAAAAAAACATTCCTCCCCCATTTCCTGTTCAACCCCTCGATTCGCTAGGAGATCAGCCACCTCATTGGCCCCTCTGTTTACGTGCATGGTTGACCTCCTTGCCCATGCTGGCTATCTTGAAGACATCCTAAACTTTATCATTAAGATACCTGTTAAATCTGTGCTGGTTGTATGCATGTGTTTTCTTGGTCCCTGTAGATCACATATGAATATAGGCTTAGGAGCATTTACAGCAACACTGCTTTTTTGTTTGGATCCTAAAAATGCTGCACAACTTATGTTCTTCTCTCAAACATCGATCCACAAGTGGGTAGGTGTGGTGAGGTAAGGATATTGATGAAAGATAGAGGAATTAAAAAAATGCCTTGATGTAGTTGGATTGAAGGGCATAAAATGGTACATGTTTTTTTGTGTAGGAGACAGATCACATCCATAGACAAAAGAGACCTATGTAAAGTTGGAGAAATTGGCTTGGAAGATGAAGGCAGCAAGGTATTTTCCAGATTTAAGAATTTACCTAATGTTGTGGAAGAATGGGAAAAAGAATTATTTCTCTGCCACCATGGTGAAAAGTTGGAAATTGCATTTGGTTTGTTAAACATGCCCCATGGAACAACTATTACACCTTTATCTTAAGGTTACTCATGGACCTTAAGATAAATAACTATTGAAAAAAAACTGTGCATTCATTAATGACATATAAGAGAATTTAATCAACTTCTACTTAAAAACTCTTTAATGTTTATGTCTAATGCAGGTTATTAGATTAATAGTGAAAAAGAACATACATTGACCATGCAATTTGTGGCACATAAGGTTATGTAATAGAATTTACAGTTGATAGTTAAATTGTATAACAAATTTTTTTATGATCTTTAGTAACGTTTATTAGAATTGTTGCATGTTTTACATCATTGGAATGACATATTAGCTGTAACTTTTTTGAAATTTTATTATGGTATGTGCACTTTGATATGATATAATATGATTATGGTTTCATTTCATATGTTGGAATATTAGATATATAATAGAAAAATAAATTATTACATGAAATAAATAATAACTTTTCATTTTAAATGTTTTTGTTTTGCAGAACACGGGTCTTCCAGAAGATGAAGATGATCCTGATGATATAGATCTAGATTATATTGGTTCTGGTACATATCACATGGCATAAGATGATGATGATGTAGATACATAAGACAACGAGGCCAATGACAACGACGACAACAATGACGACAACGATGATGATGATGGTGATGATGATGATGAGGCAGTTTTTGGTAGTAGCCCATGACATTCATGATCATATAGATTACATCATGGATCATTGCTGATATATCATTATGATGTCTCTTTTCATGGTTACTATCATATGTATCATTTTCACGGCCTGCAGTACCATATTATTGAGTTGTATCATTTTCACATGTATCAATTTGACTTATATCATTTGGACATGTATCATCTTGACTTGTATCATTTTGAGTTACATAATTTATCATTTTTACTTATATCATTTGTACATGTGTCATTTTGACTTATGTCGACTGTTGGACATGTATCATTTTGACATATTATTGATCTACTGGCATATTTGACTTTCACTTGTTTTAGTTATATATGATGACGATATTATCAGTATTGACTTGTCAATTTATATATATTGAAAGTGGTCGATGATTTTTGGATGGATATTTATTACGTATGATGATTTTAATTACTGCTCAAAATGGATGTAAAATTTAATTAAATTATAGATATTTGACTCACTTATTTTAATTATAGATGATGATCATGTTATAATAATTATCTTGTTATTTTATAATAATTATCATGTTTTTTTATATAATTATCTTGTTAAATTGGAAGCAAAACCCAAAGCAACAAAGGAGGTCATAATGGAAGCAAAACTTGGCATCAATTAGGAAGCCAAAAAAGAAGCTATTTTCGACACCATACAAGAAGCAAAATATGAAGCACGATTGAGAGGAAAACTAGAAGCAAAAATGGGAGTAGATATGGAAGCAAAACTGAAAGCTAAATTGGGTTCCAAATCCGGCACTAAATTGGAAGCAAAACTGGAAGAAAAATTGGAAGCAAACCTAGAAGCAAAAATGGAAGCAAATCTGGAAGCAAATCTAGAAGCAAAAATGGAAGCAAAACCTGAAGCAAACCTAGAAGTAAAATAAGAAGCAAAACTGGAAGCAAACCTAGAAGAAAAACTGGAAGCAAACCTGGAAGCAACACAAGAAACCAAACTACAAGCAAAATCAGAAGCCAAATCTGGCACTAAATTGGAAGCAAAATGGGAAGCAAAACTGGAAGCACAAATTGAAGCAAAACTGGAAGCAAAATTGGAAGCAAACTTGGAAGCAACACAAGAAGCAAAACTAGAAGAAAAATTGAAAGCCAAACTGGAACGCAAATTGGGTGCCAAATCCAGCGCTAAATTGGAACCAAATCTAGAAGCAAAATCAAAAGCAAAATTGGAAGTAAAAATTGAAGCAAAACCAGAAGCAAACCTAGAAGCAAAATTGGAAGCAAAACTGGAAGTAAACCTGGAAGCAACACAAGAAGCAAAACTAGAAGCCAAATCAGAAGCCAAATTGGGTGCCAAATCCAACGTTAAATTGGAAGAAAATCTGGAAGCAAAATCGAAAGCAACACTGGAAGCAAAAATGGAAGAAAAACAAGAAGCAAACCTGGAAGAAAAACCAGAAGTAAAATCAGAAGCCAAATTGGGTGTCAAATTTGGCACTAAATCCAGCGCCAAATCCAGCTATTGCTTTCCAGTGCTAAATCCGGTGTTAATGTCGATGCTAAATCTGACCCAGAAGTAAGCATACAATCTTGCACCGAGTTTTGCATCAGGAAAAGTGTCCAATTTCTGAGCTCAATTGCACTAAATTCCAGCACTATTTTAGGCGCTAATTGCCTATTCTATTGTAGTGAAGGTAGCATGAACCTTATTATTTATGAGGTACAAAGCCAAAAAGCTATCAGGGTCATATTTCCAAGATCATGACCAACCCATAGTTTGCTAGCTTCTTTTGCAAAAGAGTCTCTATCTCTCTTCTCATGAATGTTATTCCACCCTTATTCCAAGGGGTATCATAGAACTTCTTTTTCTTTTTGTTTCTAAAATGATTGTCAATTATTGATAATTGGTGGGCCAATTCTAGGGCCAAGACTCTGGAATTTAGGACCTTTGGGAGGAAAAAGGGTTCACCTGCAAAACCATGGACTCTTATCACTGTAAAATGGGCTCCATAAAATTAATCACAAGGAATTGGGGAGTTTGTGATAAGGCCTCTCACTCTATTGGTCATTCTATTTGAAATCTCCTCTAAATCCAATTGTTCATATATGGGGGCCACAAAACACTCTGTAAATTCATATGGGTCAGAGGTTTCAGAAAATACATGAGTCCATCCAGACACAGAAATAGTCTTCCTATCATCCACCTCTAAATCATACATATCCAAATTCATATACTGCTAGAATAACTGGTAGTTTTGGTACAGAATCAAATGGAAGAGGTATGATGAATACCTGAAAGTTTGCATGTGCTTAAAATTTGCCAACTCATCATAGAGGGCATGGGCAATGGGTTCCACAAAATCAAACTTATACTCTTGAGCCTTTGTGACCTTCCTGAGGTGAAAATATCCCCAAATTGCCAATCACACACATTCGCGTCTTCATCTTGGCTAAAGATAAAGGTTAACATAGAACAAGAATCTTGCACATCTGTAGCCAACAAATGCTAGGCTAGGGGTAGCGATAGCATCTGAGTATTGTAATCGTCAAGATGCAACTCCCAGTTAAAGAAATTTTGCTTGTACTATACATTCTGCCAAACATTCTGCCTCTTAGCTATGTCGTAAAAAATGGCACTTCGATCATACGGTAGGCCCAACATATCACAAATTGGCTTTGAAGTAATTTGCAGCATAAAGTTATTCATTTGAATAGTTGTAGTTGGGGCATCCAAACAAATTGCACATAGATGAATTAACTCCAGATAGGAGTGGACAAATGGAACCATGAATTGAGCTAAACCAAAAGTCCAAATCCTCATACCAAAAGTCTCAAACTTACCCTGCTTTGCCTAGATGAGGAATCTTGCATGTGCCCCCTCTCTCAGGTTCTTCATATTCTTTAAAATTCTAGGGTTAAATACTCCATCTGAATAGTCAATCACCTAGGAAGGGTCTACGACTTTACTCTTTTCAAGAACTAGATGGTCTTTGGTAGGTTAACCCTAGGTTGTGCCTTGGCTAAGGTGTATAGTTTACTCTTTTTATATTTTATGGACAAATCAAAAGGACTCTCTTGCTCACCACCCCTTGAAGATTGGTTGTCCTCTACCATTTCTGCAATTTCAACCTAAGCTCAACTCTTGCACTAGAATTTTGAAGACTCGGGTTATCTCATATAGAAATTCTATGACAATGATATGATAATGAATGTTGAGGCATACTTTTTAAAGTTTGGTTCCAATGGGAATTAATATCGCACATTAATGAGACCATCACCTTTCATTAAATGATTCTAAGAAAATGTGCCAAAATGGTGGTTATTGGATCCTTTAGATCTTAAAGCAACTCTTTCACTGACTCATCATTAATTTGGTGATCTCTTTAAAATGATTGGCCATCATCCTTGACTTAGGGGTCCTTACTAATGGCTCTACTGAAAAGACACCTAAGAGGTTGATGAGCTGTGGACACATGTTCGAAGAACACCTATTTGAAAAAGTAGGAAAAACTAACTTAAAAGGAAACAAAACATAAGGAAACTACGCTAACTATGATATAGGGGCAACTTTAGTTTCTATGTGAAGTGTTTGAGAAAGATCTCATTGATAGGAATATCCAACGACTCTCCTTCCACAATCTCTAATTCATATGTGTTGCGTTGCTTACAGGTAGTCCAGTCTTATAGGAGCCCATCCATAATGAAGCAAATTTGCCATGACGTCCTAGTTTTGAGGCTCTCTCATCCCACTTTAAGACCCAAGAACCAACTTCAAAATCTATCTCTGAAGTCTTTTGATCAAACCAACTTTTCACAGTTTTCTAACGATTCATCAGGGACTCGGGTTAATTCCCTCTTCTCTTGTAGTTCTAATAATTCTGCAAGCTTCACATGCATCGACCTATTTTCTTCAATTTTCATCTTCTTAATTAACTGCAAGGTGAGAATCTCTATTGACAAAGGCATTACTACACTTTTCCCATACACAAGTTCATAAGGAGACACTTTAATCACTTGTTTTGGTGTGATTCTATCAGCGCATAATGTTGTATTGAGGTGCTTATGCCATTCCTTTTGATGATATGTTCCCATTCTTTTTATGAGCCTGATCAAATTCTTATTTGTTGACTCTACTAAACCATTCCCTTATGGATAATAATTAGATGAAGTCTTCCAATAGATGCCATTTTTTAAAGTAAATTTAGATAATCTTGATCCTAAGAATGCCTTAGCATTATCAGATATAATAGTGTGAGGGGGTCCAAAATGGGTAACTATTCCTTTAATAAAATCCAGAATAACTTTCCTAGTGGGTTATTTCAATGGGATAGCTTCACTCCATCTAGTAAAATAATCTGTTGTAGTAAGGATCCACTTGTGTCCTAAGCTTGAAACTAGATTAGTCATTCCTATGAAATCCAATCCCCACTGAGCAAAAGGTTCGTCTACAACAATTGGACTCAAAGGTAGAGCTGTATTTCTCCTTTTACCAACATAGAACTAACATGCCTAATATTCCTTAACCATTTTATGGCAATCAGAAAATATCAAAGGCCAATAGTATCCTACTTGAATAATTTTAATGGTAGTAGTCTTCATAGAAAAATGTCCCCCTAATGTCCGATGATGCAATTCCTGCAATATCCTTTGAGCCTCATCCTTGTCCACACATCTGAGTAAGATTCCATCAAAATTCTTTCTAAAAAGGACATGATCTATCAAGATGAAATGAGATCCTTTCTACCTATAGTATCTTCTCTTTTTAGGGGAGAGTGTCTTAGGGATTCAATCGGTCTGCATGAATTATATCCTATCACTAACCCAAGAGTCTAGATTGATTTCTTGTACTTTTAGTACAGTCTCTTTTTCATCTTCCTTCTCTATTGACACTTCTAAGTCTTGAGCAATATATTGATAGAGTCCTCTTCCTCTTACCAATTTAGTGGGCTTTCCTTCCACATCATACTCTAGGATCATAGTTATCCAATTTGCTCTTTTCTCAGTGATTTCTCCTTCAATATCGTATTCTCTAACACTTGAATGAGCTACCAGTATCAGAATCTTATTTCTTGTCACTAAGTGTCTGAATTTTTTCAATCCTTTAACTATGGCATATGCTTGCTTTTCAACAAAATTGTGCCTAGATTCATATTCCTACAATGTTTTAGAAAAGAAAGCAATAGGATGTTCTCCTTATTCTTGTTAATCTTTCTAGGTTAAGATAGTTTCTATATTGTATTCTCCCCCATATACATACATTATGAAATCTTTAGAAAAGTTTGGATTACGTAGTACTGGGGCAGTAGAGATTACCTTCTTTATATTTTCAAAAGCTTGTCTGCCTTCAACTGTCCACTTGAAATTTAGATCCTTCTTCAACATTAGAGTGATAGGTTTAATTAATCTTGCAAAATCTAATATAAATACGCTGACGAAGTTGATCTCCCACAAAAAGAATTGCACTGCCTTCTTGTTGATAGGTAAAGATAAATCCATTATTTCCTTAACTCGATGAGGGTCAATAGAGATTCCATCTTTCAAAACTATGTGTCCTAGTAACTTTCCTTGAGGTACTCCAAACACACACTTCTTGGGGTTCAGAGAGATCCCTAATTCTTGACACCTTTGGAAAATAGCCTCTAAATGGTCAAAGTGATCATTAGCATTCTTTGTGAACATAGTCACGTCATCTAAATAGATCAGGATGATCTTATTTATCAATCCCTCAAATACTATATACATAGCACGTTGAAGAGTTGCCCCAACATTTGAAATCCCAAAAGGCATCTTTGCATATGCAAAGGTTCCCCACTTGGTGGTGAAAGTGGTCTTATATTGGTCCTCCATGGCCACCCAAATTTGATTATAACCTGAAAAACCATCCAATAGAGAAAATCTTTCTAAATTCGCTATTGTTTGCAAAATTTATTCCATTGAAGGGAGTGGGTAGTGATCTTTCAATGAGGCTTTGTTTAGATCTCTAAAATCAATATAGAGTCTAATTTCCCCATTCTTCTTCCTTGCCGATACTAAGTTAGACACCCGTGTTGAGTGTTTAATTGGAAAAATTATTTTAGATTCTAACATATTTTGGAGCTCTTCAGCCATAAGTGACTCAATCTTGGGATTCATTGGTCTTTGCTTATGACATACAAGCTTTGACCCTTCCGTGAGTTCAATAGTATGCTAGACTATGTCTTTTTTATAACCATGAAGATCTTCATAAGTCTAGGCAATTACTTTGTTATATTTGTTACATAGAGATACCAACCTATCTTTTTCCTCTTGGGTGGTGACATTGCCTACTTTCAGCTTCCTTCTTTCACCAACTTTGATCTCTAAATAGTCATCTCTATTTGCTACAAACTTTCTTTTATCTAAACTTGCATCATCAAGATCAAAAAGATTCTCTAATGTTATTAATCCTCTTGGAAGCTTATTTGATTTTAGTTGCATTATCTAATCATTGTATGCCTCTTCAATTTTAGGTTGTAATTGATTTGTAAATTCTCCAAACTGCTGTAAAAATAAGAGAATCTGATTGTCATCTTTGAAAACCTACCAATTATCTCCATTATCAAGAATGGTAGGGTAGATGATAACTTTGACCACCTCTTCATTTTTCAACAGATCCTTAGTTGGGTCAAACTGAGATCCAATCTAGGCCATTCTGTCTGCTTTAGTATTCTGAGACCTTGGTATGATTTTTATGTTGGAGGCATCAAAATCCTCAATCAGATCACATATTGAGTGGTGATATGATCTCATTCTCACATTCTTTGCCATAGCCTTTTCTTTGATCTACTTTACTACCAACTCTGAGTCACCTAGAACTTTCAAATTTCTCACACCCTTCCTTTTAGCAAGAATCAGGTCATGTACTAGAGATTCATACTCAGCTTCATTACTGGTACAAGCAAAATGGAAGTGCATGGATTTGAGGATTTTCTCTCCTTTTGGTGAGGTAAGGCGGTGCCTGCTCCAACACCATTCTTGCTTCTAGCTCCATCAAATTTTAGGGTCCACAGCTTAGAGTCTTAATCAGAATCCTCCTCTTTCATATTTTCTTGCTCTATTATCTTAGGTACCTCTTGATCTTCATCAAGGATAACGTATGTTCCCAAGAGAGTAGAGTCATAATTTCCATAAGGGCCACTGTACATCATATATATCAGCTAATTATTTTCTTCTTCCCTTTCATCAGGTTCGGTCCATTCTCTCATTTCTTCCATAAAGACTCTTTCCTCTCTATTGATCATAGCATGGGATGCTTCAAACTTTGATGTTGGTTCCTCAGTAATATGCTCCTTAGACAAAGGTTCAAAAAGCACCTTCATCTTCATACCATATTTAGTCCTTAATATTAAATGTGACCAATCTAGTGACATGTACCCACCAATCTTGGTGGTGAAATCTCTAGATAGACATAAACCAAAGACATGGGGATATCAATGATTACTACATCTTGTAGGGCAGTTATGTTCGGGCAAGTATACAACTGTAATGGGAGCCATATGATGATGCCTATGGTCTGGATTGACTTTCCATCTAATTGCATGACTCCTTTGGCTAGTGGTTCATACTCTATCTTCAAGCCATTTGTTATTTGCTTGGGCATAATTGTGGTGCTGGAACTTGAATCTATCATGGAATTATGCAACAATTTCTTCCCTACTATTAGGGTCAAATAAAAAGGATTTGGCTTAGTCTTACTCACCTCTTCCTTGTTATTCACCAGATCGATGTTCCTTGAGATTGGAGTTCTTTGAATTGAACTGTTCTCTTATCAGCTTCTCCTTCTTTAGTGTTGGTAGCTTTAGGCCCCCCTTGAGATTGTAGAGCTTCTTGTAACAGTAGTTTCTATTCAGGAATGGCTAACATATCCCATAAGGATACATTAGCTGGAGCCTTCTTCAACTGCTCAACTCCATTCATGGGTCCTAATGATTGTGCCTTATGGTAGTAAGGATACCTTGTCTTCTCTACCACTGGATGAGAGATTCCCTGATTTTGAGTTGTCATTGACACCTCTTGTCTTGGTGTAGGTATATAGGGAGCTTGAACTGAAATCCCCTTAGAGATCTCAACAGGATTGACTTTAGGCAGATCTACCATCCTCCTCTTTAACTGAGTGTAAAAGTCTAACTGCACTAGGGGCTTCTTAGAGGTAGATGCTTCATTTACAAACACCGACTCTTCCTCCTCGATCTGTGAGAATAATGCATGTTCTAGGGTAATTTCTCCTTTTTTAATAGACATCCCTTGCATTTGTGCTACTATTGCTGCATTTTGAACACTAGGTAATTGGTATGGAAAAGATTCAGAAGATGAGGTAGCCTAGCCTTCCATTCTTCTTTGCTCTGCCACCTTCTGCTATAAATTACCTCTAGGGAAGTCTTTGGACATATGTGCATTATTGTAGGGAAAGCACCATGCATTTACCTCCTCAACCATATTATTTTGTCTAGGAACCATTTCCCTCCCTGGGTTAGCTGGGACAATTTGTAGTGGTGTAGGTATAGGGACAAGTTAATTAGATGGTTGTTGGTAGTTTGGTCTCTGTGGCCCTTGGTACTGATTGACTAATATGGGGGCCTATTTCCTTGAAATCCCTGGTAAGGAGGTTTTTGATACGCGGTTTGCTGCCTCTTAAGGTTGATGATTTCATTAGAAAAGGCTCTAAGAATACTCTTAACATCATCCATTTCATATGGAGAAGCAGAGGGTGTGAGGACAGTGGGTCTCTGGGGTGTAGGAAAAGTATGAATAGAAATAGGAGCTAATAAAGCACTAGGGGTCTCTTCTTGGATGGGGATTGATAATTCAGGAAACATGGGCATGGGAGGTCTTGGAGGTAACTTTTCAGCATCTATCAGTCTATTCTCAGCTCTAACAACTAACTCATATGCTTTAGGTAGGGTTTGTCCTCCTAAGGACTAAATCATAACTGACATATCAGAGTTGAAATCTTTAAGGTAGAAAATAATTTCCATACCTGCAGGGTGTCTTGCGGTAACTGGAATCATTTGCCATGTATTTTGGAATCTAGTGTTGAAATCAGTAATGGATTTTTAGGGAGCCCTCTTTATGGTGATCAATTGTTGTAAGAGAAAAGATTTGTCTCCCTTTTCATTAAATCTTTCAAAAAATGCATCTCCTAGTTGATCCCAAGTTCTGATAGAATTAGCTGGTAAAGATTGGTACCAATCAAGGGCTCTCCCTTTGAAAGATGTAGCTAAAAGCCTCATGGTGATAGTTTGTTCTATAACATAGTACAATATGCATACATCTACCACATCCTATAGGTGCTCATCTGGGGTCCTAAAATCCTCTCCTGAGAACTTGGGCAATGCTTTAAGGGCATTTGTAGGATTTGGGTCCCATGTATCTAGAGGCATTGGAAGTATGAGTGGGCTACTATTATTCCAATTAGCATAATTTCAAGGTGAAGCTTGGGCACCCATTTGTATTGCCAAGATATTCTGTTGATTAGCCCTTCTTCTTGGAGTAATTATCAATGGTGGTAGTAAGAGTCTCAGATTAGCAGCAACTCTGGCTCATGTAGTTGGTCCACAACTTTGACTTCTTGTAGGAGGCCGACTCATGCGATTCTTATCAAAGAATTTGTAAAGATAGTCCCATCGGGTGTGCCAAAAATTGTTGATGCTTATATTTTTAGGTTAATCACCAACATGGGAAATCTTAAGAATGTGAGACTTTTACTCTTAAGACAACCTCCATATTTTAAAGAAGATAGTTCTTCTCTATGGGGTTTGTTGTAAAGGGAAGAAAAAACAAGATTACAGATAAAACCCTTGAAACTAACCTTCTAAGGTGGTGTGTCGAGAAAATATTGTGATTCAAATCTAGAACACAATGATTAAACCCTTAAATATTTTCTGTCAAGCTAAAGAGAATAATGCATGATTAACAACAATAGAGAATATATCACAGATTTACCAAAGGCTCAATATAGAGATAATGCAAGAAAGATTTAGAAAAACACCATAACATGCACATAACACCACTCTCTCTTCATTGATGGTTAGGAGAACAACTCAGTACATAAGGAAGAGATGCACAGATTATAATATTCAATCCCTCCTGAGAGGTATCTGTTAAGGCAAATGTTATTTCTAGTCCAATAACATAACAACTCAAAAATCTCCTTTCTGTCTGAATGTCTTTCTCTGTAATGGACTTTGTTATTTATAGCATAAAATGAGGCTCCAAGACACCTATGACTGTTCAGATCTTAACCTCTTGGCTACTAGCATCTCTAGTTAACTGATGATTTAGTTATTGGCCCATGCGCTGCAAATCTCATCTAGATTCTGGGTCGCTATTCTTCTCCTTCCATTGCAACTGACTCTACAAGTCCTAGATATGATGGATTCTCCTACCTTTCGTTGAGTTGCTTTGACTAATGACACAACAGATATGGGCCTTCGAACATAGAGTCTAACCTCCTATGCCATTAGGATAGATGGAGCCACCTGTGGCTTGAAAAAAGACTCAAAATATAATACGTGGTAGCTTTGCACTCCTCGAGAAGAAACTTTTCAAAAAGGCTCTTCAAACAAGCGTGGTGATGACATGTGGGACTCTCAGTAGTGTTCCTACTCAACAAAAGAGACTTCCAATCTTTCTGACACGTGGCAAGCTCCATGACATCTCTTTTGGAACACATGATAGGTCAACACTTCTTCCTTAAAACTTTTTCAAAGTTTCCCTTCAGATGCTCGTGGCTGTGACATGTGGCATCTCCCGTACTCTTGAATATCTTTTAAAATTGGGCCCCACTGGTACATGTGATAGACTCCACAACACTTAAGGGATTATAAAAATAGACTCAATAAAAAGACACATGACAAACTCTGCTGATACCTAAATGAGACACACGGCAAGCCCATGCTCATTTAAAAAAACTTCCCAAAAGCTTCCCCTCAAATGCCCGCCATTGTAACACATGGAGCCTTTCACGGGAACTTAAAATCTTATAAAGGAAACATAGAAACAACACACGGGTGTTGACACTTGGTGCTATCTTCATAGATACATTATTGCAAAAAGGTGAACTCAAAAATGAGACCCAAACACTGACACATGGCTCCCTCCACCGCTTCTTCATATGCCATTGATAGTAAACATAGTAGAGACACCTGGCATGCCCCGAGGCTCTATCAAAAGACTCTTAATACTTTCCTTTAGACTTTGCACCACTAATAGACTTTGCCACATGGAGCTTTGGCGCTCCTTAAGAGATTCTTTTCTCCACTGACTCTTCAAATGAGTACTCTTGTGCCCCTTGTCACGTCTGGCAGCCTCGAGACTCTTTCCTCTATATTTACTCTATATTTAACTGACACTTCATGTATATACAAAATGTAGAGTTTTACTCTATAGTTCTTGGTGACTCACAAGGGACTCTATGCCTGCATAGAAAGAACCCATAATCTTTCACAAGAAAGAAACAAAACCAAAATTGAGACAAAACCAAGAGCTTCGAAGTTTCTGTAATGTGACCTGATAATCAGACCACTCTACATCAGTTAGGTACTTCCTATTCTGAAGAGCTTTGAATACAAGATCCAACTTGATTATCTCTCTGTGGGAAAATGTCTCCAAACTTTGTACAATAGCATGCAGTGAAAACTCTAGTTGAGCCATTGGGAGCAAAATTGATTCTACCTCTACCACGCTGGATGAATCACCGAGACTCTAAAAAATTGTTTGATCATTTTAATTCAAAAGTAGCAGAGCTTTTATCTGGTCTATCATCAAGACCATGTTGTTATCAGGGAATGGTGAGGGGGGTCCTAACTGGACTAGAATCTCAATGTGGCCTTTCATCCCCTTGACTCCTTTCAATATATTCAATAGAGCCTTACATTTTGTAGCAGCTTTGTTGCAACTGAGGATTTCATTCACCTTTACTACTACTATCATTCTGTCATTTATCCTTGCTACCTGTAAGGTATCATCAGGAGCATCATAAAACTTCTGGAGTAAGAGCTGAGAATTTGAAACCTTTATAGAAACTAAAGATAAAATTACCTCAATAGAGGACTCCACCCTGTCACATAGCTGTTGGGCATTCATGAGGAACTTGAGGGCAGTTGTCGACTGTGATACATCACTAGAGATTCCTTATCAAGATGACACATATAGTTCCTTAACCATTGTTAGAAATCCAACATTTTGGGGTTGTTGGCTGAGTTCTAGAGTCAAATGCTTCACCTTCTCTTGTTTTGCTAAAAAATGGGTCTGTAAAACATTGACCTGATCCTTCTCACCTTTATGACTCTGCTGAAGATGAGATACTTCTCGTGTCTGGTTACAACATATTTTTTCTAAAAGAGCCTTCTCCTATTCTAGTGCACTCACAACACTTTTGGTTTGTGCTAATTTAGACTACAGTTTAGTCACCTTCATTTGTGATGCCTCATGCACCACTTGAAAAATAATAGCCTTGATCTTCTTATTCAACATATCAATCTCAAGATCCTTGGCCTTGATCTCTGCAAAGAGGCCGTCTATTATAGATTTAGTCTTAGCCAAATCTATCTCCACCTTTTATAGTTTCTTACTGACCTTGAGATGGTCTATAGTCACAACTACTGAAGTTTCAGTCATTAACTCCCCCTTATCCTGTGGTCTGAACTGGGTCAAATCCATAGCCACGACCTTCATCATGTAGTCCTTTGGCCTCATTTTCTCAAGAGGATTCACTACATTAAGATTCATGTGGGTTATGGTCAAGGATTGTTGGGCAGGATCAAATAGGGATCTCATTTGGGGAGTAGCAAGGGTTTTGCATTTTTTTATTCTTTTCTTCTCCCTTCTTGACTCTCTAGCCTTCTTGGCAACTTCTGCTTGGCTTTGAAAAGTGGGAGGAGAGGTAATCAAATGACCAGCAAAGGCGAAGCCTTGGGGTAAGCCATAGGGTATGATAGTCATCATTTGCTAGCTTGGGTTTTGTGGTTGTGTGGTTCTCCTAGGCAATAATGGGGAAAAGAATGGTAGACTAAAAGTTTGGGGAACTGATAAAGATGTGGAACTAGGAGGAGGTGAAAATGTTTGCAAAGGCACAATAGTTGTAGCAGGAGATGTGGAAACTTGAGGCATGGATATAGCCAACCCCAAAGAAGAAGTAGAATGAGGAGAAGAAGAGGATAAAGATACACTTACCTATGGGACTACCGTGGTTTCTGTTAGAAATGAAAGCAACACTACTTCAATGGAATTCTGATTCAATATAAATTTTTGCAATATTTAACTATGTGTTATTAATGGAGATTGTAACACAGAAATCAAAACTATGCTTCACAGAAATGCAAAATCAGAAATATGAACACATAACACAATGTTTAACGTGGAGAAAACCCTTTCAGGTAAAAAACTCCACATAGGAAAGAGGCCCAATGTTTGTCTTAATCTGAAAATGATTTACAATATAACAACACTTCAGCTCTCTCCACCAGTCTTCAATCTGACAGCATTCCAGCAACACCCAAGTACCTAAAATCTATATTACAGTAACTAATACATGGAAAATACTTATAGAAACATTTTCTAACTCATCTTAGGCGTTCACCTTCTCTCTCCTATGATTCTCCAACCTGGAAACATTAATTACCATTTTACAAGCATCTTACACTTGTCCAAAAATAGCCATGCAAAGGTTGGGCTCCCAAGACTAAATCTAGCCTCTTACAACATCTTATGATGCATCATAACCATCATAGATTCTAGCAAAAGAGTATCTTTCCAAGATAGGAACCTTGGGCTAAATATAGAAAATATACAACTAACATATCCGTCATATGCGTCATAGAATCTCAGAATCTTTTGACAACTTGCAGCTGTCATAGATTCACTCACCAAACATTATGACAGTTGTCATATATGCCAAAAATAGTATATTCATCAAGGGAGCATGCCTATCCTCATTTACTTCAATTTTTTACATTTGCCAATAGTAAAAGTCACTCCGTAACTGCCATCGGTAACTCTAAAATTGCAACTGTCAATGAGACTACCTTATTCCCTTATGGGTAATTATAAATAACAAATAATAAATGGAATAAAATACAATATTGGAATTTACAAGGTTAATGGCACCTTATTCCAACATTCTCCCACTTGACATTATACATTATAAATCAACCCATAGAAAAACAAATGAAAAATAATCAGGCACTAGAAACAAAGCCCATGGCCTCTCTGCACCACACGAACTTTTCTGTGCTCATAGGTTTGGTCAATAAATTTGCAACATTCTCCTAAATGTCTATCTTCTTTAGCTCAATCTCTCCATTTACAACCAACTCTCGAACAAAGTGATATTGAACATCAACATGCTTAGTCTAAGCATGATACATGGGGTTCTTGGCCAAACAGATAGCACTCTAGCTATCACAACCAATCTGAATGATCTTGCAATCAAAACTAGTACTTGTACACAGTCTCCTCAACCAAACTGCCTCCTTAAAGACATGACTAGCAGCCATATACTCTACTTTTGTAGTGGACAAAGAAACTATGGGCTGCCTCTTACTCATCCAACTCATTGCACCTCCAAACAGAGTAAACACATAGCCACTAGTGGACCTTCGACTATCCAAGTCACCTACCCAATCTGCATCAACAAAACCCTGTATGTCCAAAGATTTATCAACACTATCAGTACTAGAATAAACCAAACAATGATCAAGAGTACCTGTAAGATATTTAAACACCCTCTTCGCATAGTTCCAATGCTGTCTACCAGGGTTAGACATAAATTTGCTCAAAACTCCCACTACTTGGGCAATATCTGGTCTAGTGCAAACCATTGCATACATCAAACTCCCTACAACACTAGCATATGATACATTAGACATATCCTCAAGATCATCCTTAGTCTTTGGACACATATCTAATGAAAGTTTAGTACCAATGGGTAAAGGAACTCTAACTGGGTTACAGTCCTGCAAACTAAACCTCTGCACAATAGTATTGACATACTTACTTTGTGACAATCAAAGCTTTCTGTTAACTCTATCCCTCCTCATCTCCATTCCCAAAATATACCTTGCAGCACCAAGATCCTTCATCTCAAATACACCTAAAAGTTGGGCTTTAAGCTCACTGACCATACCCTTAGTATTGCTGAAAAACAACATGTCATCAACATACAAAGCAATAACCAGTATAGAATCATGAATATAATGAATGTAAGCACAATGATCCTCCTCACTTCTAACAAAACCCAATTTCAAAACAAATGAATCAAAATTTTGATACCACATTCTGGAGGACTGTTTTAGACCATAAAGAGACCTCTTTAACCTCTAAACCCAATATTCTTTTCCTTTTACCTCAAAACCTGTAGGTTGTTGCATATAAGTTTCTTCTTCAAGATCTCCATGCAAGAATGTAATCTTAACATCCATTTGCTCAATCTCCCAATCATAAGCTGCAACAATGGATAAGAGAAATCTAATAGAAGTCAATTTAGCAACAAGAGGGAATATCTCACCAAAATCAACTCCCTCTCTCTGGGAGTATCCCTTGGCTACTAGTCTAGCCTTGTACTTCTTGAATGACTCATCTACTCCAAACTTTTTCTTGACGACCCACTTACATCCTAGGGCCTTTCTTCCTTTGGGCAAACGAACAAGATCCCAGGTGTTACAAGAGTCTAAAGCCATCATCTCCTCCTACATGGCTATTTGCCAAGACTCACTTTCATTTGTAGAAATAGCTTCCTTGTAGGATCTAGGTTCATCGTTAGTACTCAATTAAGCATATACACAACAAAAATCTGGTGGACTATACCTGTCAACTAGATTTCGTTGTCTAGTGGATCTCCTCAAGGGTGGAGTAAGAGACTCTACTTGTTCTTCTGTATGATCATCCACATCAATTTCTTCTGTAACACTAGACTCATCTTCATCAGAACTACTTGAATCTTCTTCTTCTTCTTCTTTACCCCCCAATCCATCATTATGTTCTTCCTGAGGTGCATCTTGCTACTCTAAATCAAAGTGCACCTTCTTTACCTTTTCATCTTTTTCTTTTGGCTGCTCAAGTTCAAAAATAGCTCTAAGTTCCCTAAAAATAACATTTCTACAAAAGATAATCTTGCGGGTTAGTGGATTCCAAATCTTATAACCTTTGTCATTGTCACCATATCCAATGAATGCACACTTTTCAGCCTTTGGATCCAACTTAGATCACTTTTCCTTAGGCACATGAACAAAAGTCTCAGCCAAAAACCCTTAAATGTGAAATAGAAGGTTTCTTACCTGTCCACACTTCATAAGGTGTTGAATCAAGAGCCTTACAAGGAGATCTATTTATCAAGTAGAAAGCAGTACACAGCCTCTGCCCAAAAACATTTATCCAACTGTGCATCACTAAGCATACTTCTAGCCCTTTCCATAATTGTTTAGTTCATCCTTTCTACAACACCATTCTGTTGTGGTGTATACGAAGTTGTCTTTTGTTTGATTATACCTGCATGCTTGCAAAACTCATCAAATTCCTTAGAGCAATATTCCCCTCCATTGTTAGATCTTAATATTTTTATCTTTAAACCTGATTAGTTCTTTACTAAGACTTTGAATTCCTTAAACTTAGTGAAAACTTCATATTTATGCTTCATAAAATAAATCCATGTAAATCTGGATACATCATCAATGAAGGTTACAAAATAACAAGATTTTTTGATAGATTCATTATCTATAGGTCCAAACACATCCGTATGAATAATTTCTAACTTCTCTTTTGCTCTATTGCTTCTTGAAGGAAATGACTTTGTGTTTTGTTTACCAAAAACACAATGCTCATAGAAATCAAAGTGCTCATCAGAATAGGAGAAACCATCCAACAAATTTTTATTCTTAATAGTTTTTAATATATTATTGCTTGTGTGGCCCAATCTATGGTGCCACAACATACAAGTGTTTTCAGAAGCCTCAGATACATAGGAGGCATTATAAACTGTAATGGCTTCAAGCTTGAACAGGCTTGTGAATCTCTTCTCCTTCGCTACCACCAAGTTCACTCTCACTAATCTGTAGCCATGTTTGTCAAATGTCACATGCATTCCCAAATCATTCAACTTTGAAACTAAAATCAGATTTCTAGCTAATCCAAGAACATGCAGAACACCAGGGAGGGTTTTAATCCTCCCATCACTAAAACACAACAATACCTTTCCTTTCCCAACAATCAGATATGTAGAGTCGTCACCAAGGTAGATATTACCTCCATCATATTCTTCATATGAGGAGAACCATTCATTAAGCAGAGTCATATGAAACGAGCATCTTGAGTCAATCAACCAGTGATCATTAGAAACGAGATTACATGCAAAAAGTAAAACTTCTTCACCTGCATTCAAGGACTTAACTGAAGCACTCTCCCACTATTTCTTGGGGTTTCTGCACTCCTTCTTCACATGTCCCCTTTTACCACATTTCCAACAATTAACTCTGTTCTTTTTACTAGGAGTCTTAGACCTGCCCTTGGACTTGTCCTTAGCCCCTTTCTGATCTCCTTTAGGTCCTCTTTCCTTAGACCTTCCCCTGACAATAAGAGCATCCCTTGAACTATCTAAACTCTTCTTCCTCAATTCTTGTGACAGTAGCACTAAAACAAGAGTATCCTACTTCGGATCCACAAGGTTAGCAGTGATAGCAAGGATAACATTCTCCCAAGACTTGGGTAAAGAACAAAGAAGTAAGATACATTTATCTTCCTCACTAACCTCAACATCTACTGAGTCAAGCTGACTCACTAACAAATTAAAAGAATTTAGATGCTTTGCAATTGATTCACCTTCTCGCATTTTCATGGAAAATAATTTTCTTTTTAAATAAAGTTTATTTACCATACTCTTGGCTTGATAGATCTCACCCAATCGTTTCCACAACTTGTATGCAGTCTCTTCCTTTAAGACATTCAATAGGACAAAGTCTGAAAGACACAACCGGATGGTTCCCTGTGCCTTCTTATCTAGTCTATCCCACTCATCTTGAGAGACATCATCAGGTTTCTTCCCTTTTTGGACAGCCAACCATTGGTTTCTTTCTTCCAACAAATCTTCCATTTTTAGCTTCCACAACTCATACCCTGTTCCGTTGAACTTCTCAATGTCCAATCGAGAGGTTGATGCAACGGTGGATGCAGCCATAATAACAACACAAGATCTGCAAAACAAACACAACCAAATCTCCCACTACAGCTACAACTTCCACACTACCACCCAAGAGTCAAAGCTAGCCTGGCTCTGATACCAAATGTTAGAAATGAAAGCAACACTACTTCATTGGAAATCTAATTCAATATAAATTTCTGCAATCTTTAACTGTGTGTTATTAATGGAGATTGTAACACAGAAATCAAAACTATGCTTCACATAAATGCAAAATAAGAAATATGAACACATAACACAATGTTTAACGCGGAGAAAACCATTTCAGGTAAAAAACTCCACATAGGAAAGAGGCCCAATGTTTGTATTAATCTAAAAATGATTTACAATATAACAACACTCCAACTCTCTCCACCAGTCTTCAATCTGACAACATTTCGGCAGCACCCAAGTACCTAAAATCTATATTGCAGCAACTAATACATGGCAAATACTTATAGAAACATTTTCTAACTCATCTTAGGCGTTCACCTTCTCTTTCCTATGATTCTCCAACCTGTAAACATTAATTACCATCTTACAAGGATCTTACACTTGTCCAAAAATAGTCATGCAAAGGTTGGGCTCCCAAGACTAAATCTGGCCTCTTACAACATCTTATGACGCATCATAACCATTATAGATTCCAACAAAAGAGTATCTTTCGAAGATAGGTGTTGGTGCCTGCATGAGTAGTCAGTTTTCAAGCATTTAAACATGCAGGCACCTTCCCTAAAAATCCAAAAATATTCTAAGTCTCTGGGCCTCCTCAGCATTTTTCAACTGCAGCATCATATTTTCTTCGAGGAGGAGGTCATCATCATCATATTTCCATGCATCCACCTAATATTTCTTGCGAGGGTCATTTCTCCTCATGTCCGGATATCCTATGGGGGTCATCATGCATTTGCCGACCCGACCTTTGCCGCGGGGTAATATTTTAACATCGGGTGATCTTAGTCAAGATCATCCTGATGTTGGCGCTATGAAATTTCTAAGTATGACCCACTTTCCTGTCGGGGTCATCATATTTGAATATCGAGTGATCTTTGTTAAGATCACCCTGATGTTATTTTGTCACCTTATGTTTGTTCAACATCAGGATGCTGCTGATGTCATGTTCCTGCGATGGTGATATCTGCTCGACCTTTGCCTTCATCTTTTTCTCTGCAGGATGATATTCTCAATATCGGGTGATATTCCAATTATCGGGTCATCTTTTGAATATCACCCTTGCTCTAAATGTGATGATGACGTCATTAGGATGTTCAATTATCAGGGTGATATCCTCTTTTCTGCTTGTCTGCATCATGATATTTCCGAAGGTGGGGGGTGATCATTTCAAATATCCGTCATATTCATATATCACCCTGATCTTATAATGAAGCTACAGTGCACCCTGATATTTCTATCAGGGTGATATTTCCAAATATCTGGTTATCTTTCGAATATCATCCTAATGCTGACATGATGGTGACGTCATCAAGGTCCAGGGGGTCATATTTTAACATCAATCATTTTATGGAGATCCCTCGATGTTGTAAATATGATGATGACATCATCCGGATATGAGGAGGTGCGTGAGGCAGATATGCTAATGACGTCAGCAAGATATGACGGTGACGTCATCAGGATGTTCATCGGCCAGACATTTGGTATCGGCTAAGTAGGAGGATCTTCCTCTGATGCATCAGGTTGTGCCGATGAAGGTGAATATCAGGTTGATATGTCAAGCGAAGGTAAGGTTGGTCATCAGGATGATATTCTTACGTAAGGGTGATATTGAGTATCTGGATATCATGCTGGAGGATGATGATGACGAGGCTTATGCTAGTGTCATTGGGAGCAAAATCGCCGACATCATATATGCTCATGACCTAGTATAAAAAGTGTTAAAAAGGTTGATGCGGGGTGCATGTGGGATAATTGGTTCCTACATATTATCAAATATCGAGGTGATATTTCTTGGCAAGAAAGGTTGTGATGCACTGTCTACTACATTTCCCAAGGCTGCAGGTTTGGTGCACCACTAATGGCGGTTGTTGCAGGGTATGGGCGATGGCGTGGACGTTTCAACCACCCAATTGATGATGTGAATCCCTAGGCAGCGGCGCGAAGCTCAAGATCTATTCCTATCCCCCCCTCCACCTGTTACATTGAATGTTGGAGCGCCATTTCCTCATGACGTGTGGTATCTGGCAGATATTTTGAAGCGCCATTGTACTGAATGATGGGTACACCTTCCTGCTATATAATGCAGACTTTGTTATTCATTCAGGGGGTTGTTGAAAACTAGACATATCTAGCTCTGTAAGAAGATACATCTGGTTTTGGTTGCTCTGTGCAGGAGGTCTTGTGAGTTTATGTATCTCTTGTTGTATGTCTCATGCATGAATCTACTGATTTCATGATTGATTTTATATGAGTAATGTTGTATTTCCATGTGTTTTGTTATTCTATCTCCAGTATTGCATGTGTCCTTCTTCTGAATCTAGATATCTAAGGGGTGTCTAGTATTCTAGAATATAGAATTCCTATATTGAATGCTTGATCTTTCAACTTCTGCTCAAGGGGTAGATTAAAGTGTTTTCAAATTAAGTGTTGGGAAGAATATACTGCGATAGGGATGCCATAAGTAGAGATAACTTAACACTCTGTATTGGGAGGTATCTGTAAGGCAGATATCACACAAATCCCCTTGAAATCTAGTTTTATTGTGTTCATGCAGATCATTCACAGGTGTATGTCTACTGACTCCAAGCCCTGGATAGGCACCAATCTAGCTCTGTGTTGAGATTACACACCAGGTCCTAGTTTTGCATCCAAACACATAAATCAAACTCATACTTCCAAATCAAACCATTAGGACCTTAGAAGTAGTTTAGGACCAAGATCCTCTGATTCACAACTGCACATAAGCCCAAAGCTAGCCCCTTTGCACTTATCCCACAGTTTTGGTCTTCATACAAGAGGATTTATCTGCTTTGTGTCAACATCCCAGTCAATTCATAGTCATATTTCATGGATGTTGAATAGGGAATAGCCCCCTAGGTTTTGCAGAGCTTGAAGAAGAAGAGGAGATAAAAATAGAGTCTATCTCCTATACTATTAGCCCTTGGCCCAGAGATCCTGTTGATCACTGATGGCTACTTTGTAGGGAAATCTAGGAATAAGCATCCAGTCAGGGAAAAACCAACAGATTTGGTGACTCTGCTGGGGAAGGATTGATGAAAAAAGAATGTACTTATGGCCCATCTGAGTCACCAACAAAATGATGCTCTGTTGGGGGAATGAAACTGGAAAAGTAGCTTTCAGTTGTTGAAAATTTTGTCCTCTCTGGAGAGGTGGCGACTCTGCAAAAAGATTTAAGTGCACATGAAAGGTAGATGTATGTGATGTGACAAAGATGTTCATATTTCTGCATCTGGATGAGAAAAGGTACCTAGATTCTTCCGTTTATATTTGTTGTTTACTGCATAAGTTAGATGCCAAGGGAAGCCTTAGGTCTTAGGCAGACAAAGGGATGTCTAAGAGTAAGATTTTTGTAAATCCAAGTATGTATTATCCCATACTCAGTTAAGAAGGGGATGATATGTTGAAAAAAAGAATAGAAGAGATAAGAAATAGGTTGATACTCTTAGAGGCTAGGCAGGCTCAGTTGAATAGTGATAACCTTGTTGTGTCTACCAGTCAAAAAGCTAAACCTCTTGTCAGCCCTTTTGATCCTTTGTATGACCAACTGGATTTGTCATGGGTTGATTATAAAGTAGAAAGTATGCCTACTAGGATATACTGTCAGATGCCTAGAATTAGTGGTCACAATGTATGTGATGGGGGTGCATATATCCAAAAATTTTGCAGTTTTATGGAAAAACATTTATTCAGAGATGAGGATATGTGGATGAGATTTTTTGTTAGGTCCTTTGATGCAAAAGCCAAAAATTGGTATTTGAGCTTTCCAAGGAGATCCTTTTCCTGTTGGGATGAGCTTGCTAATTGTTTTAAAGAAGAATTTGCAAGAAAACTGGCTGATCTTGTTGAAAGGTTAATGGAAATCAGAAGACAAGATGAGGAGCCCTATATTGATTTCAGTCATAGATTTGCACTAGCTCTTTCACAAATCCCAAAAGCCTTCAGACCTGATACTTCAGCCTATGTTGGCATATTCTTTGAAGCTTTTGAGGAGGGCTCTAGTGCACTACTAAGGGATTTCAAGGTGACAAGTATGCAAATGGCATACAAATTTTTAGAACATGTAGAAGAAATGAGAAATGAGCACCTGAAGAAATCCTTGTCCCCAGGCTTTGGTGTGAATAGTGGTTATGAAGCTGCAAATGACCAAATGATTAAGGCATCATGTGGGGATGAGAAGATAGATACTGAAGATGCCAAGGAAAGGGTTAATGAGGACTCCCATTGCTTGTTGAGGCATCCGGCCATGAAAATAATGATGTGGTTGTGGATAGCAATGAACATCTTTTTGAATGGATTTGTGGAGATGACTGTGAGTATTGTACTCAAGACAAAGAAGATGTAAGCAGACAGAGAAGCAGTTCCATGTGTGAACCATTGTCTTCTTTTCAAACACATGGAGATGATGAAGAGCAATCAGAGATCAAAGCAAGTGCTAGTATAGAGCATGATTGTTCTTCATTTGATGATTGTTTTGCTTATGACACACAAGCTGATACTCCTCCACAAAGAGAATCCATTGGTGGTGAAGATGCATGTTCTGTTGCCCATGAACCAGTGGCATACCAGGATGAAGCTGATACACCTAGGTCACCCATCTATGACACATATGGTGATGAGGATCTATTTGAGTATGGTGAGGATCTAGACATTGTTTTTAATTTGGATTCTAGTTCTCATCCTGATGAGAGAGAGACCAACATGCATTAGGTAAGTGCTTGTGAAGATGTGCCTGAATGTAAAGAGGTGCCAGCGCCTGATCTTTTCCAGCTTGGTGTACCTGATGATTGTGTGCATAATGTGCACAATTCTAAATTTGAAAGCTTCTCTTTTGATGAGCCAGCATATGATGAAGAGAGCCCTGATCTTCCTAGCTGTGTGGTGGACTCTGAGTGTTTCCTGTTTTCAGTCCAGCTAGGAGATCACTTTGCAATGCATACTACTAATGCAGATGATGATAAGTGTTACATACCATTTGAATATGCATTGCTTGATGAACACTGCATTCAATTGTTGCTGGATGCTAAAGGTTGTTTGCATAGGGGTGACAGTGACAAGCTAAATCAAAGGGTTGAATATGCAGATGACAAGGTTTGTTTGTGGGTAGGTCCTGGCAGTATCTCCAGGCTTGATCCAGTGCATGCAGATGAAAACAAGATATTTCACAAGGGGAGATACAAGTTTTTCTTTTCTTGGTGGCCTTAGGCCATCAAGTGTGTTTGGTGATGCAGGATTAGTGCAGTATTTGACTCTGTTGCCTAATGGATAAGGACTGGTCTGCATCCCAGATTTCTGTGGTTCTCGCCATGCCTGCAAGAGGCATGCATCCCCAGACAGAGCCACTATTGGTGCCTGCATGAGTAGTCAGTTTTCAAGCATTTAAACATGAAGGCACC
Source organism: Cunninghamia lanceolata (assembly GCA_027924645.1). Lineage (NCBI taxonomy): Eukaryota > Viridiplantae > Streptophyta > Pinopsida > Cupressales > Cupressaceae > Cunninghamia > Cunninghamia lanceolata. Next base: position 2,165,512 of record BSBN01000826.1, on the reverse strand, counting down.
TTCCCTAAAAATCCAAAAATATTCTAAGTCTCTAGGCCTCCTCAGCATTTTTCAACTACAACATCATATTTTCTTCGAGGAGGAGGTCATCATCATCATATTTCCATGCATCCACCTAATGTTTCTTGCGAGGGTCATTTCTCCTCATGTCCGGATATCCTGTGGGGGTCATCATGCATTTGCCGGCCCGACCTTTGTCACAGGGTGATATTTTAACATCGGGTGATCTTAGTCAAGATCATCCTGATGTTGGCGCTATGAAATTTCTAAGTATGACCCACTTTCCTGTCAGGGTCATCATATTTGAATATCGGGTGATCTTTGTTAAGATCACCCTGATGTTATTTTGTCACCTTATGTTTGTTCAACATCAAGATGCTGCTGATGTCATGTTCCTGTGGGGGTGATATTTGCTTGACCTTTGCCTTCATCTTTTTCTCTGCAAGATGATATTCTCAATATCAGGTGATATTCCAATTATCAGGTCATCTTCTGGATATCACCCTTGCTCTAAATGTGACGATGACGTCATTAGGATGTTTAATTATCAGGGTGATATCCTCTTTTCTGCCTGTCTGCATCATGATATTTCTGAAGGTGGGGGGTGATCATTTCAAATATCCATCATATTCATATATCACCCTGATCTTATAATGAAGCTACAGTGCACCCTGATATTTCTATCAGGGTGATATTTCTAAATATCCGGTTATCTTCCGAATATCATCCTGATGCCGACATGATGGTGACGTCATCAAGGTCCAGGGGGTCATATTTTAACATCATTCATTTTATGGAGATCCCCCGATGTTGCAAATATGATGATGATGTCATCCGGATATGAGGAGGTGCGTGAGGCAGATATGCTGATGACGTCAGTAGGATATGACGGTGACATCATCAGGATGTTCATCGGCCAGACATTTGGTATCGGCTAAGTAGGAGGATCTTCCTCCGATGCATGAGGTTGTGCCGATGAAGGTGAATATCAGGTTGATATCTCACGCAAAGGTAAGGTTAGTCATCAGGACGATATTCTTATGTCAGGGTGATATTGAGTATCCGGATATCATGCTGGAGGATGATGATGACGAGGCTTATGCTAGTGTCGTTGGGAGCAAAATCGCCGACATCATATATGCTCACGACCTAGTATAAAAAGTGTTAAGAAGGTTGCCGCGGGGTGCATGTGGGATAATTGGTTCCTGTATATTTTCAAATATCGAGGTGATATTTCTTGGTGGGAAAGATCGTGATGCACTGTTTACTGCATTTCCTAAGGCTGCAGGTTTGGTGCGCCACTAATGGCGGTTGTTGCCGGGTATGGGCAATGGCGTGGACGTTTCAACCACCTGATTGATGATGTGAATCCCTAGGCGGCGGCGTGAAGCTCGAGATCTTTTCCTGTCTCCCCCTCCACCTGCTACATTGAATGTTGGAGCACCATTTCCTCATGACGCGTGGTATTTGGCAGATATTTTGAAGCACCATTGTATTGAATGATGGGTACACCTTCCTGCTATATAATGCAGACTTTGTTATTCATTCAGGGGGTTGTTGAAAACTGGACATATCTGGCTCTGTAAGAAGATACAACTGGTTTTGGTTGCTCTGTGTAGGAGGTCTTGTGAGTTTATGTATCTCTTGTTGTACGTCTCATGCATGAATCTACTGATTTCATGATTGATTTTATATGAGTAATGTTGTATTTGCATGTGTTTTGTTATTCTATCTCCAGTATTGCATGTGTCCTTCTAAATCTAGATATCTAAGGGGTGTCTAGTATTCTAGAATATAGAATTCATGTATTGAATGCTTGATCTTTCAACTTTTGCTCAAGGGGTAGATTAAAGTGTTTTCATATTAAGTGTTGGGAAGAATATACTGCAATAGGGATGCCATAAGTAGAGATAACTTAACACTCTGTATTGGGAGGTATCTGTAAGGCAGATATCACACAAATCCCCTTGAAATCTAGTTTTATTGTGTTCGTGCAGATCATTCACAGGTGTATGTCTACTGACTCCAAGCCCTGGATAGGCACCAATCTAGCTTTGTGTTGAAATTACACACCAGGTCCTAGTTTTGCATCCAAACACATAAATCAAACTCATACTTCCAAATCAAACCATTAGGACCTTAGAAGTAGTTTAGGACCAAAATCCTCTGATTCACAACTGAACATAAGCCCAAAGCTAGCCCCTTTGCACTTATCTCACAGTTTTGGTCTTCATAGAGGAGGATTTATCTGCTTTGTGTCAACATCCCAGTCAGTTCATAGTCATATTTCATGGATGTTGAATAGGGAATACCCCCCTAGGTTTTGCAGAGCCTAAAAAAGAAGAGGAGATAAAAATAGAGTCTATCTCCTATACTGTTGGCCCCTGGCCCAGAGATCCTGTTGATCACTGATGGCTACTTTGTAGGGAAATCTGGGAATGAGCATACAGTCAGGGAAAAAACCAACAATAGGAACCTTGGGCTAAATATAGCAAATATACAACTAACATATCTATCATATGCGTCATAGAATCTCAAAATCTTTTGACAACTTACAACTATCATAGATTCACTCACCAAACATTATGACAGTTGTCATACATGCCAAAAATAGTATATTCCTCAAGGGAGCACACCTATCCTCATTTACTTCAAGATTTTACATTTGCCAATAGTAAAAGTCATTCCATAACTGCCATCAGTAACTCTGAATTTACAACTGTCAATGAGACTACCTTATTTCCTTATGGGTAATTACAAATAACAAATAATAAATGAAATAAAATACAATATTGGAATTTACAAGGTTAATGGCACCTTATTCCAACAGTTATAGGGATCTGCTTCTGTGGAACTTCTTCAAATTCTTCCTCTTCCTCCTCTCTATACAAAACTAATTTGCACTTTCTCTTTAAGAGTCTGACCACTGGGTCCTCAGGCTCCTCTTCTATCATTGTTTGTTGTATTGAAAGGAGTGACTCATGTGGAATTGTCACTCTGAGGTCCCCAGATGCCGAAGCTATTTGGACCTCATGAGATGGTTGTTTTGGATCCTTTTGTTGCTCAGTAACACTAAGGGATTGTGACCATGTATCCAACTTAGGGTCTTGCTCAACTATTTCTTCTTTTGACTCTTCACACTCCAGGATATTTATTGTATCTGGGCTCAAGACTGGGGTCATATGATCATCATCTGACAACTTCTCCCATTTTTTATTTGACTCAACCTACCCAAAGGTCCTCTCAGGCTGAGCAATCTCTTGTCTATATTTCCAGTATGCTAAGATCTTGTCATTTCTCCAATCTTTCTTAATTAGGATCTGTCTCATTTGACCATGTTTCATCTTTATTTTTGGGTCATAATCTCTAATAGGAGTATAGAATGTCTCCCATGGTTTAGGGCCTTCACTTGGAATATCACTCAATTCTATATAGACATCTAAAGCATCAACTTGCGGTGATCTCCTCTATTCCTAGAATGGTTGACTTTCATGGATGAAGGTAGCATGAACCTTATTATTTACTAGCCAGGAAGCCAAAAAGCTATCAAGGTCATACTTTCATTGATCCTGCATCATGACCAACCCATATTTTGCCAACTTCTTTAACAAAAGAGGCTCTGTCTCCCTTCTCATGACTGTTATTCCACCCTTATTCCAAGGGGTGTCATAGAACTTCTTTTTCTTCTTTTTGTTTCTAAAATGATTGTCAATTATTGACAATTGGCAGACCAATTCCAGGGCCAAGACTCTGGAAGTTAGGAACTTTGGGAGAAAAAAGGGTTCACCAGCAAAACCATGGACCCTTATCACTATAAAATGGGCTCCATAAAAATATTCACAAGGAATTGGGGAGTTTGTGATAAGGCCTCTCACTCTATTGGTCATTCTATTTGAAATCTCCTTTGAATCCAATTGTTCATAAATGGGGGCCACAAAACACTCTGCAAATTCATATGGGTCAGACGTTTTAGACAATACATGAGTCCATGTAGACACAGGAATAGTCTTCCTATCATCCACCTCTAAACCATACATATCCAAATTCATATACTGCTGGAATAACTGGTAGTTTTGGTACATAATCAAATGGAAGAGGTACGATGATCAATATCTAAAATTTTGCATGTGCTTAAAATTTGCCAACTGATCACAGAAGGCATAGGCAATGGGTTTCGTAAAATCAAACTTATACTCTTGAGCCTTTGTGACCTTCCTGAGGTGAAAAATAGCCCCAAATTGCCAATCATGCACATTCGCGTCTTCATCTTGTCCAAAGATAAAGGCTAACATAGAACAAGCATCTTGTACATCTATAGCTATCAAATGTTGGGCTAAGGGTAGCGATGTCATCTGATTATTGTCCTCATCAAGATGTAACTCCTAGTTAAAGAAATTTTTCTTGTACTTTACATTCTGCATCTTAGCTATGACGTAAAAATTGGCACTTTGATCATACGAGAGGCCCAACATATCATGAATTGCCTTTGGAGTAATTTGTAGCATAAAGTTATTCATTTGAATAGTTGCAGTTGGGGCATCAAAACTAATTGCACACAGGTGAATTAACTCAAGATAGTAGTGGACAAATGAAACCATGAATTGAGCTAAACCAAAAGTCCAAATCCTCATTCCAAATGTCTCAAACTTACCCTGCTTTGCCTAGATGAGGAATCTTGCATGCACTCCCTCTCTCAGGTTCTTTGGATTCTTTGAAATTCTAGGATCGAATAGTCCATCTTCATAGTCAATCACCTAGGAAGGGTCTGCGGCTTTACTCTTTTCAAGAACTCTGGTCTTTGGTTGGCTAACCCTAGGCTGCATCTTGGCTGAGGCATATGATTTACTCTTTTTACATTTTTCAGACAAATAAAAAAGACTCTCTTGCTCATCACCCCTTGAAGATTGGCCTTCCTCTGCCATTTTTGTGATTTCAACCCAAGCTCAACTCTTGCACTAGAATTTTGAAGATTCAGGCTCTCTCAGAAATAAATTATGTGACAATGATATGATAATGAAGCATTGAGGCATACTTTTAAAACTTTGGTTCCAATGGGAATTAATGCCATGCATTAATGAGACCATCACCTTTCATTAAATGAGTCTAAGAAAATGCACCAAAATGGCGGTTATTGGATCCTTTAGATCTTAAAGAAACTCTTGTACTGACTCATTATTAATGTGGCGACCTCTTTAAAATGATTGGCCATAATCCTAGACTTACGATTCCTTACTAATGGCTCTACCGAAAAGACACCCAAGAGGTTGATGAGCTGAGGACACGTGTTTGAAGAACACCTGTTTGAAAAACTAGGAGAAAATAACTTAAAAAAAACAAAACATAAGGAAACTATGCTAATTATGATACATGGGCAACATTAGTTTCTATGTGAAGTATTTGAGAAAGATCCCATTGACAGGAATCTCCAACGGCTCTCCTTCCATAGTGGGCAGGTCGACGCTTCTTCCAAGAACTGTAGATTAAAACTCTACATTTTGCATATACATGAAGTGTCAGGTAAATACAAATTAAATATAGAGGAAAGAGTCTCGAGGCCATGGGACACGACAAGTGGCATAGCGGCAGTCATTTGAAGAGTCGGTGGAGAAAAGAATCTCTTAAGGAGCACCAAATCTCCACGTGGTAGACTCTATCGATGGCGTGGAGTCTAAAGGAAAGTATTAAGAGTCTTTTGATAGAGCCTTGGGGAATGTCAGGTGTCTACTACATTTAATATCAGTGGCATATGAAGAAATGATAGAGGGAGCCATATGTTAGTGTTCGGGTCTCATTTTTTGAGTTCACCTTTTTGCAAGAATGAATCTATGCAGATAGCACCAAGTGTCAGCACCCGTGTGCTATTTCTATGTTTCCTTTATAAGCTGTTAAGTTCCTGTAAAAGGCTCCATGTGTTACAACGACATGCATTTGAGCAGAAGCTTTTGGGAAGTTTTGTTAAATGAGCGTGGGCTTGCCACGTGTCTCATTTAGGTATCAACAGAATTCACCACTTGTCTTTTTGTCGAGTCTCTTTTTATAATCCCTTAAGTGCTATGGAGTCTGTCACATGTACCGGTGGGGCCTAGTTTTAAAAGATATTGAAGAGTATGGGAGATGCCACATGTCATAGCCACGGGAATCTGAAGGGAAACTTTGAAAAAAATTTAAGGAAGAAGTGTCGACCTACCATGTGTTCCAAACAAGATGTCACGAAGCTTGCCACATGTCAGAAAGATTGGAAGTCTCTTTTGTTGAGTAAGAACACTGTTGAGAGTCCCATGTGTTATCACTATGCTCGTTTGAAGAGCCTTTTTAAATAGTTTCTACTCAAGGAGTATGAAGCCACCATGTATTATCTTTTGAGCCTTTTTGAAAGCCACAGGTGGCTCCATCTATCCTAACGACATAGGCAGTTAGACTTTATGTTTGAAGGCTCATATTTGTTGTGTCATTGGTTGAAGCAACTCAGGGAAAGGTGGGAGAATCAATCATATGTGGGGTTCACAGAGTCAGTTGTAAAAAAAGGAGAAGAATAGCGACCCAGAATCTAGAGGAGATTTGTAGCGCATGCACCAATAACTAAATCATCAGTTAATTGGAGATGCTTGTAGCCAGGTGGTTAAGATCCGAATGGTCACAGGAGTCCTGGAGCCTCATTTTATGCTATAAATAATAGAGTCTATTGAAAAAAAAGACATTCAGATAGAAAGGATATTTTTGAGTTGTTATGTTGTTGGACCAGAAATATCATTTGCCTTAATAGATACCTCTTAGGAGGGATTGAATATTGTAATATGTGCATCTTTTCCTTATGTACTGAGCTATTCTCCTGACCATCAATGAAGAGAGAGTGGTGATATGTGCATGTTATGGTGTTTTTTTGAATCTTTCTTGTATTCTCTTTATATTGAGCCTTTGGTAAATTTGTGATATATTCTCTGTTTTCATTAATCATACATTATGCTTTTTAGCTTGACAGTAAATTCTTTAAGGGTTTAGTCACTGTGTTATAGATTTGAATCACAATATATTCTCGGCGCACCACATTAGAAGGTTAGTTTCAATGGTTTTATCTATAATCTTATTTTTTCTTTCCTTTACAACAAACCCCATAGAGAAGAACCAACTTCTTTAAAATCTAGAGGTTGTCTTAAGAGCCAAAGTCTCACATTCTTAAGATTTCCCATGTTGGTGATTAACCTACAAATTTAAGCATCAACAATGATAATGAGGAAGGGGGGAATTTAGTTACGCTTTGGAGGTAGTCCTATGGATACTATGACTCCTATGGACTTGGATCACCAAGAATCTAAGGATTTTGTAACACCTAAAGGGTGAAAAAGAAAGATGATAGCTAGAACTCCTAGGCTTAAAATTTGGAAGATAGGTAGCGAGAAAAAGATTATTATTCTTTCCAAGGATTCCTAGCCTACGGAAGGTATGCTTAAGAATGAAGGGTTTGAGTAAATCCAATAGGATACCTATAATAAGGATCAAAGAGAGAAGGAAAGGGAAATCTCTCGTTCCTAATCCTTTGGTTGGGGTTTCTTTTCTAGGGATTCTAGACCCTTCCTTGTCCATCCCTAGAGAATTTTCTCTCCTCATTGTCAATGCCTCTTCCAAACAGGTTCTTTCATATATTTTGAGTATAGTCTAGGGAGTTGTTGACACTTAGCACTCTATGAAGAAATGGTTTTTTTAGATCAATTGGGTTAACATGAAACTGGCCATGATGGAAAAAATTTGGCAAACAAATCTATATGCAAAAGGACGTTGAAATTAATATTTTCTAGGGCTAGGAGGTGATCCCTAAGGTCAATAAAATTGAAAAAGATTTGTGTGATCTAAAAGATTCTAATACTGTCAACTTGGATGAGTAGGAGAATTGGAAATAAGAGAATTCTAATAGATTTCTAATTCTTGAGAAGGAACTCAAGTAAAACAAGGAAAATCTAAACTGATTTATTCAAGTTAGACGATGCACTATTTAGAACAGTGCAACTGGTATGAAAATTTTAATTGAAAATATACTAAAATTGTAGGAGAGCCATGTCATCCATGTTACTAATGATAAAACTACTCTTCAAGATAAGAGTGGAAAGGCAGGCCCCAATACCATAACTAGAGCAAGATAGAAGAAGACTTTTAATAGGAAAAAAATGATATGCTAGACTTTTAAAAACTTTATGACAATTTCTACTAGCACGAATTGGAGCCTACTGAGATTCTCAAGGAGATGTAATAGGAGACTCTTGTTATCCTATACTTTTTATTTTTGTGTCTAGTGGGTTTAGTTTCCTATGTTTTTCAATGCTTTGTATGGGTTTGTAGTTGAAGATGGTTTGTTGTGTTTTGGTTGTGCTTTGGATTTTCTTTAGCTTTTTTGTAAAGGGTTTCAAGGCCTTTTCAAAACCTATTTTTCCTAATTAATAAAAAAATGAAGTTATGTTGATCATTTATTAACAAGGTAAACATTAGTTCAAATTTGCAAGCTTACAACCCAAATATATTTAATGAGTTAAACATTTTGCATGCTTTCCAAGTACCAACAATAGCGTGATGGATCATAAAATAATTACATTTCTAAAACAACTTGATGTGTGCCATTGTTGTCATTAGTTCATACTGAGTTCATTATTTTTCAATTTTGACTTTAATAACCCTATTTTCCACATACCTTAATTTATAGGCATGCACATGATTATACATTTCAATATCATGGACAAGTGTGCCTCCACGCACATGCCCAATGCCCAAGTAGCCATTAATTACTTCACTTACTACAATTCTAGGTCTCTTTTATACATTCCCCTAATAACCATAACATACCATATGAGAGAATTTACCTTACGTTTTAACCCTAATCAATGTTGTAACAAGTCTCTAGAATTAAAGTTATCTCTTTTCAAGTTTGTCTAGACTAGCATTTATGAACAATAGTAATTGTTAAAGTGAAAATGGGTTTGCCTATAGGACCAACCACTAACTTTTTAATTCTTGTAGTTTTTATTATTTTTCCTTCTTCAAATAAGCCACTTTGTATACCTATTTCTAAAGGTTTGTGTCCTCACCAAGTGTTTGACTATCCACCTATTTTACAAAATTACACCATAGTTTAGTTGAGAGATATAAGATACAAGTGATTGGAAAATAGCATGGTAACATATAAATTAAGTAGTTTGTGTAATTCTCTAGTTTGATATTACATCTTAAGCAAGCTTTCTATTAGGAATGTTCTTTTTTTTCTAATTCAATCCTTAAGGGTTTTAGGATGTTCTCTGTGTCAGTATTTGTCTTATTTTTGTTCCAAAAACCCTTAATTTTTTGGTGGTCATGGCTTTTGGTGCGAGGTTTTTCTTTTTTAAGGTTAACTTGTTTATTCAGTGGTGGTCATTTAAGTTGTATTGGACAAGCCTTGAGTCTCATTGGTTTACCAACCCCTCTTTGGGAGTACCCTGTTGTTGCCCACTTCTGGGCCCATAGGCTGCTTGGCCTCGTGGATGTTGTAAAATCTTTCATTTCATTTCATTTCTTCCTTATTATTTTATACCCTGACTTTTCATTTCTAATTTTTTGGGGTTCCTAGTCAACTATCCACATGTCATTATGTTATTGCATCGCACTAGGTCAAGTACGTCACGCATTCATATCCATTTCCATTATTAAGTCTCTAAGCACACACACTCTTGACATGTGTAAAGTGTTTTCTAAAATGTCAAGGTAATTCACTATGTAGTCGTCATTTGTCACCTGGCCAATTTTTATTGCATCACGACACTCCTTTGCATCACAATTTTTAAGGTGGGCCCATTTCCATGCCCATGATGGGCCTTGTCTTGTCACAAGACCTTTTTCACTTTTGTACATTGTAGCACACGTGGCTGGTTTCCATTACATCACATTGAGTTATGCACATCGCGCATTCAAAAGGATGGTTGTCTCTAAGAGCACGATGAGTTATGGAGCTATATTAATAAAATGGGCTCTTTTCTTCTCTTATTGGTGTTGAAATTTTATTGGACCACATGGATATTTTCGTACCAACTGGTTCGACATGTCAAGGTATGGAATGAAATTTGATTCTTGCCATAGTTCTTTAATATAAATTGAAGGTGTCACACATAGTATTGATCTTGATCAAACATCAAGGGTCAGAATTCAAAATTTCATTATAAGGAGCAACGACTACACTATCTTACACCTAGGCACATACATGCATTTAATGAATGGGTGGTGAATTGAATAAGTAGTTTTGGATTTGATTATTGAAATCATTTGAGTAATTCTCTAGCATTAAGTAGAAAACTAAACATGCAATGAGAGCTAGGGTTTAGTAGTATCAACTGAGATTATGTTGCAAGTGGAAAGGTTATATGCATTCAAGCATGGTAAAAGAGGACATGTGCTTTGTGTGCTTTTGGGTTTCATGTTTTTGGAACAGGATAGGGTTTCTTTAATTTTGCTAGTTGCAGTTTGGTAGGGGTTGATGCATTTGTAATTTCTTGAAGTAACTAGTCAAAATTTATTGTTCTTTTAAGAATTTCACATTGTCAAAATGAGTCGTCTCTCACCTCATTTTGGTAAATATAAGATAGGTCTAGATCAAGACTTAATTGACCTATTACCTGGTTCATCAAAAAGGTCTAGGCATGCCTAGGGCATGAGTATATTATCTGATAGACAAGAAGATAGAGATGAATCAATTAGAGATGCCATTATCCCCATGATTGGTTGAGACTTGTTCCAATTGTAATGAAAAACCCATTGCAATTTCAAATATATGGTGCTTAGACTTTGGGAAATTGGCAGTCCCAAATGTATTCATTTGCATTGACCTAATATATGTAGTTAGTAAGTAGTATGAATCATATGTTGGAAAAAGACACTGCAAGTCATGTCATGTATTGTCATTGATGGCAACTCAGTCCATTCCACACATCCGCAGTGTAGTATCAGATCATACTGGAAGTCGATTCCAAGATTTATCTAGTCCGGATAGATAGGAACAGGGTATATGACAGAGTTCAGTATTTTGGTCAGTGGATCTCTCTAGATAATTATTGCATGTTGCGAATTTGAGGGAGTATAGAGGAATATCAGAACAATCCAAATCCAAGAATTCAGCGTACGGTGACAAAGGGATTAAAAGTTATGAGCATCTAAGTATCAGGTCCTAATATGACAGGATAGTTCAGTGAAGAACATGCCAACTTGTGTTAGATCCTTGTGCGGTTCTAGTAGAAGTGTTTTAGTGAGTTGTGTATGGGATATAATGTTAGTGGCTGACATGAATGGTGACCTGCAAGTGTTATTTCTGGTATGCATCAATATTGATGTATGGATTAAGTCGACAAGAACAGAGTTCTTATATTGTTTGTTAAGTTCTTCTTAAGGCCGACAGATAAGTGATTGAGTTTGTTGATGCAGATATATATAACCGATGGACTCGAATGTTGTGGTGTGAGTGTGAAGTGAATATGGAGTAAGTGCGAAAAAAGGAAGATAGAAGTGTGAAAGAGAAGAGATCTGAGGTCTGGATTATGGTAGAGCAGTAAACAGGGCAGAATAAAGATGAAGTGTATAAAATCAGTATTCTATGCTTAACCGAAACTGAATTCTTGCATTGGCAGATGCTACTTATCAGTTCAACAATCTGTAATCCTTTATAAACATTCTTGTAGGCAATGTGCCTCTCTTGAGCAGTGAGCTCTAGGTAGTGAGCCCGAATGCATGTGCATTCCCCTCTTTGTAATAATTTAACAGAGTATAATCTTTGTGGGTTAACCCCCACCATGGTTTTTCCCTTAACTGGGTTTCCACATCAAAATCTTGGTGTCAAGTGTGTTATTTATGTTTCTGCTCATGTTTTAATAATTCTTGTTTTTCATGATTATGTCATTAATTTGTTAAGAAGTGGTAAAAAAGAATTAGCTACAACAAGCTTTAAAAGTTTAGAGTCCCTAACAAGATTATAGAAGATAATAATGATAATGACTTCATGTTTACATTACATAAAAATTTGGACAAAATGAAAGATAAAAACAAATAACATGCAATACCTTTCTATCCAAACCCTTCGAAAACCTCAAATGTTGATGCATGCATGATTGATTGCTTGAATTGATTGGATGTTGATCACTCACGTTCACAACATAACGATTGGATGAAAAGGATAGATAGAAATGGATGAGAGGATTGGGAGAAGATTGATGCAAAGGTTCTAATATGATTTCGATAGCGTAAGGATATGAAACTCAATGCATACCGAATGGCTTATGAGAGGCCATATTTATAGGCAAGGGCTGATTTTTTATCAATGGTGGAGTATAAAAGAAGAAATCAATGGATGAGGATGAATGAGAGATAAGAATGAACATACACGTGCCAAGTGTCTCTAAAAAAGGGTATTTTTGAAAAAGGCTTAGTGGGGTTTTAAGAGGATAAGATTCTTCTCTCAAAATAGCACGCTTTTTAACTATTTTAAGAGTTGGATGAGTTATGGCTTTTTAATTTTTAACTATTTGAATTCTTTTTAACTTTTTCCCACACATTTGAGTTTTTCCTATTTTTAGGGGCAAAAAAGCACGCTTGCACATTTATAGGAGAAAGTGGATTAGTGGGATAAGAATGGAGGGAATAAATGAATTAAATAAATAAATTTTATTTAATTCATGTGCAAGTGGGAAATAAATAAAATATTTTAATTTTATTTATTTATTGATGGAGAGAAAGTGGGAATGATTAAAAAATTATTTAATCATAGATGAAAAATAGAGGAATAAAGACAATTAATTAAATAAAGATAATTTATTTAATTAATAGGGGAATAACAAAATGATTAAATAATTAAAAATTATTTAACCATAGACAGAAAAAATAAGAATAATGAAGATTAATTAAATAAATAAAATTTATTTAATTAATTAAGAAGAAAATGATTTAATTAATTATGAGTATGTCAGACAGAAATGATGTATGCGATGCAATATGAGTTTAATGCATAAATAATGAAATGGGTCGATTTTGAGTGTCAACATTTTGCCCCTCTTTAAGATGATGAGATTTATGTTGAGTAACATCATTTCAAAGAAGCCAAGGTATGGATAGAGGAAAAAGATGGGACGGTGTAAAGATAGGATGATGATGGAAAGATAGGACGAGGAATGTAAAGATAGGATGATGATGCCCCCTTGAGAGGATAAGCAGGTTGGACAAACACGGGTATGCTCTCGAAATGAGATGAAATGATAAAGGAGAGATAAGATGAATGATGCAAGATAGGAAGTGGAGGAAAGAGATGAAGGATACATTATGCTACAATGAAAGTGAGCAATCATATGTTTGATTTAGCACTAGACGTTATGCACCAGGGTATGAGGACCAAGGTGACGATGTGTCTCGTGCCCCAGCGTAATACAACCTTATCTAGATACAAGATATGAATATTAGCTAGGATGATACTGATGCAAATGCAAGATAAAAAGATAACACACACAAGCAAGCAAGAAAGCATGCACAAATGATACAAAAACAAACAAGGTATTGCCCCAGTCAAGCTGTAAACCAATAATTAATTATTGATTGATGATGATGATAGTTTTGTCATTGTGGGGAATGATATATCCCTAGATCAACACAAGGATGTTTGATTAATTGATTGATGATAATGATTTATTGATGTGGTTTACAACAAGGTTAGGATCAAGACCATTGATTGCGATTGGATGATTTGGTAAGATTGGTTAACTTGGTTGGTATGGTTGTAAGGATTCATTTGCATTTGGATTTATTTCTTGGATTGATTGATGATGAGATTGATTGGAAGAAGTGATGGATTGATTATTTGAAATATTGATTGGAAGAATTGTTTTGAAGGATTGATGAATTGATGAAGATTGATGATAGAAGAAGATAATGAAAGAAGAAAGAGGAATATCATCTTGTGCCTAAATCTGGGTACTTCCTTCATATTCTGAATTGCCTACATACCCTATATCCATGGGATCAAGACTTTTAACAATAGAGATGAAATGTAGTTCTAATTTTGTGATAGTGATGATGGAAGATGAAGGAGATTAAGAATTGGATGGAGTTGGAAGAAGTGTTTGGATGGATTGATTTGATTGATTTGATGATTTGGAGTGATTTGATTTGATCTTGATGATTGAATTTGATGATTGGATTTGATGACTTTTTATGATTTTTAAAAAAATTAAAAATTTAGGACTATATATGATTTTTTTTTTGTATTTTTTCAAGACTTTATATGAATTTTTTGTATTATTTTAGGACTTTATATGTTTTTTTTGTATTTTTGATATGCTATTGATTTTTTCGGGTTTTTGAATATTTTGGGATGTTAATGGATTTACAATTTGGGGTAGCCTTAGTGCTAAATACCAATGGCAAAGGGAGAAGCCAAGTCTAGGTGCAAGGATGGATGTATGATGGATAGATAAATAGATAGGCGATAGTGGATTGGAAAGGATGTCCACGTAAGAGAAAGGATGTGATCTCAAAAGGCTATGTCACATAGGAATAACATGCCCCATTCTAGATAGTATGCTTAGGATTTTTCATGACAACGCTTATAATGATAGGACTAATGGAAAGATGGCTAATGACAAGAGCATAATGATAGGACCGGTTTGTTGGAAAAGATAAGGTATATCAAGAGATATCCAAGGCATGTTTCAACATTTGTGCACCCAATCTTTATCAAGATTGAAAGGAGGAAGGGAGGATGAAGGATGCAATGGGATAGGTGTATGTATGTGGAATGGATAAGGATGATAGGAAATTGTATGGTAAGATAGGTTGAAAATGATAGGGTGGATGAGACAAGGTGCCCCCAAGTGTAGGTGACATAGAAGATCAACTTACACATAACGCATGTTTGCCAGGTTTTCATCATGGTACTTATCCAAGGCACCTGTTTACCAAGTTTTCACCATTGGATGAAGGGGTTTCTTTTTATTTTTTTCATTTTTTAAAAACTTTTTGGATGGGATGGGGTGGATATGGATGGGAGAGGCTCAAGTGTCTAGTGCCATGAAAGTGATAGTCTTGTTAGATAGATGTTGTCGGATGGACCATGTCAAATGTCATCATAGATGTTGGTAAGGGATGACATGAAAAATGGATTAGGTAGATAGTGGATTATGGAGGGAATGGTAGTGGATTATGTAGGGAAGATAGTGGATTATGGTGTGGATTATGACGTGGATTATGATGTGGATAGGTTAAAGGTTTATGTAAAAGCATGGACCATAAGGATAGGATGGGGAAGATAGGTAGGATAGTGGAAGAAGGATGGGGAAATGGAGGTATGTGGAATTGTTGCATGATGAAATGGAACTATGACCAACGGTTGCACACACCGTGATAAACATTGAAGCTTTTGGTGGGATGGTGGTGTAGGAAGCAAAGGTGTTGTTTTCTTGGGAGAGGGCTGACGAAGTGCTTTAGGTACCCACATGGACTTAGTATTTTTATGATTTTTTCTTTTCATG